>BLKR01000367.1:0-561649 GCA_011170035.1 Teleogryllus occipitalis
GGCAGACGGACGGCAGACGGACGAACAGACGGACAGACGGACGAACAGACTGGCAGACGGACGGACGGACGGACGGACGGAGGTTTTGAAAAAAACTCTTTTTCGGTATCAGTGGATCCCAATACGTGTATTTTCGTTGAAATCTCGAAATCGATTTTCCGCAGCGTGACATAACTTTCTTTATACTACGTGTATTACTCCCGTATATACGTATGTGTACGAGAAAGTGAAAATCATATTAGAACGAAACATCAAATGAAGAATAAAATTTGTAGCTATAGACGCTTCTGAGGTTATTGTTTTCTGCAGGTGGCTGCCACATTTGGTGCTCTTCAGACGGTTTGTGGTGATGCGGGTACTTTAACAATAGCTGTAGAGTTAATTATAAGAAAAATTGATTATTTTTTTTCAATATTTTTTATTTCTCGTATACATACGTATAGACAGGAGTAATATAGAGAAATTTATGTAATGCTGCGGAAAATCGATTTGGAGATTTCAACAGAAATACACGTTTTTGGCGTCCCCTGATACCGAAAAAGTGTTTTTTTCAAAACGTCCGTCCGTCTGTCTGTTTGTTGTCCGTCCGTCTGTGAACACTCCAGGGCTTAAACCACTAGTACGATCTTATCCAAATTGAAGAAAGGGTGGTCGATGTTGATCTACTTAATGCTTTGAAATGTTGAAAAACTTCCTTTAAAATTTGGAGGTAGTTTTACGTGAAGCCCCTCGGACATTTTCAAAATTTTCTCAAAAACTGCTCCAAATGTTTTCTTTAAATTGCTTGTAAGACTAGAGTAAAATATTGAAGAAAAGGGTATAAAGGTGGCATAGGTCTGATTTTCACGGCTAACTCCGAATTTTCGAAATTGTAAGAGTTTGAATTTTGTTCGGCGTCTTCCGGCAACTATAAAATTAAAGACATAAATTTTTCTTCAAATGAAGTTTGTTGCCAATAAATAGTTCTTTCATTAAGGTCATGTAGATATTCTTGTAAAGTTTAGTAGTATTCGTGCAATACAGCGTTAAATATATGCAATTAAAAAAATACAAAAACAAGATTTCTTTAGAAACGGCTCCAAGTTTTTTCTTTAAATTTTTGGAGGAGTTAGTACCAAATGCACCCTATCCGATGACATAAACACCATATTGCTCTATTGCCCAATTTGTTTTCAATTTTTTCTAATGTATAGTCCTAATTGCACGGTTTGACATGTCACAAAGTTCATTTTGGTGTATTCTTTTTTTTTAAAAAAAATTACACAAATGTAATTTTTTTAAATATCTCTAACGCCGTTAATATGCACATTTATTTACTATTTTTATTTTATTTATTTGACGTCAGAAACAGAAAAAGTGTATGACATGCTACTGGGAGAATTGAATTCTGTGCACGTTTTCAATATTCTGTGTCCCTACACTAAATCATACACTACTTGAATTTTGAATACAGAAAAAATGACAGCAAAGATCTCCGATGTATTAAAATCTACTTTCAAGAATAAATCAGCAATAAATTTTGGATTTATTTAAACTTTTCTATCGAATTTAATCGTTTAATGGCATCTGGCAAAGTGTTGTAAAATAATGTACATGTATTGTATGTGAATTTTTTGTAATGAGCTGTTGATACTGTAATGAGCTGATGAATATGATTTCTACGTCGAGTGTTATAGTAATAGACATCGGCGTTTTCTGAAAATATATTCCCGCCCTTAAGCAAGTTATTATAGACAAACACCACTGATTCGTAAATCAACAGACAAGATAATCGTAAATTTCCTAGTTTAATAAAGAGAGGCTTACGAGAATCGCGTGGGTGGGATTTGGTTATTATTCGCATATTTCTTTTTTGTAATCTAAAAGTCTGGGAGCTATAAGATGTATTTCCCCAGAATATTATGCCATATCTCAGGCGGGAGTGAACATTGGCGAAATATACACAACGAGCAGTATGAAGGCTTACTGAATTTGAAAGAATTCCGAACGCGTAACATAATGAACTTAATTTTGTGTTCAGTTCATTTTAATGGACGTTCATTTAAGGTTTGGCTGAATTAAGAGACATAAAAATTTTCTTGTCTTAACATCAGTCAATCGTACACCATTCGTTTTCAGTGGAGCACAGAATTGTTTATTTGAAATGGAAAACTGCATTAAAACCGTTTACTTTTCATTTATTATTAATTTGTTATTTCAAACCAATTTGAAACATCTGATATTGTATTATTTACTGTTTCTTTATTGCAAAGAATGTCCGTATCATTCGCATCTTTAATCGATTTGTATAAATTATTACCTTTGTGAATAGAAATGCTTCTAATGACTTCACATGAAGTTTTTCGAAAACTCAATAGATTCGTGTGAAAAAGAGCTTGAAATTCCGCGTTTACAGTAATGCTTAATCGTCTGTTTCTTAAAAATGGCTCCAAAATTTTCAATGAAAATTTCGATTTTGGACGATGTTTTACTCTTCTTTAATATTCTTGAAGTCATATTTCTGTTGTACTATTAATAAACCGAAAAGTTGAGAAAATGTCAAGAAAATGTACTTTCGGTAATGAGAGATGGCAGCTGGCAAGAGAATGGATACAGACCATACAGCCAGTCCACACAAGGAAATTAAAAAAATTTGCTACGAGATAGTCTGTGCCATTCTGTAGCACCTCTAGTTAATCATATTATCATTAACTACATTAATGTAAGAAAATCATATGGGTAGAGAAACATAAAATCGACATTTGTTTCAATTACATGCATGAAACTCAAAGTTAGTCAAGAAACTTCTTTTACGAATAAAGTAATGCACTGAGCACAAAAGTCTTGGGGTACCTCCTAAGATTGGTCGGACCTTTTGCTCGGCGAAATGTAGCAACTCGACTTGGCATGGACTTAACAAGCCGTTAGAAGTCTCCTACAGAAATATTAAAACTTGCTGCCTCTAGAGCCGTCAATGATTGCGAAAGTTTTGCCGGTGGAGAATTTTGTGGACGAACTGACCTTCCGATTATGTGCCATAAATGTTCGATGGGATTTATATCAGGCGATTTGGGTAGTCAAATCATTCGCTCGTGTTGCCCACAATATTCTTCAAACTAATAACGAACAGTTGTGGCCCGGTAACATGGCGCATTGTCATCCATAAAACTTCCATTGTTTGGGAAAATGAAGTCCATGAGCGGCTGCAAATGATCTCCATTTAGCGGAACATAACCATGTCCAGTCAATGATCGGTTCAGCTGGATCAGAGGACCCAATCTATTCCATGAAAAATCAGCCCACAACATTACGGAGCCACCATCAACATGCACAGGAACTTATTGACAACTTGGGCGCATGGCTCGTGGGGTCTGCCTCACATTCGCACTCTACCATCAGCTATTACTAAATGAAATCGGAACTCATCTGATCAAGCCACGATTTTCCAGTCGTCTAGAGGCCAATCGATGTCACGAGCCCAGGAGAGACGCTGCAGGCGATGTCGTGCAGTTGGCAAAGGCACTCGTATCGGTCTTCTGCTGCCGTAACCCATTAAAGACAAATTTGGCCGAACTGTCCTAAAGGATACGTTTATTCTATGTCCCACATTGATTACTGCGGTTATTTTACGCAGTGTTGCTTGCCTGTTAGAACTAACGACTCAACGCAAACGCCGCTGCTCTCTGTCATTAAGTGAAAACCATCGGCCACTGCGTTGTCTATGGTGTGAGGTTATGTTTGAAATGAGGCATTATCGGCACAGTCTTGACACTATGGATCTCGGAATATTGAATTCCCTGCCGATTTCCGAAAAGGAATGTCCTATGTGCCTACCTTCAACTACCATTCCGTGTTCAAAGTCACGACGTGCGACCATAATTAATTCAGAAATCTCTTCAAAGGAATCACTTGAGTACAAATGAAAGTTCTGCCAATTCACTGCCCTTTTATATCTTTTGTACATGGTACTTCAGCCATCTGTATATTTGCATGTTGCTATCCCATGACTTTTGTCACCTCAGTGTACGTATTCCGTTTAATAACTCCATAAAAAGTACAAAATTACTATAACAAAAGAGTAGATTTTGGCACATTCATTTCTTTACGAATTTCTTCGTGTGTATTCCCTTATTGTATTCACAAATTATCTTTTAATTTTTTAATAGCTGGCAACAAATTTGACTTTCGCTTCAAATTTCCAACGTGAGTTCAACGGTTTGAACGTTCTTCGTGCTCGTTCCACCGGCTAGGCTTGAAGATCGGTTAGTACACGTTCATTATAATTGAAGAACAAATATAAACATCGAAACATTACGAAAATTCTGTCTTTTGGAAAAACTCAAAAATGTCGTTCTCTATTAGTTAACTTCGAGAAAAAAAATGGATAGAAAAGCAGTCCTCAGGTTTTACTTTCTCACTATCAGACTTTTTCATTAAAATAGTCGTGACATCGTCACACTCATTGAAGTTTTTCGCATTATTCACGTCCCACTTATCCAGGTTATACTCTAATATTATTACAATGATAATAAAAAATCTTTAAAATAAGCGTAATATATATCTCCTCCAAAGTTCGAGATTTAATCTTGAATGAAGCAGAGGAATTTAGAAAGGATGGCTGTATTTTCTGATGAGAAGGGTTTCCAGTGCTAAACTTAACGAATAGTGATATTCTTACAATAAAGCATTGTCATTTCCAGTAAACTGAAGTGAAATGTGTGAGATTTACAACTAAATTTCAATGTTTCCGCAGTGGATAGCTTAAGTTCACCCAGCCTAATTGTTTTAAGACAATGATGACCAATGTACGTGTTGTTTCAGGTGCAGCTATTGACTGCTTCAAATGCGTGTCAATAAATGGGCAGTATCCGCCTTGCGATGATCCGTTTCACAACAACCACACGGATGCCATTCTGGAAGCGCCGTGCAAAGGCGGTCGCAAGGGGCGGAACGGCCTCTTCCCAGCCACCGCTTGCATCAAACTGGCCGGCGTTTATGGTGAGGCATGTTCGATTCAGAAAGGAATCTTGCGCGCATACACACTCCAGTGTTCTCAACTATTCGATATGCATGGGGTGAAGAACATATTATATCTCAGAACTTGTCTAAAGGAGTACATGTATCACTTGTAAGCCTTGTGGCTATTTTCTCATATTTCCCTAAAGCAAAGGTAATCAATTAACCCGCAAATAAAATGCTCTCCCGCGCGCACCCGCGTCTTTGAAGGAGCGACCCGGTGGCGATGAGAAAGAAGGGCGACCTGACAGGGCGAAGAATGGCATTGTCTTTGCGAATTTATGAGAGGAACATCATTCCCGGGTCGAATCTCGGGATGAGAAGACGTCGGAACGAAATCTCGAGATTGTATCTAGTCTCGACTGCTCTCGGCAACATATATATATATATATATATATATATATATATATATATATATATATATATAAGATACATAAGATATTGACAATATTTTTCGACCTCTGAAGGATGGATGATGGGTCCTTTCTTGAGTTTAGGTCAGTTATAGAAAGAATGAAATTCTAAATTTTTTGTTGGTTAGTTGAAGACGTTTCAGCCCTCGATTGGGCTTTCAACAGGGTGGGAAAAATATATTATATTTTAGTAACAGATTGGTGTTTACTTTCTCGCTACCGCCTATACAGTAAAGAGAAAGTTATGTAATGTTGCGCGAAAAAAATTGCAAATTTTCGGCAGAACAAATCTTATTACAAGGTCTGGAAATTAAAAAGTGGACAAATCCAGTTGCTAAAGTTATAAAAAGAAGTAATGAAAATGTGTGTTAGTGTTGAATTCGTTACATGAGTTAGTGTTGAATTCAGAACATGCTTTTTAGAAAGCAAGGATATACAATATAACTATTGCACTTTTGCATTTATATACTGTACATTACATACTGCACATATTGTTATTGCAATTTCGTGAAGGCTGTTTTTGTTAAAATATTTAATTTGCTGCAGTGTTATACAAAAGTATTTCATTTGTTGTTCTTGAGCAGTGTGCGTGCTACTTTTTCGGAAAAAAATGTGTGGTTTTGCTGTTTTGAAAAAAAAATCTGTGTTATTTGCTGCTGCATGCGTTAGACTACGTGTAACTGACGTTAGAGTGCACGCGCAAGACTACATTTCTAATTTCCAATGCGCGGAGAAATTGATAGAAAACTATGCAGACTCCAGCCATGTAAGAAGTGTCTATGGTTTCGTTAAATGACCAAGAACTCAAAGAAATCCCAAAACAATGAAACAATTTGGATTTTGACTAAAGAATGTAAATATTGATTATATAATTCCGCTTATATACAGGTGAATCACGTAACTTGAGCACCTCCTGCAATTTTTGAAATGTTGAAGTTATTGTAATGCAATTTTCACGGAAGTGCATGAGGGAATGGGACTAATTGATACATGTATTCATTTCTATCTTATCACTTGTATTTTACGAGATATTGAGGTAAATTTGTTCTTTCAAATGGAACTATACATATTGTCTATCACGACGAGCATAAAACGATGAATCCAATGATACACATATTGTAAAATGTTAGATAATAATTTTTTGAGTAATTTTGATTCTTTATATATTTTACGGACAGCGATGTTGGATAACTGAAAAACAGCGGAAGCTGACTTTATTTGAGATACCAACGATTGCGGACACCTACCAGTGCATACGCAACTGCGGGACATAAGTCACGAGATACGTAACAGAATCCTTCGGGTTTTCGAACATTGCAAAAAGTTATCATTTCAGAACTTCAAAATTTTAGATAGAGATTGCCTTAGTTAAAACCTGTTCTAAAATAGTCAGCTCTGTAAAAAGTCAAGGAACATTTTTTTTAAACGAGTAGATTTCGCGTAACATGTCTAAACAATTAAAAAAATACAATTAAAAAAATATTTTCTCAAAAACCGCTCCATTTTTTTCTTTAAATTTTCTCCTCGTATATATCAAGGAACGATAAAAAAATATGGTCCCAATTTCGGCGAAAAAGAGAAAATACGAGAAAGTATCCCCGTATTTAGAAAATTGCAAGAAGTTAACATTTTGAAACTACAAAATTGAAGATTTTTTGCCTTAGACAAAGTCTTAAAAAAGATCTTTAAAAAAGGTCATGTACAACTTTTTAAACGAGCAAATTTCACGTAATTTGGGTCTACAATTTATGCAATTTCTAAAAATAATTATTTTCACTAAAACTGATCCAAAATTACTTTATTAAATTTTCTCCTCGCATGTAACAATCGACAGTAAAAAAATATGGTGCTAGTATCATTTTCTCAGTATTTTCTAAAATTGCAAATCGTACGTATTGGAAATATTGGGTTGAGACAATGATTACATTTTTAAACGACGGCCCGAGTTGGAAACTCCCGGCGTTTCTGTAACGTAGAGGTAAGGCTCACGGCGAGTTAACGTGGAGGACATTAGTTCGAATCTCCGTGCAGAAACAAAACTGCTTGATGAAAACTATTTTACAAATGTATATAGTATATATAACGGAGCAGTTAGAAATAATGCGAGAAAGTATCCGCTGGGTAGCTTCACTATTTTAATTCCTCGTACAATGCGCACGTGGCATGAAGAACGTTTTGAAATGCTGGAACAAAGAGAATTTTGCTACAGAAACCTTTGTTTTGTGTGGTTTGGTGTGGCTTCGACCAAATTAGTGGGGCTACAATAGTACATACTTTCTTGCATTATTTCTAACTTTTGCAATTTTCAAAGAGTTCAATGAAAATGAAACCTGGGCCATTTTATGCGTCCTTTGTTCTTTACATGGAAAAAATTTCGAGCCGTTTTTATGTAAAAAATATTATAGACTGCATTAATTTCAAGAAAAAATACGGAAAAAATTATTCGCTTTTTCGTAAAACTGTTCATGATCTTATTAATTATTTTTTTTAGAATGGAGGTCATTTAAGAAAAAATCTCTATCATCAATATTATACTTTTGCTATGTTAATTGTTTGCAATTTTTAAAATACAGAGGACAAGCACCGATTTTTTACCGTTCTTTCATACATACGAGAAGAAAATAAAAAAAACAATTAGTGCTACAACAATTTCTCTCCGAATAAACACATCTCACTTTTTTTGTAAAACTCAAATTTTTGAAATATTGTACATGACTTTATTTTAAAGTCTATCTTTAAGGAACATATTTCATTAAGGGAAAATCTCTATCTTTAATATTTTAGTTGTAGGAAGACGTTGAAAAAGTTCTGCAATTTTCGAAAAAATCAGGGTTTCCAACGAATATGAGGCCTGCACCATCCTCTTAAATTTCCTTCACACTATCCAATAACAAAGTTTAATCAAAAACGTTAGAGCAATTTTTTTGAAAATTTTAAAAATATCACAGAGGCTTCATGTTAAGTAACCAAAAATTAAAATATCGGTTTAAAATTCAAGGGGCCGCGACGTCAGATCGATTGCGAATTTTGAGGCAAGTCGGCTGATCGGTTCAACCGCTAATAGCGTTGTTCATAGACGGACTGACGGGCGGACGGACGGACAGACGGACAGACAGACGTGCCGCCATTAGACTTCGGTATCAAGGACAACAAACATGGATTCTGTAGCAGATGCAGCCGGGAGTTGCCGTGCTGCGAGTGCGACTACATACGGGGATCAGAACGGGTATCAGGGAATTGTTTGCCTTTAGGGCAATGATAGATAATATGCAAGTAGAATAAATAAATTTAATTGCTTGATAATTGAGTACAATTGATTTTGATTTATAAAAAGCCGGAGGACCATTGATAGTTTATGACGTTAGTGATTGCTCTTCTTTCTTGAAGTACACTTGGCAGCTTACTTACAGTTTGAAGCAAGGAAAGCAGCAACCCAAATCACTCGGCTGAGTGTGTCGCTGTCCGGGCTGAGGTAGGCTCCAGGCAGTTCGGTGGTGCGAACTGGCATGGGCGCGGACTCAGATTCTGGCTACATGACGTGCTAGATGAAGCGTGGAAGTAATGAAAAATACAATATCCATACTACCAATATGATAGGAAATTAATGGTTAATTTTTTCTCAAGTTAATTCAGATATGTCAGGAATAAACTAACGTAACTGTTTAGGATTTGGAGGTTATGTATATTGTGAGGCTACATTGATTGTCACGAAAAAGTTATTTATTCATAGGACGTTAGAATTGCCAAACATTTCCTAATCTTCATATAAACAATATAAATATGTTATAATAAAATAGAGGGGTTATGTAGCTATAGTTTTCTTTTGAGATAGACAAGTATTACATATTCGTATGATACAATGAGATTTCGTTATGTATTTACTATTTTGTCATCCTAATAAAAGCAAAAATAGATTCAGAGATACATAGATGTTTCATAAAAGCTTTTAGATCCTGATCGAGGTATTCAGTTCCAATTAGTTCTTAGTTTTAACGTACGTTTTCGATTGTACTACAAGCAAAAAACTTATTTTTCTGAAGATACGTTATTTCCTGTTGACGATAATGTTAACGTACTACAACAATTGATTTCCCGTCTTGCAAAAACTCTGTAATGTATCAAAGATCTGGGGAAATGTCCTGTCCTTAACATGGAATGTGTGAGATATATTGATTATAAATGCTACGTCTCTTCTCAGAACATGTTTCAGAAACCAGTTTAAGCGATGATCATCTTGTAGATGTTCTTGCCGATAACCTTTTGATGGTATGGTATATTTCTTTAGCGGGTATGAAGAGAAGGCGTCTGGATGGTTCAAGTTTAAGAGCGCTATTAAATTCTTCTGAAATGTTGTGCATTTGAAAGTTTGAGGCAAAATAGTTTGTTAGAATTTCGGCCTTTCTTGTGCCGCTTTGAGCCACCTGATTTCCATGCCTTAAAACTGGAATAATATATTTGCTTCCTAGCAATCGGTGTGTAGCTTGTTTGTAGCTATATTGATCCGCCTTCGCGATTTAGGTCGGCAACGCATTTTGTGTATTCCTGGAGGTGAAATAATGCTTGAGCATTACGCACGAGTCGGGTTAAGTGGTTTAAGGTGAGGTAATCTGTGTTTCTTCAAAATGTTAAAATTAATTCAGATAATTAAGGCGAGGTCACATTATAACTGTTGTTAAATTAAGTGATTGTGGATTTTAACTTTCTCGCACTTACTTCATTAGAAGAGAAAGACGTAATTGTGCGCCAGAAAACGGCGAATTTTTGAACAAAAACTCTCTCATTGCTGGGCCCTGATAACGAAAAAATAGATAAATCCTATTGCTATATACAGTAAGTTACTTCCTCTAAAACGTGGAGTAGCCAGAATTCACGTTGGGTGGGTTCTTGATACCGAAAAATTGATTGATGGCAAAACGTCCGCCTGTCCGTCCGTTTGTGGTCAACGCTAGCGCCTAAACCGTTCAGCCTATTTTCTCCAAAATTGATATTCCCTGATCGGTATGAACGAACTCGAGACTTTGGATGTTTCAAACGTAATTTTGTAATTTTGATTTCTGAGGATACTTTACATTTTTAAAAAATTTCACAATTTTCTTAAAAATGGCATTAAATTTTTTTGTTAAACTTTGTTCTTGGATAGCGTAAAAGACGCTTAAGAGAATGGCGCAGGTCTGATGTTCGTTAAAATAACTGATTTTTCGAAAATTGAAAAAGTGCAATTTTTTAGTGTCTTCCAACAACTACAATAATGAAGAAACTGATTTTTTTTTATTAACGAAGTCTGTTCATTAAAGAGAGATCTTGAAATAAGGTCGTGTTCAGTTTTCCGGAAATGTGAGTAATTTTAAAATAAAAGCATCAGAGGTGGTTATTATGGGTATATATTTTTAATTTGTTGCGTCTTAGTCATTATATATGTCCCAAATGACGATGCTCCTGAAACGGAGAACATTGCTTTTTTTAGTCGATTGACGAGTGAATTAGATGAAGTTGCTAACAGAAGATATATATTTCTACTTGGGTAAACGTTAATGGTAGAGTAGGAAGGAAAATCCAAAATGATGTGGTCGGAAGTTACGGCGGAGAAACTGTGAATGACAATAGACAGAAAATGTGAATGCAATATTGGTTAAAAATCTGGAATGGGTTCTTTGAACGTAAGGATATTCACAAATTTACATGGATTACAGGAACAAGAAGAACAAAACTAGAAAACATACATGGCAAACGTAACAACGAAGCCAAGGAAGAAGACATCAAAGTATGCGTAAAGAGTGACGAATTCAACTCAGATCATTAATAAATAATAATAATAACCTATTCAGACCAACTCAGATCATAATAAATTTCCTATGTAAACTCAGACTCAATGAAAAGCTACCAATAAAGATACACAACCACCCAATCTCTCTACGTCAGAATAGCAGGAGCTATCATTGAAGCTGTTTATGAGAGCCTTGGAGAAGCAGGAAGTGATAAAGGGAAAGTAAGTGATATGTAGTATAGTCATTCTGTAGAAAAGACAGTGATTAAGAGAAAGAAAATGATTATAGGAAATGGCCAAGTACTCAAGATGATAATGAGAAAATGATCTACAGTAGGGAAACTAAAAAAGAACCAGATCATTTACAACAATGTAATTGGACCACTGGCAAAGAAGCTGTGAATTGAAATTTTTGGGAAAAGTAAAAAACAATGAAATTGAAGAAAAACAGAAGTTAGTCTCAATATTATCGACACCATTGAAATCAAAAGACTAAAATTGTATGGCCATTTAAACAGAATGGGTGAAGTACAATGACTTCAATATACTTCAATATATTATAATGTTTTTGGTCTTTGATATTTAAAGAGAGAACATATTTCATATCAATATTTAGTACATATTACATAGCGCAACATTTCAGAAATTATTTGTTTCCATCATCAGGCATAAATGAAATAAATAAATATATTATTTAAACAATGGTAGTTATAAACAATAGTTATAAACAGAAGAATATATTGTTCACAAGTCACTATAAACTGCATCTTGATAAATACTCTATGAAAGCAAATAGTCAGAAAGAGGTTGACAGGGACATTATAAAATTACAATAATTTAGACAGAAAGAAGTTAATAGGAAGAGAAATATCCTAATTTTGTGAAAAATTACTTAATAATCCATCATATAAACTAGTAAATTTATTAGATTCTACCTGTGTATTCAAACAAGAAGATGTTTTGATATATAATGTTTCCAATATTAATCTGGCATATAAGAATTTTTCGTGGGCTAAAATTTGTGTATATCCTGGAAATTTACACTATGGGAAGTTGTAACTCTATGTCGTGTTAGAGAATTTTCTGTACATGCTAGGTCTTTTATGTTTCTTTTGAGTTCAATTATTCTTGTGCTCAACTAATGTTTAGTTTGACCAATGTATTGCAATCTATACAATTGATTTGATATAATACATTGTTATTATCTCATTTCTCTACAGTATCTTTCAAGTTTTTACTGTATGACACTTATTTGTCACTTTATTTACTAGTTTAAGTTTCAATTTGGTTAAAAGGTCTTTTTTAATAATGTGATTTATTTGGGGGATATAAGGTAAACATCAAATTTTTTATGAACTCTTCACCTCGAAATTGTTTGGTAGTATTACTGCAAGATTTTCCATATTTAATAAATTTTATTCTGTAAGACATCATTTTTTCTATGAATTTTATAGGGTAATTATTGAATTTTAATATCTCTAAAACTCTATGTAAATTAAAAGTATGGAATCGGGGAGATGACAATTTTATCGTTCTGTCAAATAAATTTGAAACAGCAGACTTTTTAAAACTAAAAGGGCGTTTAGACAGGTAATTCAATATAATACCAGAAAAAACAGGTTTGTTGTACCAAGATGTTTCAAACATTGTATTTATTGTAAAAACTCTCACTTCTAAAATGTTTAAAGAACAATTTTTCTCAATTTCTAAAGTAAATTTTATTTTATCATTAAAAGTATTAAATTTCTGTAATAATCCATCAATTTGGTTTTGAGGAAGAACAATAAAGGTGTCATCAACATAATGGGTGTAATAAATGAAGTTCAGATCACTTAAGACTTGTGATTCAAATTGTCTCATCACAATTTTGGAAAGTAAGGAGCTAATTGGACTACCAATAGGTGTACCCTCTAACTGATGATAAACTTCCCCATTAAATTGAAATTTCATATTGTTTAGAATCATTCTGAGAATTATAACAATTTCATTTGTAGGAATCTTAGAGAATTCCTTATGATCAATAAAATTTTTAAAACATGAAACGATTAATTCATGAGGGATCGATGGAAACATTGCAATGACGACTAATGATACCATCCTTGAATTGGAATCAATTGTAAGTTCTCGCAACTGATTGACAAATTCAAAACTGTTGTGTATAGAATATTTATAATTGTTTTCTAAGATGGGTTTAAATAATGAATTTAAAAATTTACAAAGAAAATAATCTGGAGTACCTATAGAGGATATGGCAGGGCGCATTGGAAAGTCAGGTTTATTGGCTTTTATTATGCCATAAGCTAATGCATTATTAGCTGTTGTAGGATAAACCTTCAAATATTATTTTTTAGGTATACATGTATTTATTTTCCATCTTTTGAGAAGGTCCTGAATATTTTTCATACATTTATTAGTAGAAGGTTTTTTTTATCATTTCATATTTGTTCGTATTTTGAAAATTTACTTCTACTTTATGAATATATTCTTGTTTATTAATAGCCAAATATGCACTCCCTTTATCAACTCAAATAATTTTTAATTCTGAATGATTCTTTAGAAAAGTTCTAGTAATTTGTAAATCTTTAAGAATACAAGCATCTTGTTTGTTTATCTTAAAATTTGAACTCATAATTAGAACTTTTATTGAAAAATCGAATATTATTGTGATCAATTTCAGGTATTTTATGTATATTATTTTCAAAATCCTTAATAAATTGAAAGGTTAAAGATTTTTTATCATGGTTAGTAAAAGGAAAACCAAAATTAGCTCCTAATTGAACAATTGAAACTACACTTTGAGGTATAATTTATTGGTAAAATTATAAAAAAATAGAAAATTGTTGGTACAAGCATCAGAAGAGAAATTTTTTTCACTATTAATTAACTTTAGAAATTTTTAAATCTTATTACGTTTGTCAGTAGCATAAAGTGCACTTAAATGTAAATATTGTGTTTTATAAAAATAATCAAAGACATTTGGTTGAAGAAAAAATTCTAAGTTTAGTTCTACTCTCTGTAAACTTTTCTGTAGTTCTCTTAAGATCACAAACTTGTCAGATATACAATAATTAAGTAATCGGTTTTAATATTTTCTAAAATGTTTAGAGTTCTTTAAGTCTATTTTGGGAGAATGGAATGAAAAGGTTTTTTCAGAGAAAACTTAATAAACAAAGGGATTACAGAATGTTTACGACATACTATCAAAAATTCAAGGGGCGATTCTATATGCATGACTTGTGTACTTACATTAATCCAAATTTTCACCCATTTGGCAGCATGTGGGTGGAGCGATTGTAGAAAGCATTTACCTCTTCTATCTTGATGAGCGGGTGGTTGCATGTTGAGAAGTCTAAATAAATTATTAGAATATAATCAAATGTAGTTGATATACCTATAAAATTGATGACAACTATTGGGTGTAGCATCAAACCTTGACTACTGCTATATGATGTTTTGTCATTGGAATAGAATAATTAGTTCTTCTGTTTGGTCTAGTACATATGTAGGTATTGTCTTAAAATTAATGTAGTTCTTTGTTCATTTGGTAATTAGTTTTTAAAATTATTATAGAAGATCTTGATCAATAATTTAAGTTTTCTACTCATCTTGCAGTTAATGGATTGAAAGATCGTAGAAAGTCTTGACTTCTTCCATATGGTGGTATGTCATTAAAATACAATAATAAATTATTCAGTCTTTTGTTATTGTATCAAAGATTAATTTAATACTTCTTCGATTTAGTAGTTATTGAATGGTATTATTATATAAAGTGGTTAGAGGATGGGCCAATTATATCAAGTTAACCTCTTCTGTACAGTACAATGACCTCTAAAACTTTGAAATTGGCAACCAGCTTCACACAGGAGAAGAGGAAGACCTAGGAGGGGAACGTGGGGCAAAGGGGAACTGTTAAGCTTGTAGCAACAATACAAAGTACATTTTGTTTTAAAACATATTGATAGATACTTCAAAAATTATTAGATATCTTCTGCTATAACATTTAGAAAGTCTGTGCTGTTTCAAGTAAAACTGGTTCTTATTTTTAAGATTTTCTGGGAGTCTGCATTTTCTCCACTTTACCCCTTTGGCAAACTGGAACAAACCTGATTAGATAACAATGTTTACTGCTTAAACCAATGCCAGTAAACAATGTAAATCAGAATTCAAAACAATCGTACCCTGATGTAATGATGTTTCTCTACGTAATTCGTTTTTATCTTTTAAGTTTTTTGAAATAGTTCCCTTGGCAGAACCTTCAAGATCTCTCAAATAAGGTGAGGTTATGATGCTAGTTTTCACAGTTCTGCGGATGGACTTACTCGAATTTGGTCCTCATTTTGGCACAGGAAACATTTCTTCAGGAAACACTATCAGGGAGTGAGATTCTGCCTCCACCAATGACGTAATGGGTGTAGTTTCCAATGTAGCTTTTGAAGATTATGCAGACAGTTCACAAATTGTTGCTGGTGCTGGAGCGGAAGCATCGTCACAATATATTTGAGGGCAAATGCCTATGCTTCAAAATCCAGAGAAAGCATTCTGTGTTGTGCCTACCCTTACAAATGCTTGTCCAAAGAGGGAACTGACTTCGTGGAGAGTAACAAGTTTGCCTGGGTGATTTCGAAGTCAGTTCTTAACAGTTTGTGAGTAAATGGTTCTGAGGGTTGTGGGTAAAAGGTACTGAGTTTGTAAGTTCTACTGCTACTGCTGCTGCTACTGTTGCTGCTGCTGATGATAATGTTGATGCTGATGCTGATGCTGATGCTGATGCTGATGCTAATGCTGATGCTGATGCTGATGCTGATGCTGATGCTGATGCTGATGCTGATGCTGATATTGATACTGATGCTGCTGCTGTTGCTACTGCTACTGCTGCTGCTAGTACTTCTAGTACTATTAGTAATTGTACTACTACTTTTAGGGGAAAAATCTTTCAAAGACATCGCTCAATGCGGGAGTTGGATTTCCACCAAATAAAAAAACCTGCATTCGTCTACGCGGTCCATCACGGAACTGCTGGACGCAAATCGTCAGGATGGTGCTGTCTTGGTGTACGGGACTACCCTGATTTATCTATTTCTTGTTTGTTTCTCTTTTTCTATCATCACTGATTATGAGAACTTTTGTGTATTTTGCCAGTTGTTTCGGATTTCAAGCAGGAGAGAAGCGTGTGACAAGCCAAATTATGTCTATCTTTCTCCCAGCGGAGGCACAAAAAAGTGTTCTTCTGTATCTTTTTCTTAGCAGAATGTGTAGGTGTCGTCTTATGATTTGTCAATCTTTTTAGCATACTCCTTGAATTGTCCGGATCCTGTGAGTATTTGTGTCAAGAAGTAGTCAAGTTGGCGAAATCTGCTGCTATACCATTTGTCTATGTCTGGGATCAATTGTTTAGTTCATTGCGTGACGTCATCTGTTTTGGTCCACCGTTCTTGCTATTCGTGAATTATTCTTTTCCTAATATTTGCTTTGCACTCAAAGGAGTTGCCAGTGTTGCTCTCATGAATGAGGCACCTTTCCTTAATCTGCAGGTCAATTGGTTAACTCCTGCCAAAACCTATAATGTCGCTGTAGATATTGTTCTGTATCCGAAGATAATTCTTTCATATTATTATTATTATTATTATTATTATTATTATTATTATTATTATTATTATTATTGGGGTTTAAGAGCACTTCAACCTGTAAGGTCATCGGAGCCCATGTCAATTTATTTTAAGAGCAGAATGCACAGTGACAGTGCCCAACTAAAATGTTTAAAAAACAACGTAAACTGTTTAAACAGGAACATAATTGTGCCTAATGGTAAATAACGAGGATTTGGCGTAAAATGAGCCAGATAAATGCTTTAAAATTTCCGAAATGAGAGCTATATTAATTGGCATTATCCTACTCTCAGATAAAGGTTATACAATCCATTTTCTCTTAAAAAGGTAATGAGTCTGCGGAGAGAGGACTCGTCATTACCTAGCGTCTCTGTCAGAGAAACAGCAGTGTGGTGACTTCAGTGGCTATCTGTTACCTTAGAACGCTGCAGGAGAGCATGCCTCACAGTAAGATCCGTCTCGCAATTATCGCAGGTAGGGGGTGGTTCACCGCGAAGAAGATATCCGTGAAAGAAATGGCAGTGACTGATCCAAAGGTGTGTCAAAATAATCTTCTCGCGCATAGAGGCGCGAGATGAGAAAGGCTAAAGCTTTATGCAATTCTAGATTCTCTTCTTGAAATCCGATTTCTGTCAATCTGTTTGCCTGGGCCGCACTGAGCAAAGAGCTTTTATATACGCTTTAGAGTCCGCTGTGGGGACATAAGGAATGTTAATTGATGACTTCCGAGCGGCTGTTTTTGCGGCTTAAACGGCTAGCTCGTTGCCTACGATTCCCACATGTCCCGGTACCCAACATACTACTAGGTCATAATGGCGAGTTAATAGACGGTGAAACAGATGTATTGTTGTGCTCAAGTGATCCGGGGGATAAAGAGCCAAAAGTGAGTGGAGTGCACTTCAGGAATCACTGCATATAACTACTCGACGTTATGCATCTGATTCTCCGTATTTCAGGGCTTCCAGTATAGCGAACTTCTCAGCAGAGAATACGCTACAGTGCAGGTGAAGTTTGAATGACCGTGAGGCTGTTCTACAGTAGAACGCACATGCCACAGTCATTTGTGGCAGAGCCGTCAGTGTACAAGAGTCTGGTCTGGATAAGATGCTCTCAGCTCATTGAAGCTTTTTTAGATACGCTATGGGCGAAGATGTTTTAGGGAGGTTCGACAAGCTATTAAGGGTCTATTAGGGGTCGGAGAAGTTTCCATAAAGGGACCAGAATTTTGGGAGGTTTCACAGGGGCAGGAAGTTTCAGGTTTAGCACCTGTAACAAAGTGTGAAAACGGATACCAGGTGTTAAAGGTAAACATGGTCTCAGTATGATGTTTGGTGGCCTGGGTACCAGAATTCTTGCCGGGATGGAACATTCAGTTCTGACACTTTTGCACCGTCTTCTGTTAAGAGACGGTTGTCCAGCTTCAGCAATGAGATACTCGATACGGCTCGTGCGATAGGCACCTATGCTGATGCGGATTCCCGCATGATGAATAGTATTTAGAGGTCTTAAGTTGAAGGTGACGCTGAGCCATATACAATGCTGCCATAGTACAAAACAGATCGAATAAGTGTGTTATACAAACCGTAAGACACATATGCGATCAGCGCCTCATGAGCTACCACTAAGGGTGCGAAGTAGGATTAATAGTAATACACAACGACTCTTTAGGTTGCGGATATGCTCACGCCATGTCAGGCTTTTGTCAAACGTCAGACCGAGAAAGGAAGCTGCGGCAACAAACGAGAGTTGGTAGTCTTCAAGAATCATATCTGGCTGATTGTAGAGGTGATATATCCTACAGAAGTGGATGCACTTGGACTTTGAGGTGGAGAACTTAAATCCGGATTTTTCGCTCCACTCATTCAGTCTATTCAGGGCGAGTTCTAGCTGCCTTTGAATGACGTTCAAGCTCTTGGATGAGCAGAAAATGGCGAACTCATCAACAAAAAGCGTTATCGCACTGGATTGCCCGCTAGGGTGGGCGAACAACATCAAGATCGGGCACATCTAAGTGGACGAGGATTGGAAAATAATCGCTTATATGTAGGTCCCCTACTACTGTCCATCCTAGAAAAGTAGATAAAGTAGAAAAGGTGTTTGGCGCCAGGGATAAATGAGTGGTATGGCCAGTATTTAGAAGAACCAAATTGAATCTGTCTACAATATTTTTCAGAAGGATACCTCTCTGGCAAGACCTTGCTGCATCCCAGATGGGATTATGAGCATTGAAGTCCTACAGAATGAGAAAATGTGGGTCAGTTGAGAAATGAGTCACAAGGGCATCTTGCGACACGGCTTGCCCAGAGAGGATATACGTTGCAAATGGATATGGAAATAATACGGAAATTTATACGGACGCAAGATGTCTGAAGACTGGTTCGCATGTCTATTTCTTTTGACACCAGGAAGTCCCAGACAAATGTAGTGACTCCGCCATGGGCACGGAGGCCATCATCCACGTCTTGCCTGTAAGAACGAAAGCCGCGAAGAGAGGGGGAATACTCAGGAAGATGATGTGTTTCCTGAAGATAGATAACAACAGGTCTATGTTGAGAGATTATAACTTTCAATTCGTCTAACCTAGTACGGATGCCATTGAGGTTCCAGGAGGGGAAAGCCATGATTTTTAGGTGTTAAAATATATGCACATTATTTTTCTTCTAAAGGGATTAGTTGTTAGGTTTCTTTTTCTCCTCGTCTGTAGAAAAGCGGACGAGCTCATATGCGGCGCCTCGTCCACTGCAGAATCGCCTTGACTGACGCTGGAAAGGGTCGTGTGTCTGGGTACTATCACATTCTTTTGATACAGGTGACCGGGGTCTAGAAATAGATCCTTTCGGCCCTAATTTCCCGTGTCCACGCCTTTGAATATTCGTTGAGACATTTGTAGCGGTTTATTTTCTTATTTCAGATGGTAAGGTTGATTTGGTGTCTGCGTCTCCGCAGACGATATCTTCTCCTCGTGACACCTGGCAGGCAAAGTCGCGTACAGATGTTGGCTGAACCTCTACGTTCGTTTGGCAACTCGAGGACGATTTTTACACCCTGAAGATGCTGGAAAAACTTCTGAAGGGGGTTACCGGATTTCTTGCAAGGAATCGCCGACGCGCTTCAGGAAACGACACCTTCTCAGATACTAGTTTTTTTGTATCTCTCCTTCCTTTTGAAAAAAATGGCATTTATTTGAGTTTGATGGATGGTCTCCTGAGCAGTTTACACATTTGGGGCCGGATTCGCATTCAGAATTCTGGCACTCTTTGGCGCAGACCACACAACACCCATGCAGCGTTGCTGGGTATGGCCGAACCTCTGGCACTTAAAGCAGCTCAGGGGGTTCAGCACATATTGACGTACACGCAGATTGTAAAAACAGCATGAAATGCTCTCCGGAAGAGAGTGGCGGTCAAATGTAAGGATCAACGTTGAGGTGATAGTGAGTACGCCGTTCACCATACGCTGAATCCTGTGTACATCAGTAAATCCTTCAGATAAGAAAAAGGGTCTCAGGTCTTCATCAGTTTCGGTAGCGAAATCATAATGATTAACAACACCTTTACATAAGTTTAATGTAGGGTGGGTCGACACTTGAACTTGAAGGCCGGCTATTTTTTTTTTTTTTCACTTTTAAAACTGTCAATCTGGTCGTCTGACCGAAACTCGAAAAGAATGGTTCCAGTGCTTTGGCGAACAACCGCCTGGAACTTCCCTAATTTATCCACAGCCATTGCAAGTTTTATAGAGCTCTCCTCTGGACGGTCGGGCACGGCGTGCGGAGCATGTCCAAACGCGACTGCGGCTTAGGGAAGAATGAAACGACGCGACGGTCGCTCAAAATTTGATCACAGGTCCCTTGGTGCTCCGTTGGTTACAGGAAGAATGAACTTATGGTCTTAGTCGACGTCGCGTGCTCTAGAAGGTTAAATTCGATGACGTAATGTACTAAATAAACTGAAATACTTCGTAAAGACTCAATATAATACTTAATATGTAATAATATATGAATGTAAGATTTTGAATGTGAAAATTTAACCTCACTATTACAGATTTGTGTCTAATGTCCGTGCTTGGAGACAAATCACCTACCTGTTCCGACTCAAGTTCTCTGGGAACTGAATTGCACTATCAATTTTTGCATGCACTAGTCCGCTATGCATATTATGCTCGCGTGTATCCGGAATGTAACTCGCAACGACCTGTTGCAGAGAACGGCGACCGCATCACTGTGCGCGGCTGTGCTCTGGACAGCGGGACGCTCACCACCGATACGGAGATCGTCCGCATGTCTCACTGCGGGGGGTTCATGTACGACAACAGGTGAGTGCCCAACAGACGCTCATTATCCTCCACAGCTCTCTTTGTGGAAAAAGTTCATTCAAATTATACAGGCAACTATGAAGTCAACTATGAGATTATTAAATATATAAATGCGTAAATGGCATAAATGCGTAAATGTATAATTGCGTAAATGCGTAAAGGCATAAATGTGTAAATGCATAAATGCGTAAATGCATAATGCATTAATGCGTAAATGCATTAATGCGTAAATGCATTAATGCGCAAATGCATTAATGCGCAAATGCATTTATGCGTAAATGCATTAATGCGTAAATGCATAAAATACATAAATGTAGAATATACAGAAAATACAGAAAATAAATAAATAGCTAAAGAAAGAAAGAAACTAATAGGTATTACAAGTATATGTTTAAAAAATACAGGCTGACACGACTGGCAGTATACATAAAATAAAAGGTACTATTGGTTTTGCCTTTAATAATTAATGATACTGCATCACATACTTTCTACAATATGTGTACCGGATACACAACATACAATTCTACTTGAACACGCAAAAATGTTTCCAATCAGCTTCTTGAAAATTCATAAATTCCAACAAAATTGAGACATGTGCCATTTTTAAATGTTCATTACTCTTAAACTAGGAAAACATTTAAAGAAAAATTGGATCTTTCTTTAGAATTTTTTTTATACATTGCGTTAAGATGAAGCAGAAATTACACGAAAACTACTCGTTTTTTTTTCAAAATCTTGTAAATGATTTTATTTAAAGTTTAATTTTTAAGGGGAAACATCTATGAAAATAGAACTTCTCAAAGGATTACTTTTTTGGATTCACAGAATTTTATCACATATTGAACACATTAATGGTAACAATTGCTATAATTTATTTTCCATTTTACATAAAATATTTTTTAAATGTTTTTAAATTTTTGCAACATTCGTTAAAAAACTAATTAAACCAAATATTTGTTTATCACTCTAGTATTTTAACCACATAATCTCCAGAACTGTAAGAGGAAAAGTTGCTTATATTAAATAAATAACTTTTACTGCTTTTATTTTAAAAATATTAAATTTTTGAAAAGCAAATTTGCTGTTTGTTCTATTTATACGTGAAATGTTCTACAATATATAGATTTTAATTTCCCGCCCTTACTTCGAAAGAAGAGAAAGTATTGTAATCGTGAGCCAGAATTTTCAAATTCAGTGGTTCCCAAAAACGGGACCTGCGTCATTTTTATGAGCAAATGTACCCTGTTCCAGAAAAAATTTAACAAAACCCGTTTTTGAGAAAATACTTGTTTAAAATTTGCCTTATTTCACGTAAAAGTACGTGAAAACTACTCATATTTTCGAAGAAATTGTATACAGCAAGATTTAAAGATGTCTTTGAAGAATAAATTTCATTAACGAATAATCTTCAATACAATTTTTGGAAGTTGATAAAAATTTTGGACTTTTGCAATTGTCGAAACTTCAGAGAATTAAGCTGTTCAGAGAATTCATCTCAGAATCCAGAGAATTCAGACCAGCACTACTTTCGAAACGTCTGTGAAAAAAGTTAATAAAAAAATTGGAGTCAATTTGGAGAAAATTTTTAAAATGTTGTTGCATTTTCGTGTAAAGTATCACCAAAAATCAAAATACCGCTTCAAAGTCGCAGGTCCTCGAGTTCTTTCAGACCGATCGGAAGACATCAGTTTTGGAGCAAATAGTCTGAACTGTTTAAGTGCTATCCTTGACTACACAGACGGACAGACACATGTTTTGCCGCAATGCAATTTGTCGGTATCAAGGACCCATAGAACATGAATTCTACTACTCAACGTGTTAGAGAAAGTATTTACTACGTATAGGAACAAGATTTATTCACTTTCCCGTTGCCAGGGCCAAGCAATAATAATTCTGTGTAAAATTCCGGCTCACGACTGCAATTCTTTCTTTTCTTACGAAGTAAGGGCGATAAAATAAAATAAAATAGATAGATAGATAGATAGATAGATAGATAGATAGATAGATAGATAGATAGATAGATAGATAGATAGATAGATAGATAGATAGATAGATAGATAGATAGATAGATAGATAGATAGATAGATAGATAGATAGATAGATAGATAGATAGATAGATAGATAGATAGATAGATAGATAGATAGATAGATAGATAGATAGATAGATAGATAGACATTAAAGTTCGCTTTGAGCTAATGCTCGGTGGCAAACATGATTACAACTAGATTTACAATTACAAAACTACTACGAATATTTACAAATAGAATTACAATTAGCATTAGAGATTGATATCCTAGTTCTAATTAATTTTTAGTTATCTCTAAATTGACTTACAGCTTGTCTAACACTTCACTTCATTTCACTACACTACACTGCACTGCACTCCCGTCAGGTCCCCTCCCCCTTTTCTGTTCCTTGTTTATATTACGTTTACTATACGCTTTCTTAACTTGCCTTTTCAGTCGACTCACTTCTTTGTTGTTGTACAATGGATCCGAGTGGCACCGTAGTTTCTTGGTAGACACGAATTTTGATAAGCATTCTGAAATTATGTTCTTATAATCTTTTTCCACATCTGTTCTGTACATCCGCTAGAAGCCCAAGTATGAAATTTGCCTTTCAAATATAATTGCATGTTTGTAACGTCTGTTCTATACAACTGAAAAATTTATCTTTCCTTTACAGGATCATTTCGCTAACCCTCTCTACATATTCTTTGGATTCCTTTGTGATTGCTAATTACAGGAATTATTTCACAGGCAAGAAGTTTATCCACCGGTCTAATGAGGAATACATCCTGTAAAGTCTTATCGCAGGTCGGTTTGGTCACTACCTGAGTTAAGCCGTTGTCCCAAACCAACTCATTGATGAGGCGTAGGGCGGCGCCTTCAGCCTCCACATCCCCCTCCCAGGTAGCGTGCGGTAAATTTAAGTCTCCTCCGATAATGACGTTTTTCCAACTTTTCCTGATTACGCGGGTTCCCTCTATAAGTCTTTGCAAAGGTTCATGTCCATCTTGCTGTGATATACGCGCCAATAATTTCCCATTGATTTTTTCAGTTTCCATCTCGAATGTCTACACCTATTATTTCAAATTTGTCATCCACCCATGCCTCTACTGCTTAAAAGTTGTCTTTTACAAATATAAAAACACCCCCGCCAATGCGATCTATTCTATCACGTCTGAATGTTAAAAAAAAAATTGTCTAAAGATTTTAGCGTTTAATATTTCCTCATTGAGCCATGATTCCGTACCTACTCGTAGTATTATAAGATTCTACCGCGTTCCAGAAATGAACAGTTTTATTATAAATGCTCCTGCAATTAACCTGCAGAAAGACCAGAGACTCACCTTCTGCGGAATTCCTTATTGCAATGCCGCCGTCTCTCGCCACCGCTCCCGCTTCGATGTCGCCATCCCTCGATACTGTCACTGCTTCGTCGTCCGCCACCGCCGCGTCACTAGGTCGCCGCTACACCGCCGTCACTCGCCGCATCGCAGTCCGCCGCCTACACCCGCACACAAACCATTATAAGGGATTGGATATCCCTTGCCGCCAACGCCATGCGCTCTCAGCGTCTGTCGCGTGAAGTTTCTGGCCTCCTACGCGCGAGAAGTGTCCACCCAGCTTTTTGGACCCGAGCGATTTAGATGCAAGCCAACACGACCGATATCGCCGTCCTGCAACCAAGAATTTGGGTCCACAAATCACATTTCTACTCTGTGCCACCCACTCGTACAAGCAGTTGACTACATCAAACCGTCTCCCTGGATGTCCACGACGCCTGAGAATGCCACGAATGTATATTTTTGCACTGGGGAACTTGTCTTGCGCTTTCATCTCGAGGTCACCCATATCCCTCATAACGAAGTCAACATTTCTTATCCTCAGATCATTAGTACCAAAATGGAAAATGATATCTGGCGTCCCTATTGCCCACATACCTTCGCAGCTGCTCGGTTAGGATTCCCGGGAGACACAATTTGCATGTGTTTATTGTCATTGCCTACATGTCTTACTATCGAGTCTCCAATAAAGAGAATTGTTTCTTTCGCAGTTAGCGCCTCTATGATTGGCTGCGCGGCGTCTCCTACTGTAACAGCTCGGAGTTTCTCCTCCAGAGCTGCGTTTAACTCCTGCAACTCATGGGTTTGAAGAAGAGCAGCTTCCAGTTTCTCTTTCAGTTGACACACTATTTTCTTTGCACTTTTTGCAAAACCATTCACCATGATCCATGTTCCCTTTTTACCACAACTCGCATGGTACCACACTCCACACAATTCACACTGTTTGCCCGATTTTAAGTTGCTTTTGCATCCACTGTAGAAGTTGCGAATTGCGTTCGCTTCAACTGCAGGTCCCGGATTAGATTCGACACCTTAAATTAACAAAAGCACCGCTATCGTGGTCGCACACAACGATGCTGCTCCAGCAGCTGCCCCGCCCCCGCGAAACGATGCCGAGGGTGCCGGCGCTGCGCACGAGGAAAAGCGCACGGCCCACGCCCCGATGCGAGCCCGATACTTGTGCAGGTAGCAACTCCTCTCGCCAGGGGCTCCGCTAAAGCACGTCCAACTGCTACGACGACCGACTGTATCTTCAGTATTTTAGTTGTAGAAGGAAATGGAACAAAGCTTAAAATTTTGCCATTTTGCACATCATAATTCAGCAAAGAAAGTACCTTATTACCTTTCAAATGCAATCAGTAATGCACAGCTACGTTTCCACCTACATAGTTGCGTCAGACCCTATGAAAGGAGAATTTTGGCTAGTTCCTCTTGGAATAAAATTTCCCGTTGGAGGGTTCAAAAAGAGCTCTGATGAAATCAAATTAACTTTAGGGTGCCATGAGCGAATATCTTCGGTGGCCAATGAAGTGATTCGTGTGAAAAATCGTAATATTTGAGTGACGTGAAGAAATAGCGTTTTTATCTATTTTTACTTATTGTTTTAAATATGTATTAATTATTGATTTTTATTTTTAATATTATGTTAATATTTTAATTGATAATACATTGTAATTATATTATTATTAATTGTACAGGGGTAGTCAATAAAAATATCCTCGAATGTTCTGCAAACGGTTCAAGATATTGACATGAAATTATCACCAAGCGATTCAGGACAAAGGGGTTCATCAGTTGTTTTTATTAGCTTTTTATAGCATATTTTTTATTTTAAAGAAATTGGATTAACTTCGTTTTTTAACTTTTTTACAGGAATAAATAGATCTCGAGAAAAAATCCGTTAATTCTACATAAGTTGGTATTTGATAAACAATAACAACACAAAGGAGTATGAAATCAGGCATCAAAACTAAAAGTAGGTACTTCCCTGAAGTTCGAGGCGTAACGTTCTTGTCCGGAAGCACAGCCGTCCCCAAGCTGCAAGGATCAGCACAGTGCACCGACCTTGGCGACCGCATTGGTTTGATATCCCTTTCAAGAAATGTTTTGACGAAGCCCTCGAATGTTATAATCATTCATGGTACTGAGATCACATACCGTCCATAAGAATCAATCGAAATGACAAGAAAATCATTTGTGTGTCCTCATTGGCAGCATCGTTCGTCAGGCACATTAAATCTTCTTCGATTTGAAAGAGGGCATACTTGAATCCTGTGTGGTGGGAGCGTAAATCGTGAAATACATTCCACAGTGAACACAACGTCGCTGATTTTTTTAAATCATTGTGCGTCAAATTTGCACGGCGAGCCCATTCTCTCTGGTTTGAATGGCTTCTGTAGATCTGCAGAAAGACAGCAACATTCAGAAATACTTTTCTCCACTTAACTCGCGTCAGGCCGTATTCAAGTGAGTTGGAACTTCTTCAGAAAAAAGAAGTATTTACACTACATATTTTTCATACAATTTTTAAAGTAATTATTCTATTTTCTACAGTTGGTCCTCATGAATTTCCCTTATAGATTAATAAAAAAAATTACCGAAATTACGTTTTTGATACCACAAATTTGTGGAAAATTTCTAAAAATGTTTACGTTAACTGTCTGCAGAAACGATACGCAGCAGGCCCAAAAACCTGTTCTGTCCTGTCTACGTTATTCACTCTCTGCTTGTGAAAAGTTATCTTTCGCGTTTTCTATATTACCCCATTTATATTTGTGCACCGCGGGTTTAGAGATCACAACATGTGCTAGACATCTTAATCCGCGGCGTTTTCAACCGGCGAACGATAGAGGCCGTTAAAATGTTCAGAAATCCGACCGCATTGCAAACTTCGGAACCTGCTATTACGCCGATTCTAAAACACATTAGTGTTTATAATTATTCTTCAAATCCAACATGTGTAGTATTGCTTAATTTGTCTTCATAAGACCTAACTATTTGTCTAAAAAATAGTTCAATTAAAAAAATGTTAGTCCAATATCTTTAAACTTAAAAAAAAGGTGTCTAAAACAAATAGTACAACTAATGAGAAAATGAGTCTTGAATTGTTTTATAAAAATTTCATCTAAATATCTTTCATCGTTTAGAAAATATTCCAAATGGACGTTTTTATTGCCTGTATATTATGACATCAATTATACTATAACTTGTCATTAAATTACAATGCAATATTGATATTTATTTATTAAAATTATTTAATATCATTATAATTTTATTTCTACAAAATATTTAAAAACTAATTACCCCACAGCCGAATGCGAGTAATCCCACGTACCACCCATCAGCGGAGCACCGCCCCAGCCGAGTTCGAGTTTGTGCATGCAAGTTAAGCGTGTTTAAAAAAGGGGTAAGGATAGGACAAGGAAGAGGAAAGATCGCACGTGGTCTGTGGCTCGTTTGTTAGGGTACTGCACCGGCATTCGCCTGTGGTTGAACGGAGAAATCACGAGAAACTACCGATCAGAAGAATCGGCTGCGGGAATTCTCCTCCAGAGAGCGGCTGACGATATCGGTTGTCAAATTCAGTCCAGATAATTTTCGAGACCGTCCTGCAGTTTTAATGTTGAAGCTTTCTTAGTGTAAAATATTTCTCAATATTTGATCTATAAATCATTTCCTGAACATTATTTTCGAAAAAGTAGTAGTTTATGTGATTTTTTAATTTTCCGGAATATAAAATGTAACAACTTATACCAGTACTACAGCTTGAGAGATGCTCTCGAAGCTGGTTTGCCAAGGACGCAGTTTACGGGAACTATGTGCCGAGGATCTTGTTCCAAAATTGCCAAATAATTTTCCAGGTTGGAAACACTCACGTAGCATTATTATATTACATAACTGTTACAAATAATACGAGAAAGTACGCGCTGTTGAAGTACCACTAGTGGTATCATTGCATAATCCTTACTGTGATTGTTAGTTTTTTTTTGATCGCATTGTGCGTTTTTTGTGATAGGTTTCTTTGCGATCGCTATTTGTAGCGTCTTTGCCTGCTTACCTTTTCCTTTCTATTGGATTGGCCTCCCACGAAGGTTAGTAGCTTAAGAGCCCCTTCCCACCGCCAATCGGCAGCGCTTCCGAGTGGCACGACTGCTAGGATAGCATTAGTTTAAATGGAGGTGTTCACACGAGACTCCCTCCTCCAACAGCGCAGTAGCGCGTTTGCGCCACCCCCTAGCAGAACACAGATCTAAGGCCCCCTTCCCACGACGCCACTCAGCAGCGCTGCCGAGGGGCACAGCTAGTAGCGAAGCATAGCGGTGGTTATGGGGGAAGAGCTCGGGCGTTTCTCGGCGGCGCCACCGAGTGGCCCCGTGGGAAGGCTCCCTAAGGTTGCCATCGTTGTACCTTGAGTCGGGAGAAGGCTGCGCGGTGGGAAATACCCCGCAAGTGGGAAATACTTGGTTGGGGAAAATCCTCGCAAGCTGACGAAGGTCGGCGCCGGATCTCGCCAGCCAGCGGGGGAAGACCACCCCCACAGCCCACGATAAGAAAGCGCTACACTTACGGGATTAATGGCCTTAGTAGTTGACGCGTCGGGAAACACCAATCAATCATCAAATCTAGTAACTTCCAAAAGGCGATATATTTAATCCTGAATTTTCCTTATTTTGAATTACCGAGGTTCTTGAGCCTCCTCGTCCGATCCACCTACGTAGAAGTTGCAGTGTGTTCCCAAACTCCACGCTAATTATGTGGGTCTGCGCTATCATGTTGGTAACACATCTGTGCCCGCACATTCAACAGGACATCTTCCAAAAGCGTAGGAGTACCCGAGTTATAAAATTTAGATACTGAACGCCCCTCAAACACTCGGGTAAGAAGAGAGGACCGATGATAAATTCATCCACAGTATCAACCCAAACAATTAGAGAGAATCACTCTTGGCGAGCTACGCTACGTGCAACAAGTGAAGTTTACTCGGTCCACTCATGCAAATTATGCAGATTAATTGTTCCGGTTCTTTTAAATCACGCTTCATCTGTCCGAAGAACTATTTGAGACATTCCTGGCTTTCCTTGCATTTGCGCAGGAAATGCTCAGAGAATTTAAAACGACGTTGTAAGTCTGTACTACGCAAATGCTGCACCCGCTGGACATTTTTTTTTCAAAATTTAAGTAGTATATGACTTAGTGTAGGGATCACAGAATTTTGAAAATGTGCACACAATTCACTCTTCCCCATAGCACGTCATACGCAGTTTTAACTGTTTCTTTTTGACGTAAAAAAATAAATAAATAAATAAATAAAAATGGAAAAGTAATCTCTTCGCATGAATTGTTTGCCAGGTGATGGACTGTGATGCGTGGACCTCGCGCGCTATTTACCTTGTGCTCACTTCGAGGGCTAAAAGGATAGTATAAATATTCTAGTTTTTCATGGTAGTGACGAACACAAACGCGAGGTGAAGTCGCTCGTTCATTTGTCATAACCCGTGTTACACGAGCAAAAGTGTTTAGTCCAAAGTTTAACATTAATTATTTATGAAACTAAACGACGAAGAGTATCCAGTTTTGGCATGTTCAGTTTGTAAATTACATATGTGATAAGGCCTCGGCGTATTAGCAACGAGGACTGAATCACCCTGTATACTAGTTAGGTCGAATTCAAGCTGTCTGAATTCTAGCGGCTGGCTGCTCTGATCATTAGTTTTCCGTGGTTTATCCGATCAATACCAGGCGAATGCCGAAGCACTACCCTAACTAAAGGATCCGGCACCGCGCGTGTTCTATCCTTGTCTTTCTTGTCTTTTCTTATCTTTCTTCCCATACGCACGTACGTGCACTACACAACCACATATGTCGGGAGACCGGCTGAGAGCTTAGAGCTTGTGCCGGCTCAGGCAGTGTCCCGCTGAGGGGGAATATCCCCAGTAAGCTGATATGTAGGTCATCGCCGGATCTTGCCATCCTGCTGGGAAGGAATCACCGCCACCTCTCGGGATAGGGAAATAACATTCACTATAATAGCGGGACCAGTGACCACAGCAGATTTGCCTGGAAATATCAATCAATAATTTCTTCCTTATTTCTCTCTTTCCTTCCCTCACTCACACCGTTTTCGCTCTCTTTCTTTCCTGTCAGAGAACAAATAATGCAATGTGGCCTCAAAGACATAACTTGAATGTTAAGTTAACCCATAACGTTCAACCAGATTTTTTTTCGAAGCTGCAATTTTTGTACTGTGAAATCTTGAGTTCGTATCTTATACTTTTGATATTCCAGTCTGCAGAAAGCTAAAGAGAATGTGCGAAGTTCCTCCTCGATCTTACCTTTGCCTTTGGGCAAATGTTTTGTTTCTTTCTTGTGTTTGAGCGAATGATTGAGTTGCGTGTTTTGTGCTGATTTCAGATACGTCCGTGGTTGCCTTCAGAGCTGTGATGACGCCGACGCGTGTAACAGCGCCCACGTGCTCTCCTCCAGGGGCTATGAAACTACTGCTACAGCACTACTGTCTACGGCGCTTGCGGGAATGCTGGCGGCCATGTTGACAGAGAATATCGCGTGACGCGTCTGGTGTCGTAACGATATCGACACCGATCTGAGGCCGAGGCGCACCGCCCCAAATCTTCGACAACTTGGCCCCCTTCTGCCTCGTCAGCCGGCAAGCAGCCGGAGGCCGCAACTCAGCGAATCACTAGAAGCCTTCATAGAAACGTCTCTGACAAGATATGAGCTTTCACTTCCTCTATGTGCGAAGTGGCGACATATTTGTGCATGGACCGATGTGGGAACATATCAATACAAATACATATACATTATTTCCTCTGGAAATATGAGAAAAAAGTACACTGTTAAATGATTTGTGAGTATTTCAAACGTTTTCTAATTGCTTAAATTTCCGATTAAAATATTTATCTTCGAGAACAATAAAATTGAAATTAAAATTCACAATTGAATGAAGTTCAATTCAAATTTAAAATGAAAGCTCTTAATTTTTCTTCATGACAAACGCTAAAAATACGTAGTTTGGAGTAGAAAGAAAGTTACATTTTTAGATAGAAATCATTGTGGTGGAAGGCGGTAAAGGAATTCAAGATAGAAACATGCTTTACCTCTCTGGTATTGTTCTTGAGGTATCAATATTTCCAAAGATTAGATGCTATTTTATTCCTGCATATACGTAATATCAAATTATAAACACTGAATATCGTTATTTATTTGTGTCGCGCATTATTATTATTATTATTATTATTATTATTATTATTATTATTATTATTATTATTATTATTATTATTATTATTATCGTTATCGTTATTTTCATCCGAATTATGTGTAAATGTAAGTCATACAATTTTGAGCATAATTGATCCGTATCCACATGAACTGATGCAAACAGTGTAGGTATGACTAAGCGGAAAGTACCAATATAATTTATTTGCAAAATTATTTTGAATGTGATAGAAGTAGTAAACAAGACTGTGACCGCCTTATTGATGATTCTTAGGGGAAAATTTAAATCTATTAATACCAAAAATTTTAAAATTAAATATTTCAAATACTTTCAAATAGCATGTTAACGAAATCGGAATTCCATTATTACGTATGAATGCAGACAATTTCAGTTTGAATAAAAAAGAAATATACGTATATATTACTCTAGAATATGTAATACGCCTTTGTATTATTTTAATGGGACCGAGATTAGCTTTAACACGATTGAAACGAGTAGTTTTTATAACCAGACTGGAAGTGAAGGCCGCACGGAATTTGAGATACAGATGTGAAGACTAAGAATTTTCCCCTTGGATAAAACATAATATGAATAAGTCATATTTCTTCATTTATATACATCTATATCTTACTCATGAGATGTAGGCATTTACAAGATTACTTGACAAAATTAAGTCTCTTCTTGTCACAGCTGGTTATTTTCTATTTGTTCACAAATCTTTCAATGCAATCGACGTTAAATGAAACCAGAAATTAAAAATTTTCTGATTTCAACAGTTTTAGAGACGAATTACAAAGTTAAAAATGCACCCCCTATTGGGTGCCTGGCCTTTAATAATTTAGCAAGTGAAAAGCAGCTTTAATCCTTTTTATGAACACGGGGAATGGCTAATGAAATGTATAACAGCAATTTTACTAACAAGCAAATTGAAAACGTTTCGTTAAACTATTACCCCGAAAGCAATAAGTAGTCAGAAATTCAACGAAGAAAAACATTTGATTGACAAAACGGTCCACAGTAATTTTTTGTAGAACTTTGTAAATTAAGTGCAGTTTATTTTGAATTACTGGTAACATACTATATTTACAATGAAGTACTAATCGTAGTATTCAAATCAGTTCGAATAAAAATTGCAGTGAGGAGATATGTAATGTTCCCACATCTCTCCGTCCACCTCTTGTCTGAGAAATAGCTTTAGATAGTCGAAGTCCACATATGTTTTAGTTCACGTGCATCGTTCAACACCTTAAGTGACATAACGCACGTGCAACTCAACCATTATTCGTCATTACAGAACACCAAAATTGTGGAAATGTATTTTGCAATTTTACAAATATTTTATAACATACAAGAATATACGAGAGAACATCGGGACTGTTCGCCGGAGGACGTGTGAGAGTCGTGCTGTATGCGTACTCACGCGGCAGCGAGCGGCGGCGCGACGGTGCTGGCGGCGAGAGGCGGTGCTCATTGATGCCTACGATACACCATTTTGCACTGCAGATCGTTAATTAGCTTTGAAGGCGCGAAAGACATTTCGTTTGCTTTGAGAGTTGTATTCCTCTTACTTCACAAACATCCTTCCTTCCTCTGATCATTCCGCCACCAACTTATTCTTACAGCTTCGGTGCCCACATCCTTTTAACTTATTTTTTAAGTTCCTAACTTAGGATTTGAATTTTCTACGTAAAATCCTCTCTAATGGTTCGATCTCTCGAATCTTTCGAATCTTTCTATTCTCTCTCGTTCGATCGTCATCGAACTGTCATAACTGTCGTAATTTGTCTTTGTTTCAAAAGAATGTATTCATTTCAGTTTTCGTTTTAAATTTATACCTAAAAATCTTGATCTTCCTTACATTAATATCTAAGTATTTTCTGTGAATATCTGTTTACCTTCAGTATGGTGGGAAATCCTGAATAGCTGTTCTGCATGTGTGTGTACCTCTTTTAGCCCTATTTCACAATAACAATTCCCCTGGCCATCATAATGTAGTTCATACCTCCTAATTGTTTAGTGCTCCGCTTATGTTGTCAACTGTCACCTTGAACCAACAAAGTGCATCGAACAAATATTTTTATACACGTCAATTGAAGTGCCTCCTTTTTCATCGACCTGAGAATCTTTCGTATTTATTTCACACACTATTATTTTTTCATTGCCCAGACGTTAACGAGACATCATAAGTCCAAATTTGGTCAGCGCACACAATTGTCTTGAATGGCTACGGAATCGTGCTATTCGGGCTCTTGGAGCACTCTCGTTTGCGGGTGCTCATAATTAAGCATTCGAGTTGTATCTCATAGACAGAGCCCGGATGTTTCGGCAAAATGCCTTTTCTTAGAAATTTGTAATATTAAGACTTAACAGCAAATAATACTCATTTATTGCTTCAGAGGTGCATAATAGACATTTAATCGTCCCATTTTTATTATTCAGATTACAATTTTAAACGTGTTACGTCTTTGTGCCTTCTTTTCTTCTGTCAGCTTTTCTTAATTTACATTACAAAGAAAATATAATCTTTCCATATTTTTGAAAACAATTTCAAAAGGTTTGTAAACCACAGCAAGTCATAGCTTACGTCCTTTAAATTCATGATAATGTGTGTCTTTGGCCGGCTGATTACCATTAATATAGCGGATTCAAAATGCTCAGCAATCTTAAAAGAAAATAACACGAGTTAATGTGTTATTGTAAATCGGTGCCTAGCCAAATTAATAAGGCCACACTTGAAAAATCGTGTTTTCTTCGGAATTTTGTTTATTATGCCTTTATACGCAAACACTTGTTTAATTCAGCAATACCGCAACATGACTTTACTTTCTCGGCTCTTCTTTCCCTTTTTTCACCTTTACCAACTCTGCAAATTCATTAAAATTGAGATTAAAGTATTGAGATCAACGTGATTTCTCCCTACCCACAAAGTTTGATATTGCATTTCAAAAATGTGATAATACAATATCGTATACTGGATTTAAAACATCATAAACCGACTTGCGAAGAAACAAATCAACTATGTACACATCAAAACTTTTAAAGAGAATTCCCAGCAATTACAGCAGGCTAGATCGTAGCTGCACGACTCTACACGAAAATAAAATGCGTAATATGGATGATGTATAAATAAAGCAATTATTGATAATACAGTGTTAATCGTCTAAACTATCTAGTAAACATCTGATGAATAAAAATTTGAAGTAATCATATTAATTTGGCATGGTACTGTATATTAAATACGATTATCTCTTCTCAATGAATGGTCGGGGGGACATTTTCAATGTACAGATACCGTTTTTTTATATTAAAATAAGAGTAGAAATCTCAGAACATCGACGTGTGATTAAATAGTTTATAATAATACTATAATAATATTAATAATAAATGAGTATTGCATTTAACATAATTAGAATTCAACAATTTGCATGAAGCAAATAGTAAATATTAATAATTAGTTTCTTAAAATTTCTCAAGGAAAATAATTTAATGTGTAATACCTATTTAGTGCCTATTTAATAAGTTTAAAGTGCCTTTTATCTGCCTATTTCAAACCGAATGAGTGCCTACACATCCGGGTTCTTTTTATGAGTGAAGCCTCCCCTATTGCCGCGATTGATAACAATATGATGGACAATATGGTTTCGGTGTTCCAAAACATAATGAGCCAAGATTGATAAAATTATTAATTAATGATGAACTTTTTTGCTTTCATGAAATAGGATATAATTAATGACAACTAAGGACCGTAAAGGAATTAGAAGAAAAGGAAACCGAGCGAGAGATGAAACAACGTGACGGGTTCTGACAAGGATAAATAATGCGTGTTTTGAATGCCCTAGATTGCAGAGATGCCTTAAGGGTCGTGAGTGTAGTTTGTAAATCTTTTAAATGAATGAACATATCGTAAATATTCGTTTCTATTTTACAATAAAAAAATTACAATTTGTGTGATCGAAATACAGAGATCTAATGAATGTTTTTTCGACTAATTTTTGTTCACATAAATTATTTTCAAAATTATCAGAAGGAAGAGTTTGTTAATAATTTCTTTGTGTCTTCCGCCTTTAACCTAGAAGCCGTAACACACCGCCGTAACAAACCGGCTCTGCATTTGCGTAGTGCTAGTATAGGATTATTGAAGATCAATGCTGAACGATTGATTGTTTCGTGTTTACGAGGCGACAACAGCTATGGTTGTTAGTTACAAAAATGTATTGAATGTTTTCGTCACTGAAGATGGCGATGTTCTTACCCCGGTGGATAGTTTTATCCGGCGCCGACCTATACTCCGACATGCGGGGTTTTGCCTATCCAGATATCTGAAACCAGCAGGGCACTGCCACACCCAGGACAAACTCCAAGCTCATGACGGTTTTCCAGACATTTGTAGTAGTGTAATGCATATAAATGAAAATGTGTGTAAGGAAGAGGCGAGAAAATGATAAGGAAGAGGAAAGAAAGATCGTGCGCGGTTCGTGACCCGTTTGTTAGGGTACTTCTCCGGCATTCGCCTTGTGTTGTTCGGAGAAACCACGGAAAACTGCCGATCAGAGCAGCCGGCCGCTAGAATTGTCCTCCAGACAGCGACAGAAATCGACCTAGCTATGTAGCTAGTGTCGAAAGTCCTGCTACTGTCGGGACTCGAACTCTATGGCCAGAGGCACTGCTGTGCCATCAGTTGATGCCCTGAGCCACCTCAGCCGCCGTGTGCTGAATGAGGCCCTTCCGCTCGGGAGTTGCTTTTTGCGGGGTGTGGCTGTGGTGGACGCCCGACGCGTCTTCCTGCGTGAGACGTGTTTCGTTCAATTGGGATTCTCCTGCGAATGTTTGAACATTGTTCAGAAGTGGAAAGTCGTATTGCTTAACGGATCCCAATTAAATATCCTCATACTTCTGAATCTTGGCACACTGATTCAAAAGCACTGGACAGTTTTTTCGTGTTAAAGACGGTTATTACTTTTTTTGTTTAATTGCCAAACAGCATCTTGAGAAGACGTTTATAAATGTATTCTTAGTTCACATATTTTCATAGAGTATTAAAAGTAACCTGTTGATAAAAGACCAGAAAATAAAAATTACAATTTTTATATAGTGTTTCTGAAAAAACTTTTAAAAAGTATAACATGTGACGCATGACGTCGCTCTGGACATAACCAGGGAATCTTTGAAACCATCGGTAAAAGATTTGGGAGTTTGGCAACCCTTTACTTACGCAGATACTTTTCTGTAGTAATAGTAAATTTCGTCAAATGTGTTGTCTCGACAGTCTTCATAAGTAGATCTCTCCTTGATAAAAAAATATTTCTATTTTGCTTAACCCTGTTATTTAAGAAACATCGTGTAAAATAATTTAGCTGGCAATGTTAACAAATTGAATAGCCTGGGACTGAATTAAACTCGAGGTAGCACAGTTTCGACGTGGTAAAAAAATTATTGCTTTGTCGCAACGACTTCAACGCTTTTCAGTTCCGTGCCTCTTTCTATCTCTGTGTAGCGCTAAGTTCATCTGGAAAATGCTTCAAAATCATAATTAGTGTCGCACTCTATAAACAAATATTCTAATAATCACTAAATACATTTCTTCACTTTATTTGTTAGGGAGAACCAAAGAACTATAAATTTAAGAGCTACGTAGATGAACATGTTTAGTTAGATACGAAATGACTCGTTTAGGTGCGTCATTCTGCATGGTAGCGCTGTGCTGCGTCACAATGTGTTTAGTCTTTACAAATGACACAAGACTCTCGATTGTACGGTTATCCGAATGATATGGACAGCTGATGGAAAAATAAAAATTGTGTTGGGGTGAAAAGTATTGTATATTAGAGTATTGCAAAGAACTTCGTTCAAAATTCGACCTCATAGACTCAAAATTGCGTACTGTATTTTCTTGCGTGGATGATGACGGACGGTACCCGGGTCCATCAGGTCCCTGCAATCGAGAGTCTATAGAGAGTAAAGGTTGTCATTCAGAAAATTGCAACATTCATACGCACTTTTATGCCAAAATATTCTTCTGGCCAAGTTAAAGTGCCTTGCTCACACGGTTCCATATTGGCGAGATTCCAGTCTTCGACCCACACGAATTACATCAAACAACCTTGGGTCTGCTACGCTAAATTACCCACGCATTTTAATGCCAAAAATACAGGCAGGTATGATCTCGCCTTCTTCACCCTCCCTGGCTGACCGAGTTGGCTGAAGGCAACAAGTGTTGCAACTGCAGCGACTCTGGTCGAGAGGTCCTAAGGTGGCGGATTTTCCACAGAGGCTAGATAGCTAGATCGAATTCAGCCGCAGATTGGAGCAGAAATCTAGCGGGAAGTTGCTCGGATCAGTAGCATTCTGTAGTTTCTCCGATCACTCTCAGGCGAATGCTAGAGCAGTACCCCAATCATACAAACTACGGACAGCGCACGATCTTTCCTTCATCAGCCTTCTCACCTCCTCTTCCCACAAACCAACACACACACACACACACACACATACACATACACTTACACTTACTTGCCCTTCCATGCACTACACTACCAAACATTTAGGTAGGCCAGTCGGGAGCATAGAGGTTGCTCGGCTGAGACGGTGCCTCTCGAACAAAGATACCTGAAGAGGGAACCCCCTCAAGGCGACATGTAGGTCGGCGCTGGATCTCACGGTGAAACGCAATATAATCAATAAATCAATTTTCGTCCCCACAACACTTCCAAATAGTTGTCAAGCAGTAAAGTGGCCACCTAATTAAAAGTTCAACTTTAACTTTAATATAACATAATATGTTCATCCACTGAGTGGTTTGAGTGACCAACACCAAACAACCTAAAAGATCTTCGTTGTATCAAACATTGCCTCCGAGATAATAATTCTCACTCTAATTCAATTTTAAAAATACTTTAATTCAAAATCTGTCGTGTACGGTAAATAATAAGCCAATTAAAATATTTTGGTGCTCCTTACGGTGGAGTACTCATGGAAAGCACCAGGAGATGTTAAAAGTGCTCAAAATGGCTTCATTACTATACGAGAACGGTATCGGAATAAAATGAAATAAAATTTTGTCGTGGGTGTCCTGGACCATATGTGGATGTAAGGGTAAGCGCTACAATTGGAAGGAAAAATTTTAGCTCCAAAGAAAACGCCAGACCAATACGAAATTAGGCTTATATTGATACTTCAAAGTTAAACAGGCGTGTACAGAAAACGGAAATTCATGGCTTCAGTGACAAGATGCAACATTTAGAGTATATAGAAACATATGTATTATACAGCAATGATAGTGTTCAGGATATTCCACCTAAATAATATAGTAAATAAATCTAATAAACATGCTGGGAGTTCTCGCAGCATCCGATAAATGGTAGTTAGTCTTTCAGAAAACAAGACAAACATATTTCTGTCACACGTGGGCGCTTGAGTGCCATGACAGAAATTGGGAAACTTCAAAGCAAAACGGGTGAATAAAACTGGAAAAGGGAAATGATATGGATTGTTTCTTCCGTGTCCGATTCTGTCTCGTGTTGTTGTTAAGAATCAATCGCCGCCAGAATTGGTTTGAAATTCGCGCCGCCAGCACAGCAGTTTCGCTACCCGGCTCGAGAGCATCAAAGCTACAGTTAGATGAGCAGTTATATGTAAATAGTAATATTAGATCCATTCGGGTGCACTGCAGCACATACTTTCTTTTCCACTAGACTCCGACCGCACCACCACACGGGGACCAATGGACCGTGATATATTATACATTATATACATAACAATAATATTTATCATAAATACACTAGTATTGATATTTTCGTGTACATTTTCACACACAAATGTATTAAAATATAACCCTCTGCGCAATAGCGCGGTGTCTTCAACTGACGAAAAGAGCTAATACTATTGTATTTCAAATGAAACAGGGTTACCAACTTTGACTGCAAGGCTTAATCACGTATCAAAAATATATCATTACAATATGCGTACTGCCTTGATTTTCACTTTGAGTAAATACACACCCCTCTTCAAAATTATACATGTTTTGTCGGCTCAGCATTTAACAGAAAGGAAAACGAACAAACATGGCAAACAATATTTTAAAATGAAAATCGTATGTAATAAAGGAAAATTTCTAATTAATGTATACTTCACGGCCATTACTAGCATTCACTCAGAGAGAGAAAAATTGAAACACACTTTAAACACCATATCAAAGCTCCGCTTTGATTTCAGTAGAAGATGGTAACCCTGATTTATCTGCTCGCCAATGCGAAGCAAGTAGCAACGTTTTATGTACCACAGCACAGAGGCTGTAGAAGCTGGAATTCTAAAGTGTTCCTTTCACTTTGTTTTGTATAAGATTTGCAGTTTTATGAGTCTTGTTATAAAAATTCCACAATATAAGAAGTGTTATTTTTTATTACCTTTTACCACTTGTTCCTTTCCTAAAAAAGCTGTAAATTAAAACAAACAATTCCGCAATGCGACTTTTTTTAATTTGTCTTGAAACAGTTTTTCCAAAAAGGAAAACTAGGGTCGCTTGACCCCAATCTTCATAATTTCAGTGTTGTACCTTTTTCTGTACTACCTATGCAGGGGGTGGATTTAGGTACTGCTGAGCTTCCAAACATAATTGTCCATCCATTCCGAAAAAATAAATAGTTAAAAACAATTTTTAAATTCAAACTTTTAGTACAATAAAGTAATTAACAATTATCTTACAGATACTAACATATTTAATAACTTTTTTCTATTTTTGTGAATTTTTTCTGGACGCGGTATGCTCAATGGATGGAGGCCCTGAGCAACTGCTTAATGTGAGAGCGTAGGCGTACGCGACCGGAGTCAGTATGTACTTGGCTGTCCATGAGACGTCGCGCCAAAGGAACAGGTGCCGACGTTTCGGCCGCCATTCTGTGATCTTCCTCACGGCGTAATGCAGGGGGGGGGGGGCATTATGCTCTGAGTAAGATCGTAGAATAGTGGCCGAGACTTCGGCACCTATGTCTTCGACATGGCGTCTCCTGGAAGCCAAGTACAAACTGCTTAATGTGCATGTAGATAAATATGGCTTTGTATTTAGGCACTTGATAGACCAGTGCGTCTAATGAAGAAGTTATATGAAAGATTTCTGTCTCGAGGAGATGAAAATGCAGGAAGTAATTAAGCGAGTCAATTTTTGGCATAACGTTTCGGAAACCATGTACACCCCTTATCAAATGCTAAAAGCAAGGTTGAACAATTGACAAGTGTGTGTAATTACAATATCAAAAAGAGAAAACAGAAACACAATTCGAAACATAGCAGAAGCTGGAGTAGTACAAGAAGAGGTAATGTCAACTGAGGGATTAAGAATTTTAGAGCCTTTAGAATGGGTTACAAGTTACAGAAAAAGGTAAAATGGTGGGTACAGAAAAAGGTGGGTAAAGAATGCGCGATTAGTGGCTTAAAAACAATACAATTCACAGAAAAACATAGAATAAAACTGTATGCCCGAGAATTTTGTTCGTTGTACGTAGTAGGCCTACAATCTCGGGGAGCGCGCGCACAAAATTGGGCGGGCTCTGCCCTAGCGCCGCGTCGCTTCAGCTGCCCCTCCACTGGATGTGTTCCACTTGAAATGCCCCAGTCAAGTGGCTTTTGCCTTTGAAAGGTTGGTAGGTATTGTTCTGAAGGTGATGACGTTACGAGATTCACTTTGAAGCAAAGAGTTTTCGCATGTATATTTTTTTTTAAATATTGACGTACAAGAACATGCGATATCTGATGGAGTGATGAAGTGTCCTCTGACCCGCGAGATCTCCATATTTGTCATCCTGGATCATTAATTTGCCATATTTTGCGATGCGTAAAACAGTAAACTATGACAGAATATTAATGTGAGCGGGCAGGCTGCGATCTGGTTTCGTGCAGTGAGGCCTCAGGTAGATGATAAAGCTGTGACAGGCCTCTGCATTTTGGGTCGCGGGCTGCACTCATATAAGTTACCATTCTCCTGATGCTGGCCATCTTTCCGCTCGTAACTTTGCCTCTACTCGCGCGGGTGGCCACACTCTCGTGGGACCTCCGCATTCGCCAGCCTTGTCAGATAATATACCGTTCCAAGCCAGAAATGCGTATTTCATTTGGTCATGTCAACTGCACCTTATTCCCCTTCCGCGTTTCGCTTTCAATAGAACGGAGGTGACGACATTTGGTGTCAGGTGTGGGGTTGCTTGTTTCAGGAGTGGGGGTGCAGGAGTGTGTAGAAGGTGCAAATATACATACATATGTGTGTTGGTGTGAGGACATAAGTGTGTATGCTTGTGTAACCGTAATTGCATACACGTGTAGGTGTGCGTTTGTATGTTTAGGTGTGTCTGTGCGTGTGTAGATGCGTGTATGGGGGCGAGATTGAACATGTAATGAGATTGAACACAGCAATTGACAAGGAATTTTAAACAGTGACAGCAAGTTTTGAAATATTTTGTATGCACATTTTCGTCTGCCAAATATGCAAATGACAGTTGAATTCCTTTACAGACATTAAAATTAACACAGGTTACAAGGTATTTTCTCTTAAATGGAACGTGAGGGCCGTAATGGATAATTTCGGCAATCAACCATGGGACCAACGGAATTTTTCTGTGTGTGAACACCATAAGAGGGGAACTCTGTGTGAACACCATAGGAGAAACCAGGTGATATCCAGTTGGCACCCTAGGGAGCCCTCTTCAATTGGATTTCCATCTTCAAAGGGAATGTTGCGATGTCTATAGACAACTGCTTGATACATCTCAAATTGGTGGTCCACTATAGCCAATGGAACAAGAGTCAAACCCTGGGCGCGGCCAGGTTGTATCTGGCGGGTACCGTGTTCGAATTTGCGGAATGCAACCCGCACGCTTTAGAATCATACGCAACATTCACCTAAGCGCTGACGGAACGATTTTCTCCTCAGTACTCCTGTGCCTCGAAGGAGAGCATGCCGTGGGACTGTAAGTAGCAATCTCTGGAAGCCATGAGCGAGTACAGTACGAGCTTTTCCCCGGATAGAAAAAATACTCCTAGCCGCTAAACCCGACGGCGACAATGTTTTTATAAACAAGCACGTGACCAATAGGTTGGTTGCACAATTTCTGGCGGCCCTAAGGAGATTTAGCTCGTTTTGTAGCAATACAGAACCCTAAAGATCTAATGCATGCGGAAAAATTTGCGTATCTACAAGAAATTAATGCTATAGTTAACTATAACTGTAACTTCAGGAAACTGTTACAGTTTAAAATGAATAGTTTTTTTATTTATTTTTGTGAATTTATTACAACTTAAGGTCGCTTATCGCATCCTAGCTTCCATTTGCTACGATGTTTCCAGTCGTTTTCTTGCAGGTTTCTTCCGTCCATCGCTTTATCTACTGCATCCTTCCAGTGTGTCCTCGGTCCCATCTTCGTTCAACAAGGGTCCATTCAATCATCTTTTTTGGCCACCTTCCCTCATCTATTTGACGCACGTGCCCATACTATCGCAGGCATTTTGCCTCACCAGTGCCCAAAATTGTGGTCCCTATGTTTAATCATGCTAACACATCCTCATTCCTTATTCTGTCCTGAATCGTGAGCTGACAACAACGTCGCCAATAACCCATTTCGGTTGCTTTGAATTTTTTCTTTAGTTGCTCTGTTGTTCTCTACACTTCTGCTCCGTAGGAAACAGTGCACTCTACAATAGACTTGTATATATTTATCTTGATGCAGGGTCTTATTTGTGTGCTCCTCAAAATATTGTGCAGCTGTTTTGTAACTTGTTTACCTGTTATTATTCTTTCAATAATTTCAGCTCAACTTTTACCATTCTTCGTAAACGTTACTCCAAAGTACTCCAAGCCATCAATTCCTTTGATAATACTATTTTGTAGCACCAAATTTCTGTTTACATTATCAGCTGCAATATATTCAGTTTTAGAGATATTTATTGTTCGTCCTCATTTCTGGTATTCTTCAAACACCTTCCTCAACGTGTAATGGATATCATCTTCTTCTTCTGCCAATATCAATTGGTTGTCAGAAAAAAGCAAAGTGAACAGTTCCTCTGTTCGAATTGAAACTCCCATATTCGCGCAAGTTCGCTTCCATCTCTCCAGAGCACATGTTAGATATATTTTGAACAGTGTGGGAACAATTGCACATCCTCGTCGCAGGCCCTTGGTGACAGGGAATTCTTCAGATATTTTTCGACCCATCTTCATCCTACTAGAAGTATGATTATCATACAGTACTTTGACTGCTGTTAAATATAGGTCACTAACTCCAATTGCTTTCATTGCTAACCACACTTTACAGAGAGGAATACTGTTATACGCCTTCTCTAAATCAATGAAGACCGAGTGTGTTTCAGGGTCTTTTGGTAACAGTTTCTCCAGGAGCTGCATTAAACAGAAATCACAATCCATACATGATCTTTCAGCACGAAATCTATTTTGTTCTTCTAGCTCGTGTATCTGATTTTCAATTCTTTGTTTTATAATTTTGCCATATAGTCTTGAAAGAGAATTAGTCACACTTATTCCTCTGTAATATGAGCAAACTCGTCTATCTCATTTCTTATAAATAATACTTATAATTATAAACATTCTTATAAATATAAGCAGTTTTCCACCCAGGGAGCGCAGTTTCATCTCTCAATATGTCATAATGCAAACGCTCTCTCACCAAAAGTATAAAATGAATAGAGAGGAAAAATAGCTAAATATGATTAGCAATAAATACCCTGGCCACAGGATAGAACTGTACGGTGACTAGACTACTATTACTACTACTATTACTACTACTACTATTATTACTACTACTACTACTACTACTACTACTACTACTACTACTACTACTACTACTACTACTACTACTACTACTACTGCTGCTGCTGCTGCTGCTGCCCCTGCTGCTGCTGCTGATTAGACGGACGTCATGCGGAGCGTACACGTGATGTGGATGTGACCCCACGGTAGACTCGCAATCCAATAGCGTTTGTCATCAGGAACAGATAACGAGCGCTTGTTTTGAAAAAATGAATAAATATGTGATTTGAACCGAATAGTAGCGTGTGTCGATTCTAGATTGATTCCTAAATAAGCAGTACAAATAAGTTTCACATTTATAACTTTTGACAATCGAAAGTTGCACTCCCTTTGCCCGCGAAATGCATGTCTGGAAACGGGTACGGATGGACTACATTTTAGGACGTAAACTTATGAATCCTACCAGGGGGCGCTTCCACATTCGTCCTTGAATAAACCAACACTTTCTTGTTGCAGAGTACCACGCCAAACGATGACGTGTCAAACCAACATAGATACCGATACACGGCCAAATAAGTTGAAAGAATGAAACTATCGGTATTCATGTAGTGAAGTCGGAGCTCGCGAAGATGTTTTCGACAAAAGTTATAATAAAAATCAAACGTTCGATATTTGGAATGTTCCAAACTGCGAAATCCCAACTAGATGAGCTTCGCGAGTTTCACCGCGAATTTGCGCAACTCGATGGTCATGTGGTCATCTTTCACGGGATGACTAGATAAGAAAGCAGGATTCACACGGCGGGCGCCGCACCGTCCCTCCCATTTATTCACCACATAAATGCGGCGATGGTTTCTCACCTCCTCCATGGACTTTCCAGAAACAGATTTATTCATTGACTTAAAAAAATATCTTCAAAATCTGATGATGCGAAACGGCGACGGTTATTGTTGCAGTCCATGTGAGCGACAAGCCAAGGACTCTGCTCGAAAGAGAGAACGCGGTGAATTTTCGGGAGTTGCACACCAAATTCTATGGCCTGAAGTAAATTTTCAATGTGCACAATGTATCGACGCTTGGGCGCTGCCATCAATACGTGGCCATCAGCTTCATTCGTCTGCTGTTTGAATCGGGAGGTACGCGACTCTCTGGGCAAAGGTGTTGGTCGTTCTACGAGTCGACGTAATCGGGAATGTCTAAATCCACCACCAACACGAATCCGCGATGATCGACAGCGGCTGCCTCTTTGACATCGAATCGTCGAATTTCATCTTGTGTCAACCAACTGAACCGTCTTGTGGGTAGTAGGCGACACATTGAACAACCATATAGGTCATTCGCGTCAACGTAAGAAAGATAAAACATCTCAGAGGATTGATAAGCTTCCCCCAGATTTTGATGATTTACCTCAGCGTAGCGGTCCGACACCTGACACGAGACCCCGAGAATGCCTCGCTCGAAAAAGAGAACCATGTCAATATCTGTGAGCAACTCGAGACGAACAACAGTTGCTTTTAACATACCATTCTAAGGGGCTTTTTCACCGGTACATGATAAAGTTCCGAATACTAATCCGACAGATATTGTATCCGTCAGATAAAAGTGACTGATATTTATTTTGCGTTTCATCAAGGACTTTCTTGATAAAATATCTGGCTGATATCTCCCTGATAAATTATCTTCCTGATTGCTATTTCACTAGCGGCAACGCCGCATTTTCGACTCAAACGCGCTCTGTACGCGCGAATTCGAATTTGTTTTGCTGGTCCAAGTCAGGCCCATGTGAAGAGTTTTTCACTTCATCACAGAGGACCCACGGATTTGTCTATGGTTGTAAACAGTTGGTTGTGATTTTGTGTCGTTAGAGGCCACTCCTGCGTATGCCGCGTGATACTTTTTTATTGCATCATACGTTGTGTGTGAGTATATTTCAAAATGTCAAAGGGAAAATGTCAGAAGCGAGAACGTAGTGTTAATTTTACAAGCGAGGAATCCAAAAGACTTGTAACCCTCATTGCAGAGAGAAAAAACATCGTTGAATGTAAGGAAAATGGTGCTACCACGTGGGATGAGAAGGATAAGGCGTGGTTAGCCATGAAAAGGCATTCAATAGCCCTGTAGGTGGTGATTTTCGCGAAGCGAAGAATCGGTGAGAAAAGTATGTGTCCCTGAAGAGAGATTTGCGGAAAGAATGTGCTACTCTTCGGGCAGAGATGTATAAAACTGGCGGTGTCACAGTAAATGTGCCTCCTTTAACTCCGTTCCAGGAAAAAATTAAATCAATGATTTTACTGTCTGTGGAAGGAGGCGAGAGCGTCTACGATTCTCATGAAACACAGGTTCTATAGGTACGTTTGAATAATTAATATGGAATTGTATATCTTATAGTAGTATGTATTTTTAAAAGCACGACTTGAACCTTTTCAGAAATTACTCCAAGTGCATTAGTTATGTATGAAGAGAGTTCCAGGTTCTTCCCTCTAGAGGGTGAAAAGGAGAATGTGAATGCAAGTGCTCAGGATGAAGAAGCTCCTCCTGAAGGTGGTTGATGCATTAGATATTGCAGAAATGATTTGTAATTCATTTTATTTTTATACGCTAATATATATTTTTTCCAGATATATGTAATGTAATTGCTGAGTAGCATATTGCTCCACCCGATGAAATAAATAATAAAAGAATGTGTGGAGAGTGTTCTGAAAATGAAATAAATGATAACTTCTTTCCCTCTTTACATCCTTGTGAGTATTAATGTGAACAAGGAAATATTCCCTTCTGTTTGGTCGTGTGGTGATTTTATAAAAATATTTAGTTGATATAATCAAAGCCTCATAGGCTTTGCTTAGTAATAAATGTCCAAGGAGGACACGTTAAATATTAATAAGGTTTATATGTGTTTTTCTCTTATGTGATAAGTAAATATATTTTATGTACATTGCGGTGTGTTCTCATTAATATGCACAAGGGTATATTACTTTTGTTATTCTCACCTACCATTATCTTTACATTGCAAAAATACTTCATTAATTAATTAATTCAATTTTTTAAGGCGAAGCTGATATACAACCATGTTCATCACGCCAAGTCATACTTCAAGAAAATTATGCTTCTCAAAGTAAATGGAAGTCCTGGAACCCTGCTTCATTAAGAAAAAGGAAGCATCCAGCCTTATGTTAGTACTTTTGATTACATTCTCGAATCACTATTTCTATTAAATATTATTAATCAATTAACTCGAATCACTCCGCTATAACCATTTCTCTGTAAAACGATAGTATAAAATATTTATCCAATACTATTACATAAACATTTATTTTGTTGATTCTCTTGTACATTTAAAGCCATGAATTACTACATTACAATGCATTTCATTCCTAATGAAATGTATATATTTCAAAACAGTCTTGTATATTGTCACAATTCATTTAAACAGTGAGAGTGTAAGATATCAATATTACACGTATGCTGAATCTCACTCAAGTCTATGAATTGGTAATGGGTAAAAGTTACATATTTGAATTAACAGATAATTTTATTTGCCGACAAAAAATGAGCTCTGTAATAGCTTCTAACCCCAGCTAAACTAAACTTTATTGTGAATAACCTCTCATTTTATCCTTGTGTACCATACATTCATTACGGTACATGGTGCAGATAGTTTTAATTAACTACATTTTTGTAATTCTTATTGTTCATTGGTAAACCAAAAGAAAAAAGGCCATTTGAGTGGCTGGCGGAAACTAAACTGGAAGTGGCAAATATACAAAAGAAACTAGCTGAAGATGAGATATACGTCATACGCAGTTTTAACTGTTTTTGACGTAAAATAAATCAAAATAAATAAAAGATACAGCACAAAATAGAAATGCACGAGTTGGGGAAGAAGAATAAAATAGAAATGCATGAATTAGAGAAGAAATAGAAAATGGAAATGCATGAAATAGAGAAAAGAAAATGGAAATGCATGAATTAGAAAAATTTCTAATTCATTTTCAAATAGAATTGAATTAGCAAAAGCAGAGTTGCGAAAGGTTCAAGAAAAAAATAGTCTGTGATTTTATTGAGGTTTCAGTGTATTTTTTATTCTCTCAAAAAAAAACTTTATTACAAACGTGAACAAATTCTCTTATTAACTTATTCCTGACAGAATTTTGACAATTATTTGTAACATTACCATTATTATTATTATTATTATTATTATTATTATTATCATCACCATCCTCGTCTACCTCAAAGTGGTCATCACCCATATCAATAGCAATATAATGTAATACTGCACATGCAACAATAATTGCTTGTACTTTTGCCAAGTGAAGAGTTATTTTTTCTTGGATAAAACTGGAAATCTGCTTTTCCACACATCTGATCTCTCCACTACATTTCTTGTTCAAACATGGGATTGATTGTATAAGTTTTCCGCATGTGTGAATGGGTTATGAAGAGGCGTTAGAACAAAATTGTTATTCTCATAGCCTCTATCCCCTGAAATAAAATTTTCCCCAAACTCTTTGTCTACTAATCTCTGCTTTATGAAAGAATTATTAAAAATTGTCTGGTCATGGCAGGAACCAGGCCACCTGGCAACAATGTCCATTATCATCAATTTTGCATTTGCAATTGTTTGAACATTAATGGAAAAGTTTCCTTTTCTGTCTCTGTAAAATTCAGCATTTTTTTCACCTAGAGAAAAAAATTACAAAGTATATTAGCAATGATATTTAGTGTGAAGCAATATGAATTCACAATCTAAAATAGCAATTTTGAGTTTGTGAGCGAGGATTTTATAAAATTAACACTCCCCAAACGCCCATAGATTCATAAGAGACAATAACAAACAATAAAGCAGCAATCGATACAAAAATGAAGTTTCATCTCAAAAATAATTTGTTAGGTAAAGAAATACGATGTACACAAAATAGCATATTTATTAGGAAAAACTTATCTCAGACAAAATGTATGTTACATATTACCAGGTGATTGAATTGGAACATAAGTGCAATCTATTGTTCCCAGAACTCTAGGAAATCTAGCGATTTCATAGAAATCTTATTGGATGGTTTTTATAATCCTAGGAAATTTTACGAACATCGGTCTCAATTCCGCTATGGCATGAGATACTTCACTAACTACTCTTGATGCAGTAGATCGGCTCACCCCACTCAAGTCTCCAATTACAATAAAAAATGATCCTGTTGCAAAATATCGCAGAGTGAGGAGAAGACGATTCATTGGTGAAACCGCTGCATTACTAACAAAACACAAAGTATACATTTTATTATCTTGACATAAAATGAATTTACCAAGACCAGTACTTGCAGAAATATAATATAACTCGGTACTCACAAATCAGTTGTTTTTATTTTGTTGTATGAAAGACAGAACTTTGCTTACCGCAGGCTTTGTTAATCTAAAACGTGATCTCAAATCTTGATCGTCCAGGATTTCAAAATACTCTGGCCGATCTCGAATTACACGCCGTCTGCGCGGACGCTCTAAACGACCAAAGAACTCGTCGAATTCGTCGTCTATCATCTCTATTATGTCGTCCATCACCGAAATAATACCAATACTCCTTAAATACACTGCAAGTTTCACACATAAACGCCGTTACCACAATACACCGTTCACAATTTTCAAATTGACAAGTGTTATTTTGGAGTTGTCTACCAGATAAACATTCAGCAGCCTCTCAAACCTCCAGATAATTTACAGACTTTAACCACTGGATATATTTATCAGGCACTCGTAAAACACAAATTTTCTACATATCAATAAGATAACTTCTGGATAGACTATCAGACACTTTATCAGGCACCGGTGAAACAACCCCTAGGGGTTTCAAAACTGTTAACGTGAAGCGATACATCAATCTGCAAATAAAGGTCGGCGTATTCACCCAACGATGGAGATGATGAGGAGATGATGGATACGATGGAGAACGCGCACCACACGGTTTGCGTGTGCGCGTACTCCGATTCCGAAATGTGCGAGTTTGTGAGGCATTTGAAAAACGCGCTTGCCGGTGGCAGGCACGTCTCGTCTAGTTTCGACCAATCATTTACATTATCGTACGCGAACACAGACTTCCTACAAGCCAGGGCGAAGTCAGCATCGTCTGGAAAGGCTTCCCGTGTGAATTTTAAATCGGAAGGGGAAAGTGCTCGATTTAACGTGTCAAGAGAGAACCCCATAAATTTCAACGAGTCCAGAAAAACAAATCCACTTTTCCAATTCTTTGAGAAATGGCGATAAACTGTGTGGAATGATGCGCGAAAGGTCGTACGAGCTGTCTGCCAGGCTGGGAGTAAAAAGTGCCAATCGTACCTGCTGCCGTTATGCATCACCACGGGAATGTGCTTCGGTGCAGGAAAGTTGTCGTTACACGACTGATGACCAACGCTGAGGAAGTACCCAGAAAAATGATCGTGATCCCGAACGGGGCGATCCGCTTCATTCTTATCCCAAAAGGGTTGTTTACAAATATGACAAATGTCGGAATTTCGAAACGTCATCTATTCCGCCTCCATCATGACGATGGTGTTTGGATGGTCCAGGACATATTGGTAATCTCTTGCGAGTCTAAAATTTATAAAAGTTTTGTGGAAGCGTCGGGACCGCGATGTGAGATGTACCGCGAGCGCGCTTCAGCAAAGTCACATACGACCTTTACACCGACTGCAAATGGTTCGTGCAATTGATAATCCTGAAGTAGGGTTGGCTCGCTGATGCTAGACACGTTGAAACAGAGCGAGTCAAACATTCAAAGTCAACATACACCGCAATCTGGCATCGCTGTTGACTTTCGAAATGAAATGCATGAAGCGAGCATCGCCTTGTGGGCCTCAATCGCGCGGGACCAACGGCTTCGCAATCGATATCGTGCGCCTTGAGTTGTTGCGACGAATAAAATAAATTCAGACAGCGCTCACACGCATAAACCTGACCGCGATGAGCAGAGTTTTGTGAAGACACAAATCTGCTTAAATGTTTAATTCAAACGTAATGGTACCGTGAGCGTGCTGAATACAACAAGATATTGAAATGATTCTCTTTTTTTGTTCGCGCAAAATATATTGGACCATAACATTCCGCTTTTTCTCCTCTGAGTACCACACCAGCTCGTAAACGTTGAATGAAAAAGAGGATTTACGTCGCTCTATAGGCTTTATAGTGTGAACAGGGAGCGGCCACGTGACGTCACGCAAATCAAGTGTATTTTCCAGTTCCAAAAGTGTTTCTTTGTACGTGATTGTTCGAATCTTGTAAAAGGCTTGTGCGGTATGTCGCTTGTGAAATAGACCGAAGGCGACAGCCCAGAGAAAGCACTTTTTATCTTTATTGCACACATTGACAACTGCCTTACGTGCGATAATGGCATGTGAGAGAGGAAGATACGACGATCCGGATTGTCCAACTGGCTAGAAAAATGTCTCGAAACGTGTAAGGCAACAATGACCGCCAATGACTTCCCCGAGTCTTGTAAGGCGAATTTATCAAATTTGGAATTGATAGGATCAATTATATGCGTTGCAAAAAATTCTGAAATGTCATCACTCCGAGTAAGAACAGCTGGTCGTGCGTTGAGGAAGATGCTTTTTTCTCTCCGATGTTGTGAGTCGTGGGGTCCTCGTGTTCTAGAATGAAACGACATTCGAGCTGCGCAAATATTTTGTGACTTGAACGCGTGGGGTTATCATGCAGAAGTTCAAACAATTTGAGCGCGGAGCGTCATTACATGATTAACAGGGAAACATACCACTGCGGTCAGCGAGAAGGACGCAATCTAGTATCCGCAGACCACAACTCCGTGCGGTATTTGCCGGACAGGGTAAACGTGAGGAGTTTGTTCTGTAGGGGTATGACGCGTACCTCCTCTCCGTGGAAGAGCCGTCAGTTATAGCGTTTTCCATTCGCCGCACTTGTGCGCACTCAACGCGCTCTCAGGGCAACTTCCGTGTTCCATTTGACCACGAGGGCGCACCAGTGCAAAGGAGCGCATGTTCTATTCGCACAATGACACGGAACTCACTCGGGCACAATGACTCGGGCACTCGGGGCGCCCTAACGTGCACTAACGAGTTCGTCAGTGCAGTCCATTGCATCGGGCCATTTTGAGGTTAGGTACAGAAGTTATGAATGTTGATTCGAATTCGTGGTGATTTTTACGCAGGCAATTGAGAGCTTAGGATTGGTGATGAGGAGTTAGGATCTTCTGTCACGCAGGGATACTTTGAATGATGGAGTATATTATGTTTTAGCAAGAAATGTCTTAAAATAATTTTTGTGTCGTACGCGAAATTCGGAAAATCAGTTTAATTTAAAATTTAACTTTTAATAAATTCATGTTAACAAATTAAGTGCTATTTAGAAACCAAAATGTAGGGACGTTTCAATTTCAACGCTAATAAAGTAAAAATAAAAATAGTGATCCTTACTAATTCATTCAAATATATGTGCCAAGAAATGTTTCTCGCGCGCCCATACATACACCAATGGAAATGCTCATGTTAATATTTTTATGGTTTTCAATAACCAAACAATTCTGCAGAAGTCTTTTTGTTGAAAACCTAGTGTACTATATCGATTACTGACAAATCTCGAAAAATAAAATTTCGACAGATACGCATTTGAAGTTTCGCTAATTTTTAAATAAAGAAATCACACGTTAATAATTAATGAATTAAGGCGTAAGAATTACCAAAAGTCTTCATAAAAATTATAACAACGATCATAATTCAAAATTATTATTTTTCGAGTTTCGTCAGTGTGACAGACCAAGAAGGGTTGTTTATAATCTCACTACGTAGTGCACACGCACTGATTCAGTTCCGGAATCCGTCCCAATCGTGGCTGCACTTCACGCATGTAGGAGGAGCACTATTGCGGAGCGACGACGTTTTGCCTTGCACTAGGGTGGATTGCAGTGCAATGAATGGAAAACTATTAAATACGCCGGACGGCTGACGAGCAGAGCTTCTTCGTTGCGTCAACGACGACGTTAGGTAGTTGGTCGTCTGAATACGTAAAGTGGTCAGGAAGGAAAACGCCATCTTAAAAGATTTTTGGGAGGTAATTAGTGCAGTTAAATACTGGAGAATTAACGTGAGATCCTCCATCATGAGGACATTTAAATTAGCAGTGAAATTTACGATTTCAAAAAGAACGTTGCGAAATTTGAAGTTAGGAGGAGTAGAGGTAGAATTTCCGAGAGCAGAGTTAACGTGAAAACGGCGGTGAAATCTTTAACATTTTCGTTGAAGTTGTGAAACGAATGCGTGCCGAGAGCAACCCCAAGAACAATTAAAATGCCGTTAGTTATTCATTACGTGCGAGGACTGTGGGCACGTCGGCGTTCAACGAGTTGTGGAACGGGCAAAAGAAAGGAAAAGAGGCGTGCGAACGAGCGAGCGAGAATTGGATACTGGAATTGGTGGTCCTGATTTGGAACGGCGAGCGAGCGAGGAAGCGGCTCCTAGCGGAGTCTACGAAGGCAGCGCGGCGGATGCGAAGGCGCCAACCCCCTGCGCGCTGGGCAACGTCGCTAGTCTTCGGAGAGGACGACGTTGGTGTCCCGGCAAGGCCAGGTGCGAGAGTGAACCAGCGATAAAGAAACGGTATGGTGGCGCGAACGACCGCTAAGAATTCGCATCAGAGGAGTGGTCGTGCCTGCGGATTAATCGGCTGAATAAGGAATTAGACGAAATTCAGAGTGAAATGGACCGCAGTTGCATAGATTAAATGGGATTGGAAACGAACTGAATGTTTGAAAGGGAGCCAATAGATGCTTAAAATTTGCTGTTAGATTAACTTGTAAGCACATTCTAAATAATTTTTACATATTATTAACTAACTGCTATGGATCCAAGCTCTGAAGTGCAGTTGGTGAATCGAACTGGAACTATTAAGTGTTATTTCTTTCCGTGTTGATTTACTTCATTTGATTTGTGTATTTTATATGCCCATTGAGTTGAAGAATATATGCACCATGTTTCTTTGATTTACATGTCGTGGATTTCTTTCTCACACCCGAAAGATCCTGCCATCCTGTGGTAAATAAAAAAGCTCGCATCGAGGTTTGGCTGAGAGGCCCCATTAGCTGCCTGTTGGTTATAATAGGCGTGGTGGCGTCATATATATATATATATATATATATATATATATATATATATATATATATATATATATATATATATATATGAAAGTTTTGCAACACTGGGTCTGGGACAGCTCCTTCGACTGCAGTTCAGCGGCACTCCATTCACCACAACCCCCTTCCTGTGGTGTGGGGCATATCTGCTCAAAACAAAACAGGCCGCGTCTTCACTCATAGTTGCCTTCTTTGACAGTTAACTTACGATGCGCCTCAGCATAGAGCAACGCAGTTTTGTGGTGGAGGGGTATTTACAAACGCAATCTTTAAAAGAGTGCCGGGCAGCTTTCAGAGAAAAATTTTCTTCTGAGTGTGTGTTTTTTAGTGATGAGGCTTGGCATCATTAGGATGGATATGTTAACCAGCAAAACAGTAGTCTCTGGGGGCACCGAGAGACCATAGGAAACACTAGAGAGACCATTGCATTAAAAGAAGATTGGAGTATGGTGGGCCATTTATCGACGCAGATTAATTGGTCTGTTGTTTTTCAAAGGAACAGTAACGGCGGATATGTATCAGAATAAATTTATTAAAAAATATAACAAATTTTTATTATATTTTAATTAGTTAATTATTTTTAAAGTAACCTTATTCAATAATAATAATAATAATAATAATAATAATAATAATAATAATAATAATAATAATAATAATAACAACAACAACAACAGACATTTGTTCCGCAAATCTGAATTTATAATTTATTAATATTTATTTAAAACAGAAAAGTATAAAACATATACATCTCTGGAGCATCTTCATGTTGGGTGACCTGCCAGGAACCCCGGGATCTACCGGCGTCGAGCCCTTGGCCTACGGCTAAAAGGTACTGACTGACTGCGATGTGATGAGACTTGACAAATATAGTAATTCAGTATAGTAATTACTCAGTAACGGAAGATTACTCCAGAAGAAAGCGCTCAACGCCCAACAAGGATTAAGAGACGCGTTGCATCAACAATGAAGCAACAAATTTTTTTAAAAAATTTAAAAAAACGCTTAAACCCCCAGAAGAAATTACCACCCAACACTTTCCAAATGCTGTAACTTATTATGGACATCTCTATAATTCAATGTTGTTCTTTAAATCATTTCAAGGCTTCTTTTAAAATAATAATAGTAGTTTTTGCATAATTTTGAGCTAAATCATTTGAATTTATACATTTACTTATTCATTCATTCGTTTGTTCATTTATTTATTTATTTATTTAAGAGCAAAAAACTGTTAAAACCATGTGTGACTTCCTGAGGAGTTAATAGGTGAGAAGTGCAATTGTGTAATTTTAGGTATCCATTAATAATAATATGAGAAAGTATATTGGATTCGTATATGGTGAAATGAATGTGTTGGGGAAAGTATGGAGTAGGTACATGTTGTAGTTTCATTTGTGTTTTTGATATACCGGTTACAATACTTAAATTCACACTAAATACTAATTATTACCATAAAGAAATTTGAAAAGTATTTTAAGTTTGAATTTAAAAATAACCTATAATTTTTTGAAAGTTTTCTTTCTTTATTTTAAAATATATTGATTTTTGTCTCATTTATCAAATCCCTATTAATGCTCAAGGTACTTCCACAGTTTAAAACATCTTTTTTTAGTGTGTTTTGGTTATTATTACTCCCTTCAAAGCAGTTGGCAAAGTTGCCCTATTCCCAAGATAACATTGAGAAGGCTGCTTTTTTAATTTTTAACTTATAGGGTACACAAAGGAAAGTAGAACCATGGGATAAGTGGAAACTACAAAGTAGGCCAAAATCATGACTTAAAAATGTGCAAAAGACTCAATCAATTGTTTGCTAATATGTATTGAGAATATAAATAATGTTGGTAAATATAAAGTCAACAATGATTGTCAGAATTAAAAATAAGAAGTGTCCTTTTTTACACCAAAATACACTAACCCGAATATCCAAAAATAGTAGCACTGCTATAGATCAAATAATAATAGATGCAAATAACCATAGTTTTTCTGTTGCTACATTTATCACAGGCTTCAGTGACCACACTGCCTAGATTCTAACACTTCAAATAGAATCGAAAATTACAGAACAGACAACTTACCAAGAAACCCATAACTATTCCCAAGGAAACGATATAAAATTCCAAAACTTACTCAGATTACAAAATTGGAATGAATTATAAAAGGCAACTGATACAAATGATAATTTAACTCATTCATAAATATATACTTACGACATTTCAATGCCACTTTTCCTCAAAATCTCAAAAAGATTCAAAATAAAAAAAACAATCGTGAATTACCAAAGGCATCAAAGTGTCATGTGAAAGAAAGTGCAACATGTATAAAATACTAGTACAGAACCAATGTAACCTAACTTCATTTCATACTACAAAACATATAATTCGATCCTAAAAGATGTATTCAAACAAGCAAAAATTATGACAACTGATAAGTATATTTCAAATGCATGTAACAAAACAAAAGCGATGTGGGACATTATTAAAAAGACTACAGCACCAACTAATAATAACAGAAAAAATTTAGAGTTCTACTACATAAACCAAACTTTCAAGACCCACAAGAAATTGCTGACATATTCAATGAACACTTTTCACAAATAGGTAAAAAATTAATCTCTCAATATTCCCTAAACAATAAAACACATCAATGAAACACTAATGTTACACAAATCATAAATTCTATATTTTTATATGAAACCACCCCCACTAAAATTTTTAAAAACATTAAACAAATGGAGAATAAATTCTCAGCAGGCCTGGACAACATTCCAGATTTTATCAAACACAGTGTATAGTGCAATCGCTCTCTCATATTTGCACTTACTCTCGAAAACCCGGCATATTTCCAGGTGTATTCAAAATGGCAAAACTTAAACCATTGTTTCAAAAGAGCAATAGTTATGATCCAATGAACTACAGACCTATTTCCCTGCTATCAGGATTTTCAAAAATTCTGGAAAGGCTTTTCAATGATAGACTCAAACATTTTCTCAATGCAAATAATGTCCTTACAAATGCACAACATGGCTTCAATGGTAATAGATCCACAGCCACAGCCATCTTCTCCTTTTTAAATGATATACTTGTTGCACTAAATCAGAATGAAATTCCTATTGGCCTTTTCTTAGATTTGTCTAAAGCCATTGACATTATTAATTATCACTTACTTTTAACAAAACTAGTAATGCTAGGGATCTAGGCATTGCAGGTCAATGGATCAAATCATATTCATCAAACCATAGCCAAGTAGTTACCCTGCAGCACATTAAAAAAAACAAAATCTCCTCATACTACTCCTGCCCTCAGATGATAAATTGTGGAGTCACGCAAGGATCAATCCTGGGGCCAATACTATTCCTTATATACGTAAGTGACATGTTTTTGGCTTTAAGAAATAACAAAATAATTTTGTTTGCAGATGACACAAACACAATCATCAAAGCAAAAACACATTTTTAGAAAAAGAAACTCAAAAAAACCTTGCATGCACAAGTAAAATGGTTTCAAGACAACAAACTCATCATAAACACCAACAAGACTCTCTCTCTAAATTTCATGAATTCCTGATCCAAGGAAAATCTCTCACAGCATTTGCTCAAAAATAATAGCACTGTAACGATGCCCTCATGAAACTACCTTCCTTGGTCTAACAATCCAAGAAAACCTAAAATGGAATGCTCACATTTTAAAACTTAATAAGAAGCTCACCAAATCTTTCTATGCCCCATTCACCAGGTCAAGCTCCAACATTGAGACACTTCGGACAATGTATTTTGCAAATGTGCACTCACACCTGAAATATGTAATAATATTTTGGGGAAATGCCCCTGAAACCTCTCACACGTTTATTATCCAAAAAAGAGTACTGCAAACAATGACCAGTACTCACAAGCTGGAGTCTTGCAAACCCTTATTCAATAAATTAAGAATACTTCCACTACTGTGCATGTATACATTTGAAATTGTGGTCTTCACAAAGAAGATTCTCATGGAAAACAAAGACACTTTTTCTGATGTACACAACTACAACACTCGTCAAAAGGATAACCTACTTGTTCCCAACTCTGAAACTACACTTTATCAAGAATGTACTCTAATAGAGGGCATTACTCTTTACAACTTGAGCCATGATATTAAAGACATAAACACAATACATACATTTAAAAGTAAATTGAAAGCTTTCCTGCTTAACAACATGTTCTACAGTGTAAGGGATATACAAATCACAACACTATTTCCCTTGAAAAAACATAAATAAAAATTCTTATCCCGTTTGACTTTCTGTTTCATGTTGACTGTTCAAGCTGAAGCAAAGAAAAAAGAACTGGCGTATCCGGTCCTGCCTGTGTTAAATTGTAGTTGGACTGATGTAGAAGGAGAATGCTAAACCAAAATTTTATTCCCTATCCCTGAATTTGCTAGATGCGTTAGGCATTGTTAACAATAATATTGTTAAATCATTTCTAAATGAATACTATTGTTGTTACCGGTATTATTAGTATTGTTATTACTATTATTAGAATTGTTGTTGTTGTTGTTATTATTATTATTATTATTATTATTATTATTATTATTATCATCATCATCATCATCATTGGTAACAAGTATTGTAATTCAGCAAGTATTGTAAGATCAATGACACCGACTCAATAGGGGTTTTGTCCAGCTTCCCTTGATCCTTTGAGCAAGTACTGAGATAGCCCCCTTGCTTTGATTTCTGGACAGTAAATGTAACTTCACTCTGCCTAAGTCTTCTTGAGCTCCCTTTAGCTAGACATGAGAGGAGCAGTGGGTTAATAATTGCTAGCTGTGTATTCAAAATCAAAATTGAATGTCGCTTCCAGTTCTTTCACGTAGAGGTGAACATGTCTTATATTCTTATATTAAAATACTGCATTTACCTTTACTCATAATAGTGAGTAAGAGAAAGCAAAAAATCTGGAGCCCAGGAAGACATGTACACCTGCGTACATGTGGAAGAGGGTTTAGTGATGTGAATGTGAGGAGGGCCTGTAAATAGTAGCTTTAAGATAGGTTAGTTCACATTTAGGTGAAGATAGTAACAGTGTTAGCCGATAGGCGGCACCCTAAGTGATGCCAATGGATGGTTTGGAGGGAAAGGACACTTCCGGCAAGGACATAGTGGTCAAATGTGTGCGTTGTGTCTGAGAGAGTGTGAACGGTACTCACAAGTATCCTGGTAATCGCAAAAGATTTTTTAAATACAGAAAGTGAGTATCTTCAGTACTGAGTCACATTAAATCTTACAATCTTGGGGGCTCGCTGGGATTGCAGTTTTTAACTGAAATTGCGGAAGTGAACATACTGCAAACACGTGGCGTGTAGTCTACTACCGAAGTCGGCGTGATTGATCAGGTTAGTTAGGACTCGTGGAAGACGCCACGAAAGGGACAAACGTGTGAAACTTAATAACTGCGTCTAAGGTGTAAAAGACTCGGTGGTGCACTTACGAAGTAGCGGTTTAAAGAAGAAGGCCCAACAGAAAGATGTCGAACAATGCACGCGGACCAGGTTAAGTGAATTAACTGTAGCCGAGCTGCGGAAAAGATTCGTCAAACTCCATCTTTCAAAGACGGGCAATAACGGAACATTAGTAGACAGGCTACGAGCGGGGGAGGTTAACAGGGGTAACCACATGCTCTCGTATGCAAGTGGCAACGGCAACCATAACGACAGCGATGGAAACGATAACAAAAGCCGCAAGAAGAACTACCGCAGGACACGTGTCGCACGCGCAGTGGCGTCAGACGACTGAGATGGCTGGAGCAGCGGTGTGGTGGGGCGGGAAAGTGGTGTGTCGGTCAGGTACCAGAAAATGATGACGGCAGAGAAACTCCCCACGAGACGGAAGACGCCAGCAGCGTCGGACGACCAAGGCGACGGGAGCAGTGATGTGTTGGGATGGGAAGGGGGATGCCGGTCAGAAAGCCGAAAGCTACGACCGAAGGAGTCCTTAGACCCGACCTCCGCGAAGACAAAGGTTATTTCTCCAACAACTTCACAATAAAGAACGTAGAAAGCAGCCTCAATCCTTTTTCGGGTGATGACAAGTTCCCCATCTCAAAGTGGGTAGAAGAATTTGCGGACATCAGTGCAATTGTGCACTGGAACGAGTTGCAGAAACTGATATATGGTAAGCGGATGCTTTGCGGTTCTGCGAAAATATTCGTGTCCTTTGAGTCCGGCATCACGTCGTGGACAGAGTTAAAGAGTAGGCTGTGACAAGAGTTTAAGGTGAAAGTGAACAGCGCAGTAGTCCATAGTGAGCTCCGGAAGAGGAAACTGAAACCCACCGAGTCGAGCAGGCACATCTATGCCATGCAAGAAATCACAGATCAGGGCAATGTCGAGGAGACTGCCCCCGTCCAGTACATTGTGGAAGGAGAGCCAGATGAAGAACTCAACAGTCCTGCTTTATGAAGCCCAGTCAATCAGAGAACTTAAGGAAAAATTCGATGTGTACCACCGGTTAAAGGACAAGTTGAAGAGAAATTCTGAAGAAAGAAAGAAGTTGAAGAAAGAAGACCCAGGAGAGACAGCTGGACCATCCAGACAAAGAAAGAAGAAAGAGAAAAATAAGAGGCATTGTTTCACATGTGGGGCCATGTGGTAATGAGTCGGTGAAGGGGTGAAAGCCTTAGACCTTTACAGGAGACACCTGAGGAAGACTTGATCGATTTCCCAACCAATTATTTGAAGGAGTTGCCTTTTTCCAGCTGTTTCCTGGTAGACGAGGTGCAGTGCGCTGGCCCGTACAGACAGGAAGTGACTTCTCTAGTGGCTAGTTATAAGCCCAGGGCAGATGACATTCTGGTGAATATCCAGCCTTATCGTCTAGCGCCTAAGGAGAAGCTGCCACCGAATGTTGCTCGATGGGCTCTGACGCTGGAAGAATTCAGCTATGAAATTGAACACAGGAAAAGGGAGCACCTCAAACATGTGGATGCTCTGAGTTATTTCCCTGTCATGATTGTCGAGGACACCCTGCAGGCCATCACCAGAAGAGAACAAGAAAAGGATGATAGGTTGAGAGTGATCAGACAGATTTTGGAAACTGAGCCCGATGAGGACTATATCGTAGAGGATGGGGTAGTGATGAGAAAGGTTGGCATTAAAAGTGTAATTGCCTTGCCTGCCTCAATGCATCTAGAAGTGATACGAAGGATGCCTGAATATGGTCACTTCGGAGTGAAGATGGAAGCACTCCAAAGGAATATTACATCCCCAAGTTGAAGGACCAGCTTCAGCAGTTCATTGGATGCTGCATTCCCAGTATGCTGCTGGAGAAGATGAGAGGGAAACGAAAAGGGATTTTACGCCCAATCCCCAACAGAGATGTACCGTTGTGTACATTCCCCATTGTCCACCTTGGCCCAATGACACCACCTCAAAATTGTATAAACATTTATTGGTAATCGTAGATGGATTCTCCAAGAATGTTTGAATATTCCCGACCAAGTCAACTACGACAAGAGAAGTGCTCGACAAGCTAGCGCTACTACAGCAAACTTTCGAGAATCCCCAACGAATCATCAGTGTCAAAGGGACTACATTCACTTCCAATAGTTTCAAGCAGTACTGTGCAGAAGAGCTTATTGAACATGTGAAGATAACAACTTATGTGTCCCGTGACCAAGGCCCCACAATCCCATGTTAATGGCCGTCCTTCCCCGTTGCAAATTGAAGCTTTCGCTGGCAGCCATATTGGGGGCAAATTTACGCCCCAGATTCATACCTTGAATTTTGCAGCCTTGTTCGCGTCCGTAAACATGAGTATAGTTACGAATGGAGGTCATATCTAAATACTGGCACATTGTTGAAATGTAAGACGTGCTAAATAAGTCAAAGATGAATATTTTATAAACTTCTAACATGTAATTGTATCAGTTTTATAAAGCTCAAATGCGACTGTTTATATCGCGTCGTCCACATACTTTGGGCACGTGTAACGGCATGTTTGAAATTTAAAGAATGCATTTAAACTTTTACTCTAAAAAGGTCTTTCCCTTGATAAGTTGATGTAATTAACTAAAGATTGTTGGGAAAATGTGACTTCGTTACATGTCTTTAGATACGTAATAGATTTCTAAGAATAATCCCTTAGGCCTCGACCCACACTCCGTTAAAATTTATTTAGGTTAATTAATAATCATCCTGCAGTATTTCTTCAATAAGAGTACACTACATTAGGAGAATTTTTCAAAACTTTTTACAAACTTATAAAGAAATAAGTTGTTCATTGAAATATTTCCAGTGCATAAGAATTTTCAGTAAACAGGGCATGCAGTTACCTTGAAAAGTCATTTGAATCAATGTTAAAATATACCAATTCTAAAGTTCCCACCAACCTACAGGTAGAATTTTGATATGATGAATCCTGTGTTAGGTTTGAAATTACGGTTAATTAATGGTTCTTTACCTACGGTAGAGAAATTGAAAGTTTTCTCCAAAAGAAAATGGCCACTTACAGGATGAAAATAACATCCTTAATTAGCTAATACCCTCCTCTCTAAACTAGATCCCAAGTGAGAATAACATTTGTAAGAAAATAATGTAAGCTTGCAATGAACATATATAATTGATTTCTCTCCACATTTTTGAATTACTTGTTTTCTATATACCAATCCTGCAAAAATTGTAATAAAAACAAGATTGTACAGGTTGCAGCAAAAATTACCAAAATTACTCAAGGCAAAATAAGACTGCTCATCATTCAATACATTCAAACATTTGACCTGAAAAAATAAATTTTCCAAATAAAAATATGTTATAGTACTTCCATCAGTGGTTAACAAATACAATGCACATGTTTCATTAGGAATAATAAGTTTATTACAAACACTTTTACACTATTGATTCATAAAATGAATTGTTTTATGGCAATGTTGCCTAACTAATTCTTTATGCAGTAAACTGCTGTTTGTTTTGGCTATATGGTTTAGTCTTACCTTAAGATACAGTTCTACAACTAATTTTACAATTTGTAGAATATGATTTTGTAGATACATTTCATCAAGAACATGTTCATGGAGGTCACCAAAAAGGTTCCTCCTGACAGCATAACTTAGCACCACATGCTTAACAGAAACCAACTCGCTTGGTTTAGGAAATTTTGACACCTTCATGAGGGTCCTTAAACCCTTCTCTGCCTCCATGCAGATATCTACCACTTCCTGACATGGCGTATGCAGGCCTCCATTATTCCTAACATGCAAAAAATTTGAAAATTGGATTCCCTCCTTATGCCTCAACAATCTCTCTTTGCAAATATTGCACTTCAACTTTGTTGTTACATTTCTAACAACAAATTTACTTATGTAAACAACATAGCAAGAATATTCCGAGATCTGAGACCCAAAATAAACAGGCATATCTTTATTTAGAATGCTCTCCATTTCTCTATTCTCAAACGAAGCTTCCTGAACAGAGTTGGTCCAAGAAAGCAGAGGAACATTTTCTAGTAAAGCAGCATTGGCTTTGCTTTTGTGTTTGACCTCATTCCTCACCAAAAGCCTGTACGCACCCTTAAACTGCAGGGCAGAAGGGTTATTATTCCAACCAAATCTGCTTCTAATGGCACAGAAGAAAAGTTCCAGGCGGTCCTGACTGAATTTGTACGTAATTAAATAAGACAGTTTCCCTGTCTTCACATACATTTGAAATAGGCTTTTGAGACACCTACAATTCATAAGAAACCCTATAGCAAATGTTTTTCTGGGCCTTACAGCAATAAGCTTATTATTTACATCTCTTAAGCCCAATAAATACTGCTCCACGCTGTCCAGAAAGGGACCCCAAACATGTTCATTATGAATTTTCAGCGAACCTTTATACCCCTTAGCTAACGGGTTCCTAGAATTGCAGATGTCAAAAAGTCTGTCAAAATATAGGCAGAAGTCTGCTGTAGCCTCTGCTGACTTAAACTGTTCAAGTTTCAATTCTGCTTCCAAAAATTGGAGTGCATGACCTACAGAGGAACTCAACACTTGGGTGGCAAGCGAAACCTTCATTTTCTGTTTCATGTAAGCAATATGTTTGTTCCTAAGTTTATTGCTAAGTGTCAGCCCCTCCTGGTACTGAATATCATTCAATTTCATAATAAATTCCCACTTTATGAGGCTACCTTCTCCATCATATAGTAATTTCTTATCGCCTAAGAAATTCCTTGCTAATTTAAGCATGTGACATGCATCTAGAAACACATGCACTCTCTCCCCACTCACAGGGTGTGGAAACCATGGTTCCATGTTCGTAACTGAAATATTGGCACCAAGATGTGCAGCCATAGATGTATTACACGCTAGTCCATCAAACGTAACTCCCACCACAGTTACATTGCACTCGTGTAAAGACAACAGACTCTGCACCACAATGGAAGCCTTCACTTCCACAGTTAAACCATTACATAAAAAATATGCTATGGGCACTTTCCATGAAGCGTTAACAGCAACTGCCATTACAAATAACACTTCCTTAGCTGCAACATCTTCATTCCCACAAATATTCGCTCCCATATCTACACTGCCAACAAATTTGGTCCCATCCCAATCCACCTGCTTTCTGATGGCCATTTCATCAAGAACAAGATTTACGTATATTTGGAAATCACTCTCTCTCACTCTTTGTGTCAATGCAGGAAGAGCTTCAGACGTAAATCCTGGATTTCCCTCCACAGAATTGTACCAGGACCGTAATGTATTTTCGTGTGGGAGTGACTTACGGAATGTGTCTCTAACAAACATATAAGCAGCTGGCGAGTAGAAGTGAAGAGTGAGTGAAAAATACTTTAAAATGTCACTAAATGGTTCATTTTTATGACTTAACACTCTGCTTAACATTTCAGAGAAAACTTCTGCAAAATTATCTTGCAGAACATCAGAGGTCCACTGATTTAACAAGTTTTCTTCCTTAAGGGTTTGAAGAAGAACACTTAGAGATTCAATCTTATTTTGCTGTCTTTTGCATTTAGGAACATATGAGCTGATCTTCGCTCTTTGTTTTGAAAGTTCAGATTCTTTTCGAGCAATTGTGCTCTCGAGCCTTATTCTCACTTTTGATGGGCTCGAGTTGAAGGAGTAATTATGTTCACTCAACGCTGACTGAGAAGAAGGGCCAGGAAAATCTTGCACAAAGTTCTCCAAGTCTTCTTGTGGCAAAGAGAGTCTATCACCTTCGTCTGCTCTACATCTCTCCACACGTGGCTTCTTGGCCTGCAATAGAAAACTCATCTGAATTTCAATTGGGAAAACTAGATTGCAATGTACCTTTTCCTAAAACAATTTAGGTTTTATAAATTACAACTGGAAAGGTGTTAAACATATCACAGTATTTATTTATCCATCAAAACTCAGTAGAGCTCAAACATCAGTAGAGCTGGAAAGTTCATACATCCTTTTAGCACTGAAATACACGAGCAAATAAACATATAAATTCTTAAAACGTGAATGTATCTTGTTGCCATCTGCATGAATAGGGAATAGGCAAATGTAAAATTTATCTATTCTGCACTTTTAATTTCTCATTAACAGCACAAAAGTCATAAGGATTTTAACGTTTTAGGATAGGTTAAACAATTCGAAAAATCTTTTTATATAACATGCAAGATGCTTATTTGTATTACGATATTTGTAATCAATACATTTTCGGCAAGAATTTGCTTTCAAAAATCTTTTTACCACATTATCATTTATTCATTCTGTATTCTAGAGAATAATTTTTACTATGCTAACCTTCAGCTGCCAGATGTTTATAATTACAACAGTACATGAATCTTAAAGTGCATGCTTTGAATAAATAATTAAGCAAAAATAAATATATGTTCTTTTAAGCTCATTGAATACTTTCAAATAAATAATATACATGACAAAAACCTTTAAAATATGCAAAACGTGTACATATGCCTACCTCAGACTGAGAATATTTTGTTATAAAACATTCATATTATAAGTTTCAAGAAGACAAAACAATTCATAAAAGAAATTATTGTATGAACTTCCCAGTTTTAATCATCCGACACACAACATACATCAAAAACATACCTTAGGAAGTAAATGATCAGGAAAGTTAAATCTAGAAGGAACTGCAGCCTTCTTCAGAGTCTTTTTTTCCCCTCCTTTCCAGAAGTCCTCAGGTGCAAAGTGTTCTGAACACAACATGTGATGTTCAGAGGGAGCAAAATCCTTCCTCTTCACTGCATGTAACCACAAGTTCAAAAGATCTTTGTTGTTAAGAGGGGTCTGTGAAACACCACGTGCATTATCCACGCCCGTGGTGTCTGTGCAACACCACGTGCGTTATCTGTGAAACACCACGTGCATTTAAAATGCATTTACTTTATCGTTTTTCATGAATATCATATTCATTAGCAAAGGCAAAGGCACATTTAATAGGTTACAGCAGAGTGTTAAATGAATTACTTACTTGTGAAATGATAACTTGCAGTCTTTTGTCGCACGATTTGTACATCCGTATGCCGCACAAGACTTCACCATTATGCTTCTTGTCTAGTAGAACCGGAGTAGAACCTATCTCTATCGAAGAAAACACGCAAATGAGAACGAAACATATTCCTAGGCTGGCTCGGAGTCCACCTGTTTGCCCCCATCATGGCTGCCACGAAACGATTCAATTTACAACGCTACACTAGCGCTGTGTGTGGGTCTAGTATACTATTCCAATGTCTTTGCCCGTGACAATGGGCAAGTGGAAAGAATAAACCGGATTATCTGACTAAATTGTCCATAGACAACCCGGATAGATGGTATAGCCTAAAGTGCAGCGATGTTTAAACAGCACATACCAGAGAAGTATAGGGACGACACCATTCCAGGCTTCCATCGGTGGAGCACAAGTTCTGAGCACCATAGAACAGGAGTGAGTTCAGCTCTTTGATAAGAAGAGTCGTCTGAATGAAGCAGCCAAGAACAACATATTGAAGGTACAAGAAGAGAACGTGGGTACCATGCCAAACGGACCAGACCAGAAGTGAAGTATACGAAAGGGGACTTGGTGGCCATCGAACACAGTTCGCTCCAGGGATGAAGATCAAGGGGAAGTTCTTGGGCCCCTATCAAATCCTTGTAGAGAAAGGACACGACCGCTATGAAGTGGGGTGAGTGGGTGCACGAGAGGGCCTACGGTTGACTTCAATAGCAGCAGAAAAGAAGCCCTATCAAAGACTTCTAACGGGGATCGAGGAAGAAGCAGAGATGGCCGAGTGTGGGAATGATAGTGAGAGGGTTTAGTGATGTGAAAGTGAGGAGGGTATGTAAATAGTAGATCTAAGGTAGGTTAGTTTAGGTTTAGGTGAAGATAGTAACAGTGTTAGGCGATAGGTGGCACCCTAAACAAGGTTTGGTGGGAAAAGGCAGTTCTGAGGTGGTCAGATGTGTGCGCAGTGTCTGAGAGAGCGTGAACGATATCCACAAGTATCCTTCTAATGGCAGGAGATTTTCTTAATACAGATAGTGAGTGTCTTAAGTACTGGATCTCATTAAATCTTACATACATCATATCTGACTCGTACACAATTGAAATTATGTATGTGACTCAACAAATATTATTATTATTGTTATTATTATCATTATTATTATTATTATTACTGTTATTATTATTATTATTATTATTATTATTATTATTATTATTATTATTATTATTATTATTATTATTATTATTTTAGTTAGTGACAATGGTTACTCTATATGTAGGGATTATTTTTATTCCATTATATTTGAAAAATTATATTGGATATAGAGACACAATGTTATGTAAATTTAATATTCATTCATGTCATCTATAGTTTTTTTTGTAAATTAAATAAAAATTAATAAAACTGATGAAAATCGTGCTTTGAAAACCATTATAAGAAGAACGCTGTTTAATTTACGAATCAATTCTCATAAATGTGAAAAATATTGATAATTATAACAATTTCAAACCAAAATATTAAAAATTAACAATACATGTTCAAAATGCAAGGAGACAACTTTTTACATTTGGGCTTAAGAATTAGCATAATAACCATATTTTATTTTAAATAATTGAAAAATAATGTGGTATAAGAATCTATGTTTTAAGAGAAACTCTGAAGAGGAAATTGTCATCTTTTCCAAAGACACAGAGGTAGAATAATTACATTTACAGCAATGAATAAAAAATGTTATATTCACCTCAGCCCATCATCATATTAGGGGATTAGGGAAATACCTCTTACAAATACAAAAAATAATTTCAAACTTCCTGAAAAAGAATATCCTTTTGTTATCAGATGCATTTATGCATATATGCAATTTTATTTCAAGAACATGTTTTACAGACTTGTACAGACACTGGTACTCCTTTTGGGATTTGCTTAGTGCATTTTTCTCAGAAATTACAGTATGAAAAGTAGAAGAGTCTATTTTACTAACTAAAATACTTTAATTTTATAAAAGATATGTAGACCTACTTGACACAAAGACAAAGTTCTTAATCTCCTTGATGCATATAATTCCTGTGATTCCGTTATTCAGTTTATCTTAGAGAGGTCTGTTAACTAGTTTCTTAATTCTTAGATCTTTCAATGTTTTTGCAATTTGACAAAATTTGCACAAATGGATTTAGAAAAAGTTATAGTTTATGTCACACACTAAATTATTTTTGTACTCATTCAATTCAACATAAGAGAGGATTTATTTATGTTTTATTTGATAATGCCATTTAACTACCAGATCCTTCCTACCATACAGTGAATTCATTCAGACAAAGGTATTTTGATAGAAAACAATTATCCTATCAACTTTATTAAGAAAACAATATAAAAGCGTCTTGTAGTGTTGAATAAAATTAATACTTCCCATCCCTTTGAACAATTGTCTACTTGTTCTGATAATAATAATTTTGATCTTTATAAAACTATTCTGATGCCTTTCATACCAAAGATTCTAAATAAGTTTTAAAAAGAATGTCAACATTCAGCCATCAACATCAAAATTAGGAGGAATCTAAACGAAAAGTAACAACTAACTAGAAAGGTTACAGATTCTGTTCTCTTTCGGGAGAATGAAAATGTAGTCTATTGTGTATTACGTTCTTTGACATATATAGGCCAGACTAAATGGAAAATTAAACAAAGGGTAAAAAACCATGAAAATAATATTAGAAAGATGAACCCAAAATTGATTTCTATCTCACAGCACAGATCACATAATTTTAATTTTCAACAGTATTTGATATTGGACAAGGAAATCATGGAATATCAATGACTAACATATGAAATCCTTCAGATTAAGATCCACTAAATAATTTAATTCAAATGTTGAATAAAACATATTCTCCCATGAATATGATCATGTTCTCTTATATAAGTTATTAAATTGTTTTCCAATCACTCATGAAGCTTTAAATAATGTTTATTTTGTAAATTATTTTCCATAATTCCTTTGTTGTTGTTAAACACAGTTTCTTTCCCCTCCCACAGTCTTCCTCCCTCAATTCCCCATTTCTCCCCCCCCCCCCACACACACACACACTAAGAATATGTATTGAGGATCATTTCACTTTCAGCACTTCATGCATTTGATTATCCGATTATTATGCTAATGTTCAAATAAGTACCTAAGTTCTCTCCTTGTATTTTGTACTTATATATTCTTAATTTTCCATTTTTTGATTTAAAATCATCAAAATTATTGTCAATATTTTTCAGATTTATAAGTATTTATTAATTGGTCATCAATTTCTTAATTAATTCTTATTAATTAATTAATTAATTATTAATTCGTCATCTTTTTCTTATAAAATTTTTCAAAGTATGATTTGTGCCAATTTTATTAATTTTTGTTAATTACAAAATCTGTTGCTGCTGTTATACCCAATTAAATGAATAATAAATTCACAAAATGTCTTGTAACTATACTCAACATTATTTTTCAAATATAATGGAATAAAATGTAATTCCTACTTAAAAGAGTAATTGATTGTCTCACTAAAAGGATACTTTTCATTTTAATATATAATAAGATTGAATATATGTAGAAGGTTATTTGTAATATTTACAAATAACCTTCTACATATATTTCCTGTCAATTATATTACACTTTTTTAAAAAATTGTATAGTTTCCACTAACTGAATCATATCAGTTGAAAAAGATTGCTGACAAAATTGACCTGCTAGATAGTACCTTAATTATTGATCTCAGAAAGTAGAAATACCTAACTCTAAGGAAGGTGTATTATTTAATGATCTATCTGATTCATTGCCAATAGAGAATCCTGTAGAGTTATTTGAAATACTATAAATTTATAGTGCTTTTACTTTAAGATCTTGTGTGGTCATCTGTTTTCTCTGGATATGTCTATACCATTCTAATGCTATATTTTCCGAGGTCTTCAAAAGAGAACAAATTATATTCTTCCTTCTTCATATTTCTTCGTTTCGCACTCTGTCCTTGCAAGCAAATTGTAGACATTGTCTCATGTAGTCCATTTCTACTGTTCTCATCTTATCTCTAATTTTTTGTGTTTGTGGCATACAGTACCATATTTGCGTTCGCGCCATATAGTACTATATTTTCTATTACACAGTCTACACAGAATATCCTTCTTTTGACATCTTGGTGCATATTGTTATTCCGTAATATGCCGTGAGAAACTTTGGTTGCTTTCTTCCTCATAATTAATCTATCTATATCTGTGGCACATGTACCCGAGTTGTTTATAAATGATCCTCGAAGCGAATTTAATGAGAAAAGAAAACTACTGGCACTGCACATAGTTTTTAAGAAATATCAATATTGTTGTTGAAATCTTATTTTTGATTGATTGGACGATTGATTAGTGATCCAGGGCGCGTCAACTGCTAAAGTTTTTCGTCTCGAAAGTGTAGTGCAATGTTCTTATCGCGAGTGATCTTCCCCCGGTAGATGGCGAGATCCGGCGCCGACATACTCGACGGCTTGCGGGTTTCCCTGTCCAGTTTGTACTCATTGGTATTTTCCAATTTCGTACACGAATATCTTACGTGGTTGCTTATCAATGAAGTTTTTAAAATTATTTATTTCATAAGTGGAAGAGCAAATAATTTGTGTATAGAGTAATAAATTAGTATCAAATGTCTATAAACTATGTTCTTGATTTTATTTGATTGCGCTCGTTGGTTCTGTCTATTTTCGAGTTCGAATATCTGGCTTGGTTCGATAACTCTGATGCAGTTTTAACAATATTTATGTAAAACACGGTCCCATTTATTAATTTATCATTGCTGTAGTAAACTACAGCAATGATAAATTATTGAATTTGTATTTTTTTATTTAAAACATTTTAGTTATTTGTGCTCTTTGGTACTCTTTGGTACATTTCCTATTAGAAAGTCGTAAGTGGTTGCAGAAAAATTAAGTTTTTAAAATTATTTATTTCGTAAATGGCAAGAGCAATTAATTTGTGTATAGAATAGTAAATTAGAATTAAATGTCAATAAACTGTGTTCCTAGTTTTATTTAATTGTGCTCGTTGGTTCTCTCTACTTTTAAATTTTAATACCTGGAACGATTGATTAGCTCTCAGTTTTTAAATATATTTATTTTCTATAGGTCACCCTTATAAATTTTTCTTACGTGTAATAAATTAATATGGAATGTTTATTTAATTATTTAATGAATTTTAGTTATTTGTGACAGTTGGTAGTCTCGAATTTCCTATTCGAACTTCGTACGTATTTGCATAATTATTCAGTTTTAAAATTATTTATTTCATAAATGACAAAAGCAATTAATTTCTAATACCTTTAAACGACAAAAGCAATTATTATCTAATACCTTTAAACTATGTTTTTGATTTTATTTGATTGTACCCGTTGGTTCTCTCTATTTTCGAATTTGAAAATCTGTATTGGTTCGATAACTCTTATGCAGTTTTAACAATATTTACTTAATACACCGCAACATTTATTAATTTATCTTTGATGTAATAAATTAGTATTGAATCTGTGTTTATTATTTAATAGATTTTAGTGATTTATGCTCGTTGGTACTCTCGAATTTCCTATTTGAAAGTCGTATGTGGTTGCATAATTATGAAGTTTTTTAAATTATTTATTTCATTAATGGCTGAAGCAATTAATTCGTGAATAAAATTAAGAAAGTATTAAATATCTATAAACTATGTTTTTGGTTTTATGTGATTGTGCTCGTTGGTTTTCCGTGTTTTTGAATTTGAATATCTGGCTTGTTTCGACAATTCTGAGGCAGTTTTAACAATATTTATATAATACAATATAATACACGGCAACATTTATTAATTTATCTTTGGTGTAATAAATTAGTATTGAATGTGTATTATTTTATTTAAAACATTTTAGTGATTTGTGCTCGTTGGTACTCTCGAATTTCCTGTTGGAAAGTCGTACGTGGTTGCATAACTACGAAGATTTTTAAATAATTTATTTCATAAATGGCTGAAGCAATAGATTCGTGTATAAAATAAAAAAAATAGTATCAAATATAAACTATGTTCTTGATTTTATTTGATTGTGCTATTTGGTTCTCTCTATTTTCAAATTTTAATATCTGGCATGGTTGAATAACTCTAAATTTTAACAATATATATTTACTACACGGTCACCTTGATCAATTTATCTTAGGTGTAATGTATTAATATGGAATGTGTGTCGATTATTTATTAAGTTTTAGTTATTTGCAGTCATTGGTATTCTCCAACTATGTATTCGAATGTCTTACGTGGTTGCATAAGTACGAAGTTTGTAAAATAATTTATTTCATAAATGGCAGGAGCAATTAAATCGTATATAGAGTAAAAAAATTAGTATCAAATATCTATAAACTATGTTCTTGGTTTATGTAATCGTGCTCGTTGATTCTCTTTTTTTCGAATCAGAATATCTGGCATGGTTGGATAACTCTAGTTCGGATTTTAACAATATTTATTTATTACACGGCCACGTTTATAATTTTTAATTTATCTTTGGTGTAATATATTAAAATGAAATGTGTATTGAAATATATTTGAGGTTTTAGTTGTTAGCACCCATTGGTATTCTCCAATTTCCTATTCGATTGTAGTACGTGGTTGCATAACTATGACGTTTTTTTAAATTATTGATTTCATAAATGGCTGAAGCCATTTTCTGTTTAGAGTAATAAATTAGTATCTAGTGTTTTTTAAATTATGATATTGGTTTTATTTGATTGTGCTCGTTTGTTCTCTCTATATTCGATTATTTTCTATTATTTTCGGTGTTGCGTCATTCTTGCTGACATTGACATTGATAATTTTCGGCCGCAAATATTTGATAATTAATTCCAATTTGTGGCAATGAATTAGCTATAAATAATTTGACGATTTCCCTTGAGTTACGACTCGAATTTAACTTATGTGTGTGCTGTCGCCGCGTCAAGCCAGCGCACACCCGTTTTCTCCACGAAAAAAACGTGGCAATTCATTCCAAATTGTGGCAATTAATTGGCAATTAATTAGCAATAAATGATTTGATATGTTTCGTTGTGGTGTGCTGACTTGGCTGTTCCACCTTGACGCACCTGGTGGAGCCTTGGGACTACGCATGTGCGCCCGCTCATGGCCGGGCCTAACTGCGACTGAGGTCACCATCGCCTCAGCATCCTCGCAACATCCACAAGCTTGGTGAGAAGACAGGATGGCCAAATTTGTATGACATTGACATTGACATCGCTGGACTATTTGTTGTTATGGCGTCAATTATAGAAATCGAAACTCAATAATTGTAGTAACATTCATCTGAGTAACTAAATGATTTATAACCATCTCAGTAATGAAATGTAATGTGTAAACCAGAAACTCTTTTACTGGTCGATGGCCCTAGATCTCCTTTATGCATGCGTCCTGTTGGCCCGTCAGAATTTCAGGTATAAAGAGCAATGACCCTCTCCGAGAGCAGCCGGGCAGCCGCAAATCGAAAGCGATCGCCTTAGATGGCAAGGGGAAGAGGCACTAGATCTTGGCAATGTTTACTCATACAGGTGAGTCACGTAACTTTTAGCACCTGCTGTAACTTTTGAACGGTTAAGGTTATTGGCTTAGTGCAATGTAGTTTTCACGAAAGTTCATGAGAGAATGGGGCCAATGGATACGTGTATTCATTCATATTCTATCACTTGTATTTTACGAGGTATTTGTGGTTACTTTGTTTTTTAAAATGGAACTATATATATTTCTTCAGTCTATTATGACAAGCGTAAAAAGACGAATTCAATGATAGAAATATTGTCATTTGTTTGATAGGCATTTTTGAGTAATTTTGATTTTCTGCGTTTCGTATTTAGCGGATATTTTGAATGTAACAGTCCGCGACACAAGGTCACGCAGCGCCCTACCAGCAAACACGCGCTCGGGGAAGGGAAGCTGATTTTAGTACTTGATGATACGTAACATATTCCGAATATTCACGAAACTCTATCTGTGCAAATACTTTAATTTGTTTTGAGCTCGTAGCCTTGACTCTGCTACTTACATAAACGATCAATTTACAATATTTTAAACAGGGGTGGATTCAGCAAGTATTTTAGGAGGGCGCAGCTTCAGTTCGGACCGCTCCACCTTAAATATTTTTGAAATGCCAAAATAAAAAAATAAACAATTAAAAATGGAAGTGATGCGATCAATGTGTGATATTTTTAAAAAATTGAATAAATTTACAAAAAAAGGATTTACTTACCTCTGAATGTATATATGTAATACAAGCACATTAATGTGACCACTCGTCCAAATCCTAAATAACCCCCTTTTGGAGCGATGACCGCTGCGAGAAGAGTCAGGTTCTCAATGGCACCAATAGGAAGTGGAGCCATGCCGACTCAGGTGCCGTGGCCAGCCGCGCTAGGTGCCTGGGTTGCGGACCCATAGCGCGAACAACCCGATCGAGATCATCCCACAGTTTCTCGATTGGGTTTAAATCGGGGGAGTTTGGTGCCCAGGGGAGCAGGGGAGTACTGTAATCTCATATCTCATCCTGGTGCTCTTCGAACCTCGCACGTACGTATATAGTGTGTGTGTATATATATATATATATATATATATATATATATATATATATATATATATATATATATATATATATATGCACACACATTGTTTTAAATTTCACATATCACATATTATTTATCACATATTAAATTTATATTTCTTGTTATTATTATTATTATTATTATTATTATTATTATTATTATTATTATTATTATTATTATTATTATAGTCGATTCCGGTTATAGTGAACTTTTGGGGACTAACATGTATGGGTCACTGTACCAGAGGTTCAGTATATCTCATGAAGTCAAAATTAAATGGAATATCTCAACAATAATTGATTGTATAAATATACAGCAAAATTCATAAACAGCAGGAACTGAAAATTTCAAAATATATTTGTTTGTACGTAAAATCAATTATTTTCAAATGTTTGTTTTGTACATTTTCATTAGATCCTTCTCCAGTGTCCGTGCTCTTATCATACTTGATTCTGCGTTGTCCTCTGTCTCTAAGTAACGTAATGCAATCTTCAATGCCTCTTGCATTGTTTGATCACCATGCCAATCGTCGAAGGCCATTTTAATCGCCTAATAACTAACATACGATATCTAATTAATTTTCAGGAATTATTTCCATTCCCTATAGCCGAGGTTCAGGTTCACTATAACCGAATCTTCTTATGCTTATTTGTAATGTTTGTGTAACGGAACCATTGACTTAAGTTCACTATAACCGAGGGTTCACTGAATCCGAATTCACTATAACCGGAGTCGACAGTATTATTATTATTATTATTATTATTATTATTATTATTATTATTATTATTATTATTATTATTATTATTTCAATAAGAAGTTGTATTGATTATAATTTCACTTCATAGTTATTCGCATTTATTACACATTCAATATTTCATTATTATTATTACGGGTCCTGTCGTGATGCCATGCTTATGGTCCCAGAACGTATTAATCCTGCCCTGTCTATAAATGAAAATTAGAGACTGAAGTGACGGAAACCACATTACGTCACATTTCAAAGAAGTGAAAAACCTTCACATCGTTTACTGCTGGTATTTAATAGATTGTAAACGTGAAACTGCGTTTACATAACATTTAGAAAACCCGAAGAGGTAATATGGCACAGGATTAAACGCGATTTATTATATAAATTTTTTAAATTTCTCTCGAGAATCTAAATTATAAAGTGAATATCAGTTAATACTACGCGTTCTGAGGAGGAGAAACTTTTCACTTCCATTTAAATAATTCTAGACAAATCCAAAATGAGAAAAAAATTGCTTAACTTTCCTCTGGCCATTTTTACACGTCATCCGCGTGTTTCATTAATCCAGAGGAAAGCCAATATTACTCTTTCAGTTAATACTTCCAAAATTGGTTCCTTTTTAAACATGCGCCGAGTTGCTGCGGCAAATAGTATCCTGTTACTATTCCGGCCGTCGGTTCGGCTGTTGCTTGCCCTGCCGAGGCGTACCGAGAGATCCCGAACGCGACCGAAGGCGTCCAGTTGGCCGGGTGAGAGCGGGGGCAGCGGGCTGCGGGAGCAGGGAGAACGGCGCCTCGGCGGGCGTGCACGACGCTGCCTACAAGTGCGGGTATAGCCGGCAAGCAGAGCGGTCGCGGGGACGGAGAGGGCGTTTTTTCAGTGATCACTCAGTCACGCGTTTGTCAACACTGTCCGAGACCGCGTGACAAGCGAAGATTGTGGGCAGCGAAGGCGAGCACCGTGCCGACAATGGCTGATGCAGAAACAAGTCCTAGTGCGATGGAGTCCAGCACAGGCAGCCAGATGCCACAAAAGCATTCTGGCTCCACTACCACCATTAGCACCATTTCCCTGCAAAGCGGAGAAACCAGACTCGTCATAGCGCTGCTGCAAGTAAGTCCTGGTCTCGACAGATTGGCAGCGCTTCGTGCGAGATGCCGTGTGCACTTTGCGAATCGGGCGGGAGCACAGAAACAGACCTCGTGCACTTTGCCACTCCCTCCTGCCTCCGCAGCCCGTTTCGTTCCGACCCGTCACGCCCCGCCTTGTCATGCCGCGCGGATTCGCCGCTTCCGCAGGCGAGGACCACAGCGAGGTAGCGTGCACCTGCCACAGCACACCCGCTTCGCTCTTTACCCCGCATTCCTCCGAATACATGGAACCAGTTGTTACTGCCACATCTGCAGTAATCCGTTAGTAGTCAAAGTTTGAATGCCCGTACCATTTCAGTGGGCCAGATCAGAATATTGCATTGAAATTATTTTTGTAAAGTTTGTAGAAAGAAGTGACAGTTTAAAGTTGTAAAATATAGGTATAAGTAGAGATGTTTCTCGAATAAAAAATGATAGTTACAAAACAAAATTGAAGCAATTCCGTGTTTACTTGACGACTTGAATTGTTGGGACTCAATTAAATTAAAATGTTCTTGCATTTTCGTGATAATTGCGAAATTCGTTACAGATCTTAAAACACATCGCTATGCGTAGAATATACAATTAACAATCTAGTGAATGATTGGAAAAAGTGACTCTGTTTCGGCAAATCCGTATAAATCATAATTTTCGGTTCAGATCGTTCGCGGGGCGACGTCGTCGTGAGGTCAACAAGTAAGTGGTAAGCGTCGTACAAACATTGCACCGAGAACACGTGAATTGATTCTCGTTAATGCTCTTTTTAAAAGCCAATTCAATATATATTACTTCTTATACACCATTATAGTACTTTTCATTTCCCTCTTACGCAAGCATTTTATTAAACTAAGCTTAAATATTTCGTTTGTGCCTCCCATAATACAGCACGTATTTTAAAACAGCCTCCGCCTGGTTAGCAAGTTTTTGGATTTTCCATTGGAAGAAGTGAAGATTACTTGATCTCCTTTATTTCTTTAAAATTCGTTGAATCATTTCAGGAAAACTTTAGATTTTATTGTCATTTTAAGATATAAAGATTAATGTTGGGAATTAATGTAACGTTTATTCAATTGAAACATTCGTTGAAAGGTTTATTCAATTTTTATAGCAGTTTTAACATGTAAACATGAACATTTTTTTCGTTAACCACCAAAATACTATAAACATATTACAAATGCTTATTATCATTTACCAATATTTTATACATTTTCCCTCTCAATTATTAAAATTGTGATAATAAAAAATACTCGTTTTTCTGGCACGGGTTTTATAGTTACTATTAAAAATGAAATTAACGCGAAATAGCTGGCTGGGCAGAATAAAAAATCATCGCGACAAAGAATGCATCGAGGTATACAAATGAAAATTCGTTTTTCGAAGATTACAAATTTAATTTATTTTTTATCTAAATCCGACAGCATCGAAGAGTCTAGCCGGTTAATGTGTTAAAACGTTACCTTAAGCGAAATGTTTTGATGAAGATACTGATCCAGAATAACTCAATAACCACACTCTCGAACACCGTATACTTTTAAAAAAAAATTGAAATAATAACGATTATTACACTTAGAACTGACTCAAATAAAAATGTTCCCCTGGTTTCCAATTGATTTTGTCAGTAATATGGTTTTGAAAAAATGTATTCAAAAATCCAATTTTAGAATATTTTTCAAAACAATTCAACGTTTGAAAGTAATTTCTATGGTCTAAGAGAAAATTATAATAAGTATAAAATTTGTTATTACTTCATTCTTAAATTTTTTGGATTTTTCAACGTGGTGCATCGTGTCTAATTCATTCCCCACTTTTCCCTCTCCCCTGCCCCGCCTAATCACCGTGTCACCCTTCCGAGTGAATGGACGTAACTTTCACATCCTCATGCTATACTAGTGTTAATTTCTGGCACAAGCCAGTGGACGCCACTGCTCGATATCTTGCCATTTTATATTTGCACGTCTATCCGAAATAAACCGCTCTACTTCGCGAGTTCCCCTCTCCCTTTCGTTCCTTTGAAATATCTCTCAGGTACTAGGTTTCTGGTATAGTAGGAGTATTTGCAGTCCTGTAATTGCACTATAAAGTTCATACGTATAAACGTGTCCTGTTGTTCACCTGTTAATGTAATCCGAAACATAATAAGTACCGATTTCTTGAAGCACGCCAACATCTGCCGCCTATCTTGAAATTTCATTGTTACGTAATTCCGGACAGCACAAGCTCTCCTTCATCCTTGTCTTCCTCTCCCCTTAAACACACATTTAACACTTACATTCACTACCACACATGTTGGAAGACTAGTCAAGAGGTTAGAGCTTGTCCCGGCTAGGAAAGATACCTGGAGTTAGAAAACAGCCAGCCGACGTGTAAATCGCCTCCGGATCTCTCTTCGATCGGGAGAGAAACATCGCTATTTGGCGGCATATAATACGCACTACACTTACGAAACTGGTGACCTCAACAGCATGACACTCCCGGAGACAGTACCACTCATTTATACTTAATTATTTATTAATTAATTAATTTGCAATAATATGTTTCTATGTGCTCCAATCTATCCAAATTTCCACCCTTTATTCATAATCGGAAAACCGATTTTGCGATTAAAATATTGTTTTGCAAACCTGTAAAGGCAAATCTGGTACTTCGCGCACGTTGTACTAACGATTTATTTGAGTCCAATTCTTTTATTTTGGGGTGGCAGTATGTAGCTATTCCATTCTCCGTGCATTGAAATATTAGCACGTTTTTGTTTTGATACGCTCGAGATCATCATGAGCATGAAAACATTTCTTCTTCTTACCTCCAAATCCCCCAATCCATTCTTCATCAATATTTACTTTTTGCCCGCATATCACATTATACGTGCGTGCCTTTCGAGAACCTTTGATTTCTTCGATATTCTTTTAATAGTTTCAGAAAATAGCACTTCATCATCGTGCGGAATATAGCAGTCCGGGAAATTTCAGTCTATTTCCGGCGCTGATGTGTCAAAACTGTGAACGGCAGATCCAATGGCAATTATAAGACTGTAAAGTGGCGTTGAGAGCCGGGAAGCTTTCAGGCGCCCAGAAAAACACAATACATATACAAGGTGCAATTACCATTTAGAGTAAACCATTTTACCTAGAGTGTCTCCTCTGAACTATTGAAATGCAGTGGCACCGCTGCAGATGGTGTCACCCGTAATGTTGGTGTCACAACTCTTTTACTACCTTACTTCTTGATTTTTCCGCCATGGGCTTTTTCCAGCCGACAGCCAGTTACCCTTGTACGCCTCGATGGGGAACATATTCGACCGTACACTAGACATCAACACACTTAGCGTGCTCCTCTGATTTGGGGTCAGCAGGACGCGAGGCCCACTGCGACAACACATCCATACATAAGAGACGAGGGACAAACAACCGTGCCCAAGGCAGGACTCTAACCCGCCATCTTTCGAACCGAAGCACTGAGTCGGTACCCGCTCTTAGCCACCTCGGTCATTCAGATCGACCTTACTTCTTGATAAAGTCTGTTAATTATCACATATTTATATTCATTATTTTTCGTAATGTTTTATAATTAGTTGATGCTATTGTTCATTCATTCCAAATAAATTCTTCATTTTTTTTTCGAATAGAGAAAAGTACACTTCTACAAATGGTAGAGGGCCGATTTTCAGTAAAACCTCTGAAATTTTCAAAAGTGCAAGAGTTAAATTTTTTGGATCCCCTCCTATTTATTGAAGAGAGATGTTTTCATAAGGAAAAATGTTCTTCAAAATTAATCTTAATTAATGTTATGAATAGATTTTTGAAAACAGTGGCTTTCAGGTAATTTTGAAAGAAACCGTGCCTCGGATTTAAGTTGGACAAGTGTTGGACAGAGTTTAGCCCTGCACTTCCCTCTACTCGAGCAAACAATTTAAACCAACGTCTGCAGACACTTTACAAAAAAAATTGAAAATGTCACAGGGGCTGCATGTAAATACCGCCAAAATTAACTCTTTATAGGGTAGAAAGTAGGAAATTAAATTTTTTGATTTATTTTTGCTTCAGGGTGTTTCTAGAAGAGTAAAAAAATGTCTATGTATAAAAAGGACTAAATTGGTCCTTTAAATGGCCATGTAAATGGGGTGGTACGTATTTGCACTATTGACTTATAAACGAAACGATAAAACTGTTGTAATCATGGTGCAATAATAAAATAAATGTTTCTTGCTATTTATGTTTTATGTCATTTTCTCGTTTACTATTATTTTGTAAGGTTTTATTTTTTAAAAAATTCTAAATTAGTTTTCATTCAAGTTATATTCTTTTTTCATATAAGTGATTAGAGAACGAAAGTTACCACAATACTTCGGTAACAGAATATTGTTCACGCAATTGAGTCTTCTTGCGAATTTTCAAAAAAGAAAAAACTTTCTGTGATATTACTTTGCAACACTACGAATACAAGGAACTATAACAAAAGCGTTCGGCAAAAAGAAACGCGAATTAAAAAAAAACAAAAAAAACGGAAGCATCGTTTATCTTTGAGATTTGTGGAATGGCGAGAAACATTCTGTGCCTATGATCTACAGTGTTGCTTTGACCTACAATATGGTTCCACTATGGCAAAAGTTCGAAACTTTTTCGACGTCATTCTACAACAACGTTATGAACTATTGAGATTTATTTCTTCATGAAATCTGATTCTCAGCATCAAATCTTTAAATCATTTAGGTACACTTTTTCAGAACATTTGTCGTTTTGGCGCAATTTTTTTCAAGAGAAGGGTAGAGTGTTAGTAGGATGAAGTTGAAATATTATAATATTACTTGATCTTTACAATTCATATGAAAATGTGCAATTGCACAGTGTGCAGTAGCACCAATTAGTTTTTTGTGTAATTGTACGAACATGCATTTATTAGGAAAAGTGAATGAAAATTTTGTAAAATATTTTAAATAAAAAATATAGAACCGTTTTGGGGAAAATTTTTAACGTATTTTTTAAATCTGTCTCAGGTTTTTACAAAAAATTCCGCCAAACCCACTTGCATAAAAAAATGCACATGATATTATTGAAAGCTAATTTTGAAAAACCGAGTTCATTCAGAAAAACGTCTGTCTTCCATCGCGCCTTGCAGCATGTTCATATGTCGTGAGAGCCTCGTATCACCATTTGGGGATCTTTCAATGATGCTGTGTGGTATGTTGGGAGGTGCGAGAAGGCCAGTTGGTAGACTACTCGTAGTGCACCAAATGAGCTGTGCTGTGACTCCTTAGTATTGTGGTGAAGCGTGGAAACGGGTAAACCGTAAACGCGATTTCGATGCAAGCGATCAAATTTCTAACCATGAGGACATTTCGGAGGAGTACAGCGGCTCAACTTTGCCTGATATTCTTTCACATAATGTCGGGCATACAGGTCTCTAATGCCTGCAGTATTCAAGAGATTTCCTGCCACCCACGGGACGACTCTACTACCGCTGCATCTTCCCCGAGATATGATTTTCATTCCTAACCATTTTGCAGAACGCACTGAATTATTTTTTGATTGTTTACTGAATTTCTCAGAAGGGCTTCACGATTCATTATGCAGATATCTGCATCCGTTTAAAATGAAACTCAAGTAACATTCCGTCCGTTGAATCGATTGTGTCACAAGATGAAGATAAAATAATATTTCATCTTGTCAGAAAAATTGTTTTGCCAACTGCATTTCGTAACGTACGAGAGAGATAGCTCATGTACACATTAAAATTTGCGAATGTCGAAAGATCTAATCGAATTTTTAAGGGGAACATTATACTCGTCCAAGCAATTTCTAATGTGTCAGTTTGTTAGCTTTTTGTCATATATTAGAAAAGTCACAGTTTTTCTGCAGCATTACTGTACTATGCTACGTAAGTAGTGTACTAGAAAGTAACACGTAATCCAAGGTCCCACAATCTACCCTAGGATTTCCAAACTGTTGTAAACAATACGAGAATGTATGTATTGTTGCACATTTGTTTCAACTTTTTTCACCACTTCGAAAAATCTGAAAAAAATCATGAATATATAAAACTGTTAATTCTCTTAAAAATTAAATTAACAATTCTATTAATTGAGATTAAAAATAACTAAAATTATATTAAAAATTGTTTCGTAGATGCTATCATCATAGACGTTGCTTTATAACATTTTTTTCCAAAATATTAATTTAAAATTCGAATTTGGAATATTCTTTTTTTTTCAAAAACTCTATCTTTGAAATAATTTATAAAAACCAGATAATTTCATTTGAAAAAATCTAAACACAAATGCATTTGAAATGTAAAGTGAACATTTTCCGTTGTATACGAGGTATGGGTGGGTTATGGTGGTGAATATTCCCATTCAAAATTTATAACAATTTAAATTCGTATTTCTGTTTTAATTGTGCCATTTGAAATCGTTATATGGGATTCCGAAAGTTCTATGAAAACGAACTAATAGTGATTGAACCTTCAATAATATTCAAACCACCTAATAAACTTCATGCATCTTGTTTTATCAGACAAACAACCCAATAGAATGATCTGGAAAATTGGAAAAGTTAAGATGATTTTAGTCTTATCATGAAAAAATAACCCCCGGCTTTTCCTCTTAATAGTGGCAGTGGTGCTGTTGAAGCTGCAGAGTAACCCCAATACCTTCCTTCATTTAATGGTAATAATACGTTAATATGGGAAATGTTATTTTGCCAAAATGTGACTTGAACTTAATGACATGTGTAATATGATAAGCAATTTGGTAACTTGATTTCGAGTGTTACGTTCCAGTAACCAAAGAAAAGTATCGGAGGGATGCAGTTACGGGCATTGTTGCCGCTTAGGCTAGGGAGGCAGGTCACCACTTCATTCTATGCAGCTTTGGCAGGAAACTTTTGCAATGCAATTCTGAGTACAGTAAAAGGAACATCAGCTTCTCGCAGTGTTCCTTGAAGTGACTTCTAGTAATAAAGTACTTATTGAAATGGAAACTAGTGGTGCTTCACAATGGCACAGACTTCCTCGTAGTAAAGTTTTCTATATTCCTTGGTGTGGACTGGCATTGCGTTCTTGTCCCATCCTCTTGCAAGCTGCCATCTACCGCCACCCAAAGTATTTTTTTTTTAATTTTCTCAATTTTCGGTTGACTAATAATAGAACCGAAACATTACTTTAAGAATATTAAAGAAGTGTAAAACCCCGTCATAAATGACAATTTTCATTGAATTATTTGGAGCCATTTTGAAGAACATGGCGTTTAAGCATTACTGTACATGGGAAATTTGAATATTTTTCACAGAATTTTTTAAGTTTCAAACTACTTCATTTAAAGTCATTTGAAGTTCTTTAACTCGCAAATGCAATAGTGTTTGCAAATCGCTGGAAATGTGCATATTAACGGCATGAGAGATATTAAAAAAATGTTATTTTTTCTAAATACAAAAGAATACAGCAAAATTAATTTATATCATTTTTAACAGTGCAATTAGCACTACCCGTTGGGCGCGTCTAAAATTGAGAACATTTTTTAAAAAGTTACTTTAGGTGGCGGTAAATGGCAGCTGGCAAGAGGATTGGACAAGACCGTAAAACCAGTCCACACCAAGGAAATTAGAAAACTTTACTTCGAGAAAGTTTGCGCCATTCTGTAGCAGCGCTAGTTCTCTACGGCTTTTATCCAGCCTACAGCCGGTTACCCTTTACGCCAGTGGCGTCTCCTGCTTAGTGATCATGGGTATGCGATCAGTTTTACGGATTAAACAAGGTAGACCAATTAAGGTGTCTATCCATATTACGATATACATACCTACTGTACCTTCTTTGAAAATTGCTAATTGCGCATTGCTTGCTCTGACAATAATAAACAAAACAATAATACGCGCATGCATGTGTAGAGTGGTCAGACTCCCCCTCCCCCATCTGTTATGGAGGCCACAGCCGTTAGCACGTGACCACTGGGACGCGATGGCGAAGCTTTGATAGGGGGAATACAGAAACGCCAATGAGAAGTCCGAGATGCGACAGTCAGCGCCGCATCACCGTCGGCCGAAACCTCACATCTTGCACACAGCACTTGGTGAGAGTTCAATGACCTCGGTAACGAAGCGAAGCTGTCGAAGGGATGTTTCTCGGCCTGTCACATCCATGGAGGTGACATATGCCTACCAGAAAGCGCATGGAGAAAAAACGAAAAAGTACAAACGGATCAGAGAGATGTACTTGAGAAATAGAAAAAAAATTAACAAAAGTTTTTAAAGAGACGAAAAACTTGGGGATGAGACCCAATACTCGCATCCACGGAGCCTACGCCACTGCCTTTACGTTCCCTTTACCCTTTACGATGGGATGCGTATTCGACCATACACTAGACACCAACACACTAGCACCTCTGATCTTGCTGAATGGGCTTTGCAGAACGGTTCAAATTATGATTGAGGTGAGCGCGGGCACACGCAGAAACAGTTGCAGACACGAATTTAGTTTGCCGGTCCCTACAGAGAAAGCAGTTCACGATTTCAAAACCGCTTGGGTGCCGTGAAAATTCTGTGTGTCCCTTGAACTGTTTTCGTGTTAAAGAACCGTGGTTAAATGCGCGTCTAAAATTATATCCTCAGACATTTCCCGTTTTCTATGGGCCCTATATTCGTTCAGCCAGGGAACGACTCAAGTTATAGATAAATATCAATGAGACTGTGGTTGTGTCTATTCCTGGCGGCGTATATGGGAATCAAAATCGGTTCATAATGTTGGGAATCGATGTTGTTTCAACCAAGAAAGTGACCTACAATTCAGCCCATGTAGGGAGCTTGGAGGGGTGAATTGGCGTGTTTCCAATGCCATTAGATTAGCCTGTCATTAGATGTCAACGACGGCGACAACAATGACACCACCACCACCACCACCGACAACAACTACAACATTAACAACAAATGAATTCCTTTTCGTCATGAAGTCAGTATTACAGTGTAAATGAAACTGGATATTATAAAACAAAAATATTGCACAGCTCTTTATCATTGCAAAAATAGAATAAGCAGTTCCTACATAGAATTCATGTGACTTTGTAAAAACTGGCGATGAATAATAAGCTTTTCAAAATAATTAATGAAATATTATTTCATTCATAGAAATCTTCTATATGTTTCCTTTACACAAGGATAAGACTTACAATTAGAATAACAGTAAAAAAGCAGAAAGAACTTGTTTACATTTTGAAATGCACGTTTATACTTTTCATTTCTCTTAGACAGAGCGATTCGTAAATTGGATGTGGTTTACCTGTCATATTAATCTGTAATTAGATGAAGATGCTGAACTTTAACACACTGTATTGTATGCATAAGTGAATTTCTCTCCATTAGATAAATATTTTTTATGCAAAAAGACAGATGTGTGTTTAAATAGTACACTAGGGCTAGTAAAAGTGACAACATTCCGTTGTCGCGCAAAATGGAGTGCGAGACCTGCTCAGACACTGGATATCCGAATTAGCTGAGATTGTTAGCGATTTTAAAAAACTCTAAACTATACAATTGAAAGAGATATAACATGCCCATCCATCTACCCGTCCGTCTGCCCGCCGGTCCGTCTGCCCGCCGGTCCGCCTGCCCGCCGGTCCGTCTATCTCCCGGTTCGTCCGTCCATCCATTTATGGGACAATTTGTGGTCAATGTTGATGTCGAAAGAGTTGATAAATCATGTTGTTATGAGTAGTAAATTGATTATAACATATGTTCATTTTACGTTTTGGTGGCGGCTGATTCACAAAACTGGTTTATGGCTTTCTGTTTCTTTGTCTGTCTATATGTCTCTCGCCTGTGCCTCTGTCAGTCCGTCTGTGGTCACTACAAGGGGTTAATCCATTCAGAGGATTTTCTTCAACATTAACTTTCCCCGCTCTAAACGAACTGTGGGCCCTGAGAAATTGAAACGGTTATTTTGATGTTCGTGTTCTCTACATGATGCTTCAAACACATTTTGAAAATTTTCTACGACATTGCTACATACTTTCGATATTTTATTTTCAGATAGAACAATGGAAGCTTCAAAAAATGATGCATCATTTTCGTCATCATCATGTTTCATTTTCGTCGCGCTCTTTGAATTTTCGAGATTTGCAAAAATTCAAAAGCTTTTTGGCGTATTCCTCGAGCTACATTATTGAATATTAAAATTTTTGCTTAATAGAGTAAAATCTGTTCTTCAAAGAGAGATCCTTCTACAATTTTTCGAAAATAGGAGTAGTTGGTCGAATTGAAGGCTATCCTATAATTTTTTTGACCTTTTGAATTATTATTCATCTCAGATGGTCTCTCCATCGCATTAGAGCAGCGGAAAAGAGGTACGGTATGGCAGGACTGAGGAAACTAGTAGCGCTACAACAGTACATACTTTCTCGAATGATTTAGAAGTTTGCAATTTTTGAAAATTCTTCTGTGCAATTCTCTTAAGTGATTCTAGTTCTATCAGTGGGAATATGAATTTTTGAAAAAATCGGCTGATCGGTTTAGGTTCTAGCGTTGACCATAGATGGGCGGACGGACGGGCTGACGGACGGGCTGACGGACGGGCTGACGGACGGGCTGACGGACGGACGTTATGGAACAGCACGTTTTTTATAATCTTTGTATGTAAAGAACTGTTGTTCTGTGTATATACCCTACTTATGTTATAGCAGTATTCGTAAATACTGTTTTGTTAAAATATTTGATTTATTCCCGATGTTATTCGAGAGTATTTTATTTGTCGTTCTTGAGCATGGTGCGTGCTGCCTTTGGAAAACCTTTTTTTAGTGATTTTGTTTAGCAGTTTTTTTGCTGCTTCAGGCCACTTATTATTACTATTATTATTATTATTATTATTATTATTATTATTATTACTGAGGATTTTGTTGTAACAGAAGTATATGAGGATGAAGTCGCTGAATCTGGCAGCCGAGATCGTTGACGTGGGAGTGCGGTAACTTTCTCGCTTCGGAAGGTCGCGGATTCGAATCCCTCCTCGCATATGGATGTTGGCTTGTGAGTTGTGGCATTGTAGGACACTTTCAACCTCCTTGTACCAGCCTTGAACCAGCTGCCTTGCTGTGCTTTCATCTATTATACACTTCCCCTTCATCGGCTAATATATCTGAGAAGGGGCTACAAGGTACATACGTAATAACTGGAAGAAACAGGAACACGCCCAGACGAGCCTAAGGGTCACAGACCAGTAGGATTAATGCAAACGGCGACGGGACGGAGAGTGCCTGTGAGTCCGCAGAGAAAGCGAGGCGTAGGCGGCCCGTGAATCGCCCAAATCGAGTATATTATTAGTCATGAGCAAAATTTTGAAAAAAAATAGAGTGAAGGAGTGTGAGACACGAGGTATCCATGAAACCTCTCATCTTTTCAATAACTTTTCGACCGCCTTATTTGTTCACGATAACAATAATTAGTGAATAAAAGCACTCTTTCTAATGGTTTTTGCGACGAAAGTTTTCTCGTATAGGTAACATAGAAAAAGTTATGTTATGCTGCAAAATATCGTTTCTTTGGAAAAGAGAGAGAAAGAAAAACCGGGACGTTTTTGTGCTGGATGTTGAATACAATTACGTGATGAAATGGATGGATGTATTTTAAATACATTTATCGCACTATTATTCGAAAATGTAATTTTTTGAAGATATTGCGTGTTGTTGAATTGTGATGTTGAATTATAGCAATAATAATTTTTAATATAAATTCATCCCACAAATTCTTGTAATTCTTAATATCAGGTCATGAAATAGTAGGCTCTTTTTGTAGCGTGGTATTGTAATAATAATATGTGATTAGGGCACTAGTGAGGTAAATTATACAGTACAACTCTGATCATAATGTCATATTGGTTGACTTTACTTAATGAATATTGTTAAAATCTTATTGTTTATTTTAGAACACTTATTTTAAGGTTCCACAAATAAATAATGATTTTTGACGAGTCTCTTGTGTAGGTATATTTCCTTAAACTACAAGTGCGCCATAGCAAAAACTAGTTGGGTAATTCTGCTAGTGCGAAAAGTGCGCGATGTGTCTTTTAGGTACGTTTAGGTAGGCGGGTAGGTCTTTTAGGTATGTTTACGAGTACGTAAATCAGGAAAAAATCATAGAAATTCACAAAATGTCTTTTTTCAAGAAGATAAAAAAGTGCAGCGATATTAAAACCCCATCTTTATGTCTCCCATGTCTCGGTGTAATTGCTTAAAATGGATATAGCTGCTGCATAGAACGTGTGCTTCGAACGATGTGTCTTTCTCACTAACGAGATAACGCCTTTCATCGACCACTGGTTTCAACTCACGCAGCTCTGTCATTATGAGTCACGTTGATCCGTTCAGACGATGACTTAATACTAGTTTCTTCTATTGAAAAACATGTGATTGTGAAAGGTTTGGCAATCAGAGAACAATTAAATTTATTTCATAGAGGAACTACATAGCACGTTCACACACTATGACCAACGTAACACTTGCAAATAGTTAAATACAGGTGTACGGACTTTATAAATTGACGCCTTGAATGGCTCGTATTGCTCAGCTGACAGCGCCTAAGGCACGGGGCGTGGCCAGTCGTGAAGCTTTTCTTCCGCCGAGTCGTCTCCGCAGAGGCGGTGGTACGCAATCGCCAAGTTTAACCGCGGTATAAATAGGAACCCACTGCACAAGGAGCAGGAGGAGAGTGCGGGCTCGGCGATATCGCAGCTGTGGTGGTAGCCCTGGCGCCGATGCAGTGTAGGCGGCGGCAAACGATTCTCAGCACAGAGGGCCCCGTGCCCTTTGCCCCGCGCCCAATTAACCTTGGGTTGGATGCGCGAGTTGCACCTTCCGTGTCGCGGAGGCTGCGCGCCACTAATTGTATTTTCTCACTTACTACTTACGTAGTATAGGTGGCTGGTTTCTGATTGTCAGTTGTTGTCAGTTAATGAAGCACATGATGAATTCTTTGTAAATTTCATTTACGAGAAAAAAATATACCACAAACGTATGTAAATCAAAAAGCACTTTCAACTATTTGTTAAAAATCTGTTTTGTGCAACTTCGTTAACGGAAGCATGTGTCCTTTTTGATTTAATAATTTTTGTATACATATAAAGAGAAGTAAATCTTTCAATATTTGCTTTACAAATCCTCTGCCGGGTCGTCCAATATAACGGGGAGGATCACATGTGAATCGCGAGGTCAGGCCTGGTGTATAACAAGCGTGAAAATCGGGGAATGCACTAATGATTTTGTTGAACATGAAAAAAGCGAGAATTATGCTACATTTTTCTTATTATTCAATTTGTGTTTCTTAAACAAAAGAAAATGCAGTGTTCTTGTCACATTTCGCCACTCCATTTTAGACCGGGAGCCAGCAAGAAAATCCACGTATGATAAGCTCAAAGCTAAAACGTTTTGACAAGTTAGCCAGTGTTATGAGGAACAGGGAAACGCGTAAACGCGTATGGCGGCCCGTAGGTGTCGGCGTTGCGGCACAATTTTTTGAATGTGTCAAAAAAACTATGCCATTGGGGAATGAGTTCACAGTTCTTGTTGTATATTGTTCGTTAGATTGCCAAAGTGTGAAGGAGTTGTATACCATACCAATGTGGCGTCTCAAACTGCACTCCATATTGAATTCAAAGGGTCATTTTTTAATGCTCTCTTGTATTACGAGCTCAAAGCTTATGTTTTGCTCTAATTGTAGAAAATTGTTTTTCATTGTCGATTATGACCACGCCATACCTTTTCGGCGTCTCTAAGTAGCCGCCATACTGATTCAAAGATGTCCAATTTGTCCCTTGGTCATGCATCATAGGTACACACCTGAGAAAAATATTTTTTTTGTTGATTGTAATGTCTACAAAACGAATTTGAAAGTGCCATACCGATTGGATATCTCGAACGTAAGAAATTAACCTGCAAAGTTGTAAATTTTTTTACAAGTGTGATGCATAAAAGGTACATGTGCCACTCTTTTGTTGTACCGATGTCATGTATCTAGGCGAGGAATAAACCTGTATATTTGTAAAATATTTTTAAAGTATACAAAATATAATTAAGTTGTAATTATTATTTGCATATGTATTAATATTTGGAAAAAAAAGATACTGCGGAAAATCTTATTTATAATCAATATAATTTATATAATCAATATTTTAACACTCAGGTACACTTTTTCTTTTTGATCAATTAATGTAGTACAAGTTTTCAAAGAAAAATGTTTTTTATTAGGTAGTAGAGCACGACTTTTCACGTAATATTTATGAGCATCGTCAGGAGTGAACAAAAAATTAATGTAACCTGTCTGTAAATGAAAGAAAATGATATTGTTTTGAGTGAAAGTATTAAAAATAAAATTTCACAGTAATCAGAGATGAAAATATGGAATAAAGAAGTATAAGTAAAATGTATGTAGGAAGTAGAAAAATATATATAAATAGAGGGAAAAGAACTTACCAAAATATGTTATTAGTAGAAAACTTTATAAAATGAAAAAGATAAATTCAAAATAAACACAAATAAGGAAAAACATTTCCATTGTAAATATTCCCTTCAAGAAGACAGTGGCAATTACGAATTTAGAGGGAGCTTATTAACATAAAAGATAGCCGCTATCATTTGCAAAAGTTAACGATGAAATCAAGCCAAAAATAGGAATACACAGAAATGGAATTAGGAAGAAACATCAAGAATGGAGTACATTTTCACAAATGAAGGAAAATTGAATATACCACAAAGTATAACTCTGTTTAAGTGTATTCTTATTTTAGACAGATCATTGTCATCAATGTTTGTGAATAAATTCGATTCCAACATGGCATTAATGGTATTGTGTGTTTTTATACGTAATATCTCCGGAATTAATTTTTAATAGTTCTAGGTTCATTTTACAAAATTGCAGGGCAGTCAAAATTAAAAAATGAAAATATAAAGGCGATGTCGAGAAACAGTTTAATTTGCTGCCTTCTTCTTAATGTCATTAATGTTATGAAATTCTTTGTGTGAAAGCATGTTTTGTCTATCCCACACAGAAATAATACAAGGCAATTGCAACAATTAAAGCAAAAAAGTACATTTGCTTTATCTGTTAAATAGACATTTTTGACAGCCCTACCATTTTGGATAACCAATCCCAAAAATATTCAAGATTACTCTCAGAGATATTACATATAAGTCTAAAAGTACTATATAAAAATACTGTATAGTATTTCTTTTAATAAATTATATTATTCCTAACTTTCATAAAACATTGCAAATCAACCATTACTTCCATTTTATTGTTATTATTATACAATTATTTAGTTAAGGTTATACAATTATTTTGAAGTGCTTACCAATGATTTTATGAAAATTTTGAAAGAAACAAATTTTTCAGTATGGCGGCCATTTACTGACGTCTCGTCAGTATGGCATTGCATCAATTTATCAAAATGGATTACGGTGGGTCGAATAAATGTACCGCCATACTTGTATTTATGATACGTACGTATCTGGCCTGGTGAGAAATTGGACATCTTTGAATCAGTATAGCGGCCACTTAAAGACGCTGAAAAGGAGCAAAATCATTAGCTTTGAGCTCGTAATACAAGATAGCATTAAAAAATGACACTTTGAATTCAATATGGCGTACACTTTGAGACGCCTCAAAAAATTTTAGATTATGTGAATTTTCTTGCTGGCTCACGGTCCATTTGGACAAACTCCGACCGTTTTCGCATGATGTCAATTAACATTTCATTTTGAACAAAATACTTTTAATTCGTCAACCGATAACTGAACAGCAAATACATCATAGGTATAGTAGGATTACAGAAATCAAAGCACGCCTCAGAACTTATTGCTGGATGCACCTCTGCCTTCCGCATGTGATTGTTAAAGACAGCGATCACAATAAATTACGGTTGTAGGGATGGAGGGTATTCCTAGTCTTTAAAAAACAATTGAATTTTTTCTGAAAACTGCTTTTCATCCTCCCATATTTTCTGATTTTCTATCATACGTAAGATTTGAAGGATTTAAAAGATAGAAAGTAAGGATTTGTTATCAGTGTGGATAAAAATAAAATTATTTGTTACTTCATGCGGTGACATACAACGCGACATTAATGGGGATCTTGACACTGTGGATCTCGTAATATTAAATTCCGTAACAACTTCTGTAATGAATGTCCCATGCCTCTAGCTCCTACTACCATTGCGCGTTCAGTCTTAATTCCCGTTGGGCGGCCCACAATCTCGTCAGAAACTTTTCACATGAATTAGTTGAGTACAAATGAAAGTTCTGCCACTGCACAGCCCGTTTATACCTTTCGTAAGATATTACTGCGTGCATCTGTGCGTCTGTACATACAGGATGTACGTGAAGGAAAAGTCGAAAATTGAAAAATTAGCTCTTAAGACAATTTTAAGCATATTTTGTCTAATAAACCACTTGGATATTCTAAATGGCCGAGCCGCTAATAGCACTCAAAAGTTGGTTTGAAAAAATGCTTTCTAGGTCCAACTTTGCATTGCTGAAGCATAGAAACCCTCCAGAAACATTTAATTGTTTAATATTTACAAAAGAAATGAATATATGTGTTCAGAAAGAAACATTAACCGAGAAATACAGAAGCAGTCGAATTGTGTAAATTGGGTGCTTTTATTTCTGGGTTAATTAAGTTATATTATAATTATATAAGTATTTCTATTAAATTAATATTTAATTTAGGGCTCGTTCCGAGACCTAAAGTTTTGTAAACCAAGCAAGTGTATAAAATATAAGTAGTTGTCGCGTAATCTTCAGTGAATAGTGACAACTTTAAAATGTACACAAGAGTTTCTGAAAACTGTTCTAATTTTTTTCACTCGGATAGAAAGCTCGCTTAGTAATATTATTTATTTCCGGTTTTCGTTAAAATCTGTAATATATTTGGATAATTGCACTTGCAATTGCACTTAATAATACAACTTGGAAGTATTAAAGATCTAATTTTTTTTAAAACAGATTTCATTTTTTTTCTTCAAAATCTCTATTTTCAATAATGTAGTTGTAGTTTTGAAGTTTTGAAAATTCAGTTAGATTTATTGAAAATCGTACCTGCAGCACATTTATGAAAGTATTTTGCTATTGAAATAAGCTCCGATAATAAATTTGGAACCATTTTTGAGATTTTGAATGTACAAAGTACCTGTGACAATTAAAATATTTGTTTCATATTTGAATGGTGACAGCATCCTCCGGATTAATCGGGGAATATCTATTTTGGTTAAATTTGTATGTGCTACTTCGCTGTAATTCGCTACTTCGCTTCTTCACGAACGGATAGCTGGGATAAAATCCATATTTCAGTATCGACCAAAAAAAGTGGATTCTCTCTACACTACAGATTCGAGAGAGTAATTTATACGTATAGAGCAAGGCAAGTCCACGTTTTTGGAAGCAGAGACACACAAAACGAGTTTTTTTGTCAAAAATCTGATCTTTTCCTGTAGTATTACATAATTTCATACTTTCATCTGCATTACTCCATTACATAACTATGGAGTAGGAACGAGTTTAGATGCTTGCGTGATGCTCGCGATGATCACCGACGGACAGACGGGCTCGCAGATGTTTTCCTTTAAACCAATTTTTCGGTATCAAGGACCCACATCTCATGGATTCAGACTTCACACCATGTAAGAGAAAGTAATTAACTATGTAGGAAAAATAAAACCGTTTTTTTTTGTATCAGCGCCTCATAATACGAGTTTTCCTAACGGAAAACCGCCATTTTCTGCGGCAACCTTACAATATTTACTCTTTACTACGTAAGTACCCTCACCCTAACAAAAATTTACCGGCAAAATTCTATCTTCCCAACCGCGCCAACACACTATGACACTCCGCGGCCATGGGGAGAGCAGCGCGGTGGGGACGCGTTGACCAATCGCTAACAGGTAGAACCACAGTTGTCTGTGATTAGTGCAAAATCTTAAGGGGTAGAAAGGACGCTGTCTCAGGGGAAAGGGGCTAGTTCGTTTAAGTACGAGGCGGAAATATCGTCATATTTCCCTGCCGAAGGAGAGATTTTGCCTGAAGGAGAGATTTTGCCTGAAGGAGAGATTTTGCCGTCACGACAAAAATATTTCTGAGCGGGGTTTTCCGTCCATAATTACTGTCGATAGACCAGTAAATATTTAGCATTTTACTAACAATTACTCTAACTTTGAGCAATTGATTTGTAACTTCTGTCAAACTGCTATATTGATAAGTTCATTTCAGCACAATTTGCGGAGTCTTCCCGGCCGTTCTAACGCATATTTCGAATTTGTTTATAAAATTATAAATAGTTGCAAAATTGTTAATTCTCGATTTTCGGCTCTGGGACATCGGGAGGCTCTCCCCCCTTTAGATTTGCAAAAGTTGGAGATTGTTTATAAATTTGCCAATGTTGCATCTCATCGGAATGAAGTTTGAATCTCATCTGAATTGCGTTTAAACGTGATACAAAATTCCGGAATCCGATCGGTGCTATCATATTTCGTTCTCGAAATATGTGTAATTGCTTATATGAAATTAACATCTTACAATGACCCCATTTGTTTTCACTTAACACACACATACTGAAAAAATTAGTTCTCCAATGTCGCGTTTTTGCCTGCTACGCTTAAAAAGCACTTACCTTAAATTCTATGGCCAATTTAATTACGCTAAATCCGTCTTTTTATGGCGAGTGTGAACATAACTTTTTATTTTGGTTTTTATATTCTCTTTTAAGTTCTGCGATTTGCAAGTCGATATATTTATCAAATAGGGAGGAAATTGATTATAAACAAACTATTTTTCAAGGTGCATTACGTCGAAACGGTAGGTTCTGCTTTTCTGTCAAAGGGATATTGAGCAACCGAATAGCTGTACTATTAATTTTTTTTCAAAGGCTCTTGTAAAATCCGAGAGTTAGAAACTATTTGCTCCTTTTGTTTAACCATTACCATTAAAAATCAAGGAAACGTTCTATTTCCTTTTTGCTGTAAACTGTATTTTTTTTAAATTTGTTGCGTCTAGTAATTGACGCAACACGTCTCCAAGCCCCTGAAGGGGTGTTGAGCGCTTTGCGGTGGGGATTAATCCTCTGTTAAATTTGTGCGCTGATGAGTAATCCTCCATTAACTTTTTCCTATGTCATGTCACGTCAAGTCGCAGTCCGTTGTCAAGAGGACCGCCAGGTAGCATCTCTGCGTACGCGCCTCCCACCACGCGCTCCTGCGTCACTACCCAGCGGCCAGAATTGGGAAGGAATAAGGATAGGGGTAGGGTTCAGGACACTTCACAGGGGTTGGACTAGCCCTTGCGAAGCAGCCAAACTCGTTTTGTTGGAACAAATTTCACATGAGATTCGACGGGAATCGAACTCGTACCTCAGTGGTGAAAGGCAAGCGACTTCTCTATGTGCCACGAGCGAGTTATTTGATTGTATGAATGGAAGGTTAAAGTTTTCAAATAAAGAAGGATTTATTTTGTGTGTTGAAAGATCACATGAGTAGAATCGCACATCACAATATGCTACTTTATTTACACAAGTATAGACATTTCTAAATGGACGTATGGAAACTTTAAATTAATATTTGCAATTCAATTTATCAATCAATAATTCGGGATCATCTTTCTAAAACTGTTAATTTGATGTTTTCATTTTATAATATTCGAATGCGAATACATGTACTAAATCTACGCATTATCGGAATGAAATCATTACATTCTCTCTTCCTCTAGATTATGAAGTGCATGCAAATAGACTTTTCGTTACAAAAGTAAAGATCGCTAGCGGACCTCCCAAGTATCATTGCGAATTCTGAAATATTTGTTCTTTATAAATTCAGTAAATTTGCACATTTTTCGTAATTCATCAGGGAAGCTCCATTGAAATGTGAAATATAATTGCAAATTCTTAATACATATAAACAAAAAGACCAAGTACCTTATTCGATAGATGAGAGATATCTCATCCGCAATGATGAAATTTCATTGCAAAATTGTATTTGTTTGCATTGATACATATTTTTAAACGATATTAATAATTATGTTTAAAACATTTTCAGATTGGCTAATATTTCAATGAAATTTCATGAATTCCTAAATGTGTGAAAATAAGTACTTCTAAAATTCAATTGTTGTAGCGACTTAAAATATAACAAAGACACGTACTTGGTTAAACGAGTTGTTACTACTAAAAGAAAAAAAACACATGTTAAAACAACCCAAAGAGATTTAGAGTTTTTTGTTTACGGTTTAGTTTACGGTTTACAGTTGTGTACAGTTTAGTATCAATGCCGTAGCATTTTCCAGTGAAAATACAATACATAGAACGAACTTGGTGGCCAAGTTATATTACCTTCCCAATACAGACTACATTTCAGTTTCAATCTCACAAATATCGTCAGAGTTCGAAGGTGGTTTGTTGGGCGCTACTCTCCGTTCTACGAAACTCCTGAAAACTTAAATTTTGTTCGACCATGTGCACAAGGAAGACGTAGCTGTTTATTAAACGAAAACGGGGCATTCAAGGAATCTAATGTTCTATCGTTGAAAAAGTTTAACCATTATAAACTACCCCTAAGGAAAATATCAAATAATCAATGTTAATGATCACCAGCTTAACATTGCGTTTACTGTTTGGATGTTTTCAACATCCCAAAAACCTATAGAAAACGCATGTTTTCCAGGTTATTATAAAATCAGTTCAATAAATACAAGCATTTATTCACGTTCTTATTTGTAAAACACCGAAATATTTAAGATGTTATTTGATTCTTGTCTTCATTGGAGGTATGAGATTAAAAAAAACTGATAAGCAGAGAAAATTAAAGTAATTGTGAGTGATTGATGAAGTTAAATGATCAAATGAAAAACAATGTTTCTTGCTTCATATAATGCCACCTTGTTTAAAAAACATGTAATTATATGTGATAAATATATTTAAACATGCAAATTAATGAAAATTTTGAAAAGTAAAATTACCAATAAAACTTTGATTCAGCAAGTATTATATTATTAAATACTTTTGTGATTCATTTGCTCCTGTGTGAATCACGTAGTACACGTGATTCGTATAAATCTACAGTCATCAATCATTTCCTTTCCTTTGAATGCCATCATCCCTGTCTTTTACTTTTTCAATCATACGAATGTAAGGAGCGAAAGTATTGTAATCGTGCGCCGGAAAACGGGAATTTTTGACAAAAGCTCATTGTCGTGCCCTGATAACAAAAAAATAAATTAATCCACTACCTGTATACAGTAATTACTTTTAATCACGAGGCGTATCCAGAATTTATGTTTTGTGGGTCCTTGTGACCAAAACATTGATTGATGGCAAAACGCTTGTGTGTGTTTCAATGTTGTAAACGCTTGCGCCTAAACCGTTCAGCCGATTTTCTCTAAAATAGATATTCCTCCATCCATCTGAACGTATTCGGGAGTTTGGGAGTTTCAAACGGATATTTTTATTTTTGAGTGTAATTTACATGAAGCCTCAACAACATGTTAAGCTTTGGCAGAAAAATCATTTGTTCTTCCGTATGCTCTTATCTCGGCAGTTCCTGAATCCAAGGCAGAACACCTAAATCTCTTTCCATGAAAACAGTTCAAAATATCAAAATCATGTTTATGATCTAGTTTGTCAGAATAATACAAAACCTGCTATACATGTACACTAAAGATCATGCTTGTCAAATAGTTATTTACGACATGAGTATCGTATGATATCTTATTACAATACGCCATTGGAGAATTATCAAACAAGGCTCTTATGCCGAAATTCATAACCAATTGAATATTGTAATAGAATGTTACGATTTGAATATCATAAAATGTTAGACAAAATTCAAGTGAACTGTAATTTTTTTTATTACATTTGACACATTGTCCTGCGGAAGATGACATCTGACAGTACTTATGTTGATAGTTCTTATGCCATGGGTTTGGTCTAATATTACTTGCAGTATGCAAATTATTATTTTTGGTATTAATGAAGCATAGTTGTATGCAGGGTTTGATTTCTTTCTGAACGCGACGGAACGCGCCGGAACGGCGTTCCGTCACCTCGGGAATTATTATTAAATTATATAGTATATAAATAACTATTTCTATTACATTAATAATTAATTTGATGCGCGTTCCGGGTCCTAAAATTTTAAAAAACTGGAGGTGGTACAGAATGGCCCAGACTTTCTCGTAGTAAAGTTTTCTAATTTCCTTGGTGTGGACTGGTACTGTATAGGCTTGCCGTTCCTTCTTGCCTGCTGCCATCTATCGCCATCCAATACATTTTTTTGAAATCTTTTCGGTTCCCAAGTAGTAGAACCGAAATATTATTTTAAAAATGTTAAAGAAAGCTAAAACTTTGTCCTAAATAGCAATTTTCATTGAAAAATTTGGAGCCGTCTTTAAGAAAATGGCGTTAAGCGTTACTGTAAATGCAAAATTTGAAGCTCTTTTTCATAGGAATATATTGATTTTTCATAAAACTTCATTCGAAGTAATTTGAAGAACTTCCATTCACAAATGCAGTTATGTATAGAAATGCTTTGAAATGTGCATATCAGCGGCGTGAGATGTATTGAATAAAATTAATTTGTGTACTTTTTGAAAAAGCAAAAGAATACATCAAAATGAAATTTATGGCATATCAAACAGTGTAATTAGCATTATCTATTGGAAACGTTTGTAGAAAATATTTGTAGCCACTTTTGAGAAAATGACGTTTGAGCGTGTGTGAAAATGCGGAATTTGGAGCTCAGTTTAACAAAAAACTGTTGAGTTTACGAGAAACGTTATTTGACATTATTTAAAGCACATTTACTCATAAATACAGTAACGTTAAATATCGCTTCTAATATAAATATTACCGACATTAGAGACAAGTGAAGAAAAATATTTTTTTGTAATTTTTGAAAAAACAAAAGAATAGTGCAATATGGCGTTTATGTAATCATTTAGGGTTCATTTGACACTAACCCTACCAAAAATTTAAAGAAAATATCTGAAATGGTTTTTGAGAAAATCTTGTTTTTATTATTTCTTAAGATTGCAAATATTGCACGCACTATTGCACGAAAACTTGTACAATTTCCAGAAAACATGACCGTAATGAAAGAACTATTTATGGAAAATAATTTTCATTTTAAGGAACAATCTCTGCGTTCAATTTTTTACTTGTAGGTATACACCGAAAAAATTCACACTTTTGTAATTTTCGAAAATTCAGAGTTAACCGCGAAAATCGCACCTATGCCACCTTTGTAAGTGTATTTTACTCTATTTATACAAAAAATGTAAAGAGTTGGAGCCTTTTTTTGAGAAAATTTTGAAAAAGTTCGGCGGGCTTTATGAAAAGTACCCTCAATTTTAAAGAATGTTTTTCAAAATTTCGAAGCTTCAACTAGAGCCAGATCGACACAGACTTCTTCAATTTGGTAAAGAATGTACGGATGGTTAAGGAGCTAGTAGTGTTCATGAAATAAAAGTTATGTTCATACTTGCCGTAAAAAGATGGATTTAGCGTAATTATCATGGCCACAGAATTTGTTTATAAGCTATGTGCTTTCTAAGCGCAGCAGGCAAAAGCCCGACATTGGAGAACTGATTTTTCAGTATGCTTGTGTCAAGTGAAAACAAATGGGGTCATTGTAAGAAGTTAATTTCTTATAAACAATTACATATATCTCGAGAATGAAATATGATAGCCCTGATCGGATTCCAGAATTTTATATCGCGTTTAAACGCCATTCAGATGAGACAATAAAATAATTTGCAACATTTGCAAATTTATAAACAATTTCCAACTTTTGCAAATCTAAAGGGGGAGAGTCTCCCCATTTTCCAGAGCTGAAAATCGAGTATTAACAATTTTACAACAATTTATAATTTTATAAACAAATTCGAAATATGTGTTAGAACGGCCGGGAAGGCTCCGCAAATTGTGCCTGAAATGAACACCTCAAAATAGCTGTTTGACTGGAGTTACAAATCAATTGCTCAAAGTTAGAATAATTGTTGGTAAAATGCCAAATATTTACTGGTCTATCGGCAGTGATTCTGGACGCAAAACCCCGCTCAGAAATATTTTTGACGTATACGCAGGCAAAATCTCTCCTTCGGCAGGGAAATATGACGATATTTCCTCCTAGTACATTAACGAACTAGCCCCTTCCCCCCGAGACATAGTCCTTTCTACCCCTTGGGATTTTGCACCAATCACAGACAACTGTGGTTTTACCTGCTAGCGATTGGTCTACGCGTCCCTCCCCCTGCCCCCTTCCTGGCCGCGGGCTTTCCAAGTTTGTCGGTGTGGTTGGGAAGATAGAATTTTGCCGGTAAATTTTTGTGAGGGTGAGGGTACGTGGTAGGTGAGAAAATAAAACGAGCGGTGCTATAACAGCATATATTATCTGACTTTATTTCGTTGTTTACCATTTTCGAAAATGCAGAGAGGTCAACAAAAATATGACCCGCCATTCTTTTAATCGTCCCGTGTTTCATTCAGCAAAAAAATTTTAAAGACAAAATTTGGAGCGTTTTCGAGAAAATATTTTTTGTATAATTTTCACTCAGTTAAAAAAGAAATTGCGCGAAAATAAATAGTTTTTCAAAAATGGTAAATAACCATTTAATGGTAAATAACCATCTTTAAAGAGCTGTTTGTTTAGAACATTCCAATCAAGATATAAACGTATACCTTTGAATTTGTAGTTTTGCAATGTTAACTTTTTGCAATTTTCGAAAATTCCGTGTTTGCCGGAAATGAGACTAGCAACATTTTTTACAATCCTGTGATACATACGAGGATACAATGGAAACTAGTGGTGCTACAATAGCACACATTTTCTCGAATTATTTCTAACTGCTCTGCTGTTTTATACTATTATATAACCATGCAAAAATGTTTTTAACCAGCAAAAATTACTTTCCGCTCCGCAAATCGAAGTCCTCCGAGTTAACTCGACGCTGCAGAACCGCCGTGGGGTTCGAAATCGGACCGACGCTTATTAATGTAATTATCTAAAGCCAATATTTTCAACATTCAATTCACAAAAAATGGGACTAGCACCACATTTTTTACCGTCCGTTGTGATATACGAGGACAACATTTAATGATAAAAATTGAAGCTGTTTTGGAGAATTTCTTTTAAAAAATGCGTAAATTTCAGACACAAATAACGCGATTTTTTTTGCATTTTTAAACATTTCTACAGGACCTTTTTTGAAGAGCTCATATTTTACAACAGACTTTGCCTAAGGCAAAAATTCCTCTCTTCAAAATTGTAGGTTTGAAATGTTATCTTTTTGCAACTTTCTATGATAAGGCGAGTTCGCCGAAAATGTGAGTAGTACCATATTTTTTCCGTCCCTTGATACATACGAGGAGAAAATTAAAAGAAAATATTTGGACCGGTTTTTAGAAATTTTTTTTTAGAAAAATCATAAATTTCAGAGAAATCTCTAGCTGTGTGGCTTACCCATTTTCTTCTGTTTGTTGAGTTAATTTTTCAGACGTCTTAATTATTTGTTATACTAATCATTTTTCAAATTCTGTCAATTTGGTAACAAGGGATGCCGTAGTAAGTATGTACGTTTGAGGGGCTGGAAGATTTTGTTACGAAATGTTACGAAGGGAATGAGAGTAAAAACCGTCATCTTTGGTGCTTGTGGATATTGCCTTCAAAATGGCTGATTGCAATTTACTGCTACATTTATTCAAAATTATAGAAGTGTACATTAAATGTCGTTTTCAAGTGGATTTTATTTATTTCAAGTTACTACTTGATTACTTTCTTACTATCAAGTTCTCTACTTTTCTACTGCCAAAATGCTTCACTGCATCTACCGTAACTTTATCCAAGAGATTTTATTATTTTCTTCAATTTAACACTAATGAAAATGTCCATTTCTTATTTCTATAACTTATGCTATTTCAGAAATCTTTAACTCATTATTGCCCAAGAGTATTTCTGTTGGCCCCGTAGACTAACGGTTTATTTGGAAATGCACAATTATACTCAATACATTAAATGTATTCTTTGGAATTTATTTGGGAATGCCAATTATATTCAATACATTAAATATATTCTCCTGCACAACACAAAACCTATATATGTCATCGCACGCAACTTATCTACACAGTGGACATCTATACCTTACTAGGTTCTGTTGAATCGTAACGAATACTTGTCAGATTCAAAAACCAAAGGCAGACACAGACGCCGTTAGTTCTCAGTATTCCCGCTTGATAGCGCCAAGATACACATGTCTCCCACACTCAATATTGACTGTAATAAATGTCAAAGGTTTACCATGTATTTTGGTTTTGAAAATTAACACTATTTATAATTCAATCCTCAAAGTAAATTTTAAAGGAAATTTAATGACTGTTATTACGATAAACACAGTGAAGATTATCGCGCAAACGCTCTGGGTCACATCTTTTTCTTGTGAATATTCTTTGACTGTGTTCAAGGGTAGATTGTGATTCAATTGAAGTGCTTTACAAACAAATACTGAAACTAGTAGTGCTAGAACAGAACATACTTCTTCGCATTACTGGTAACGGCTAAGCAATATTATACTACTACAGTGACCTGAAAACGTTTCCAATCAGAAAAAAAATGTCCGCATCGAGATTCGAACTTGGGCCTTTCGAGCCATCACGCCAAGCACTTAACTACAACATCACTCGCACGGCTCTAATTAGCTTTCCCGAGCTTTAAAAATATAGCGTTAATTTTAACGTATGTTTTAACTTGAACAACTTTTGAAAAATGTAGAGACTTCAACGAAAATGAGATCTGTGCCATTTTTAGCGTCATTCAGGCTATGCGGAAAATGTTTAATGAGAATGGGGCATTTTATTAGCAAATTTTGAAAAAGCTGTTGAGGTTTCATGTGACGTACGAAGAAAATAAAATATCCATTTCAAATTTGGAGGGTCTCGTGATCGTCCAGATCCATAAGGGAATATCAATTTTGGAGAAAATCTGAACAGTTTAGACGCTAGCGGTGACCACGGACGGACGCGGACGGACATGCAGCTGGCCAGAGAGACGCACGTTTGGCCGTCAATTGATTTTTCGGTACCAGGTACCCACAGAACGTGGATTCTCACTGTACCACGTGTTACAGGAAGTAATTTATTACGTATATGTTCATGATTTATTCACTCTTTCGTTACCAGGGTCTGACAAAACGTTTTTTTGTCAAAAAATCGTCGATCCCCGAAATTGGTTATACCCGATAAGTTTTTCGATGGGTGGAAATTGTTTATACGAGTATTTCAGAAGATTTTCAATAAACTGGAATATGCAGGTATGACTTGTACGGGTCCAATCTGTAAAAAATAGCGTGAATTACAGAGGATCTTGAGGTCAAGGATCTTGCGAATTGGGTATTGTGAGCTAGTGAGACACTTTATTACCCCGACTTATTTGTCTGCACACAAGCGTCATTCTTTGTCTGCCTTTGAGAGTAATAACAGCGGAGATCCCCAATCGTCGTTCCATCTTATTCCTGCTGACTCGAATTTGTTCAACTCTTTGTTTATAAGGCTGGCATATAGTTTGTAAAGAAGAGTATTGTGTTTTCTCTCAGATGTAATTAAATTTTTGCGATTTGAAAGACAACCAATCATTTCTTCGAAAACGTCATGAAGACATGATTTCGTCTGCTACGTCGATTTTCGTTATATAATACGAAATTGATGCTGCTATTTCATGTGGGTCGGTCTTCAGCTCGATTTTAAGTATATGAATTCTAACTCAGTCTAATATAGCTGACTAGTAGTACATTTCAACTTAAATTGATCCACCATTATTTTGAATATTGATTTTTCCGTCCGGGTTGAAAATATTCTGAATGTAGGGTTTACATTTTATTTTTGTTGCTGTTAATGGTAGATCCAGTTTCCTGAATGGTTTCCTGGGTAAAAGAATATATCCTGATCCCTAATGAGCATGTAATTTGATAGGATTACCTTTGATTTTGTTATATGCGGGGTATATTTCGCTCTGCTGTTTGGATGTTTCATTAATTTCCCTTGTCACTTCGTGTGATCTGGTATATTTTGAACTTGCAATGTTGTTGCATTGGTTGATTTTTTTCCTGAAGTAATGTTTGAAATGTATGCTTCAGCATATTGGCCTGTTTTCTGGCATTTCATACATTGCAATTTGTTCTTATGTTTTTGAATCTTTTGCCAAATGATTGTTCTCTCATCGCCTGAGAAATATTCCATCGAAGTTTAGTTTTTTGTAGCTGATTCTTGATTTTGATGACTCCATGGCCAATCGGGAGGGGCCGGGTAGGGGAGGGGATCGGAAAGCACAGGCAAGTTATTGTGCCTGTCCCTGGGCATGCATGGGCTGCACGGCGCAGTAAACGCGTCAGCTACCCAAATCAAAACAATTACAGCTGGCTACGCGCAAACGCTGTCTCAATACATTAAGGTTCAGTAAATGAAACATATATAAAGGAAACTTCGCCCCAGACCCTCAGTCCTATCCCTTTCGTCTTCGACAGCTGTGCAAGTGTGGTGTGTCTTAGCGTAGACCTAGTTTCAAGTAAATTTCACTGGCGTAATATAGTGTTTGTTTCTGAGAGAAGCGACCGCTGGTAATATGGCCTCAACATCAAGTTCAGTGGGGGGTAGACCCCTTAGAGGACAGGCACGAGAAATAGTTTTCCATGTACATTAATATTTCAAAGATTTAAAAAAGAAAATGTCAAAAAATGTCAAAAGTGTTAATGTGATTAACATGACCACTGACGCAACAGGAGTGTCTGACTTCACAGTGAAAACAATACTTCGCGAAGTAAAAGAATCTACAGCAATAGATAAGCTGACATTCTCCACTCCAACAGGAAAAAGTCGGAAAGGAAGTAGAGAATTGAAGCAGATTCTGACGAATTGCAGCATCCGAAAGAAAGTGCATAATTTTTACACCCTGAAAAAGGAATGCCCAACTATTGAAAAATCGCTGGTATCATTAAAGGAAGATGGTGTCATTATTAATTAATTGAGGTATTAAGGTAAATTGTTTATGTTGCATAACATTTGTATGTCATAAACTGACAAAATTGTTTATGATGCATCTCTTACGAAAGCACACTTGCTGGAGATGGTTAAGGAAATAGATGTACCAAAGACACTCATTACAGATGAAATTATTATGAATCTTATGTTGCTATAGAGAGCATCGGAACCCCTCTGCGTGTTAAAGAAAATGTATGTCGAACAGTATTTTCTGAATATTGCCCAGATCAATGGAAGAAGTGTTGTGAACACGTTAAGAAAATCAAAGAAGAATATATGGAAACAGACATGATCGTGGACGAAGAAGTGGATAAAATTATTATTTCTTTACGTGACAGTTCCTCTGACGACGATAACGACGAAAGCGATAGCGACGACAGCAGTGGCAGTGATGCTCTTCCTTGCTGGGGGAGGGCGACGAATCGCGTGCGCGCACTAAGTTACTATGGAAGAAATCAGCAACTCTATACAGCGGTGGCGGAAGCCCGCGAAGGTAAGCTCTTCCCAAAAGGGAGATCTAAACTTGCGCTACTATAACATGAAGAGGATGCAAGGTAAGAGTATTCCAGTTGTCATACTTATGAAAGGTAGTGCAATTTTATCCTTTGTTATACAAAATTTTCTTTCTTAGTTGTCCGAAAGAGACGAAACGTGCCGAATCTAAGAGAGAGGTTTCATTTCTCTACCATATTCGAACCAAAGTTGTTTTGAAGGAAGTACGTAAACAGATGTTTTTGAAAATCCATGGCATGCAAAAACATCTTGGAAGAATTCGCAACTTAAGAAAACCACTAAAAAATTATTGCATCTGTAACTCCAAGATAAGATCCTAGAGGTAAACTCATGTTTTATTAAAAGTATTAGGTCAGTTCCCATCTACCAATGATCTTAATAAGTAATATTTTTTCTTCCGATGCGGAAACGCAATAATCATCCCAGAATTACGATTAAATTTCCAAGCGATTTTGTGAATGCTATTCCGAAATATTCTTCCTATTACAGTTAAATGGAGAATCTAGGCAGTACTTTGGTAGTGACATGAAAGAAGTGGACTCCCATAGTGGAGTTGGTTACATGTTCCATTGCTTTGTAAGACGTTATACAACTACTGAAAGAATAAAAGTATGAAAACCTTTCGAAAGTTTAGAGAAATCTTCGACACATTATTCAATGTTGGATTTAAACCTCCGAAATCTGACACGTGTGCGTAATGTGGTGAGTTTTTATAGTAATTGGAGGATGCTAAAACTTGTGGAGTTTCTGAAGATGTAAAAATAACAGATGAAAAAGAAGTTGCATCATACAAAGGCCGAAATAGGTCAAACCTGTATTAAAGACCTAGGTAAATGGGCAAAAAAAGGATATCAGACACCATGTAATTACAATTGATCTGCATCCAACTTTGCTGACATTTAATTTGATAGTTGGAGCTGCATTCTACTGCAGAAAGATATGCCCTTACTTTGAAGTCCATGACTCCCATAGTGGAGTTGGTTACATGTTACTTTCGAGTGAAGTGAGTAGATGAAATTGGGATCTGCCTTTTAAAGTAGTTAATCCTGGAAATAGTTAATCCTTCTGCCCAATGTTGGCACATGATAAGTGACAATTGCAGAGGACAGAACTCAAATAGGACAACTGCTTTAGAGAGAGCCATGGCACAGAAGAGAGTCAAAACAATCGCTCTCTCGTATCCCAAGGTAAGGGTGCATTAGGCTCCCTTACGATCATGATTTTGGTAGAAAAGAGAAGCATGCAAAGCACTGTAGATTGATTTATTGTCGTGATGTCTGGACCAGTGCAATTGCTGGAAGTTCCAGCAGACCTCCTTTTGTAGTAACAAAAATGAAAAGAGAAAGTGTTAGGGACATTGAAACCTCAAAATGCACTAGTACAGCGAAGACCCTAAGTAATAAGAATCCAGTTCGTCGGTCAGAAGCTGTCAAAATCTTATTTGAAAAAACTTTCTTTCAGTGGTATGGAGAAAACTGAGGTAAACCTCAGACGCCGGGTAGCTTTTGTTTCAAAATGTGAAGTCTACCAGAGGAATACAGAAGCTTATTAAATATAAAGATACGCTGAAAGATGTCCAATCACTTCTAAAGTACGTTCTGCTAATATGAACTTCTTGACCCTCAGACCTGATGATAGTGAGGAGAACTTAGTTGAAGAATTTAACTAAATGGTATTAAAGATCACAATAAATATTAACATTTATGTGCTTTGTTATTTTATTTATTACTCAAGCACCGCATGCTGACGAAAATTGAATCCTGTGTATCAGATATGATATCTGATACACAGGATAGGATGATAAGGCACAAAATGGATGCATTCGTTTAATCAAGCCTCAAGTATAAATATGAAATTTATTAAATAAAAATTATATATATATTATATTATATATATTATATTATATTATATTATATTATATATATTATATTATATATTATATATATACATACACACACACACGTATATGTATACAGGATGAGTCACGTAACTTTAGCACCTCCTGTAACTTTTGAACTGTTCAAGTTATTGCAATGCAGTTTTCACGAAAGTACATGAGGGAATGGGGCTAATTGACACGTGTATTTATTTATATTTTACCGCTTATATTTTACGAGATAATTGAGGTAAGTTTGGTTTTCCAATGGAATTATACATTTTTCAGTATATCATAACAAGCATAAAAGGACGTATTCAATGATAGTCGTGATGAGCATTTGTTTAAATAATTTTGATTTTTTTGTGACTCATATTCAACGGATATTTTGAATGTAACAGTCCGCCACAAAAGGTCACGCAGCGCTCCACCAACATAAGCGCGCTCGGAGAAAGGAATGGATCTTAGTATTTAAAGATAAAAAACATTTTCCAAATATTCACAAAACTGTTGCAGTTTTTTCCTGAACTCTGCTTTCCATCCTTCCGCATAAGATTGTTATTTCAACTGCAGTTAAAGGGGTGTCATTCCACAGGATATTAATGGGATCTTGGAAACTAAACACTATAAGTATAAATTATTAAGATTGTACAAATAAAAATGCATATTTTCAGCAAATAGTTTTTTGTTAATGAGAATATAATAACACTTTATGAACAGAACAAGTACAGGAAGATAATGATAATAACTATCACTGTGTTTCTATCGCTAAGTTATTATTATATGCTTATTAACGTTAAAATTGTTTGCTCAAAATGTGCAATATTATTTGTACAGTCTTAATTATTTATCCTTATTTTTTTTTGTTTCAAGATCCCATTAATATCCTGCGATATAAAACCCCTTTAATGAAATTGAAGTAATAAATAATTTTATTACAATACATACTTATGACAAACCTTTATTTTCAATACTTCATTTGCTTCAATCAACGAAAGACAAAAAATCTGAAAACGCGGAGGGATGGAAAGGGAAAGGAAAAAATTGCAACAGGGAAAAATTGCAACAGTTTTGTCAATATTTGGAATATGTTTGGTATTATGAAATACTAAAGTCAGGTTCCCTTCCCCGACCGCGCCTTTGCTGGTGGAGCGCTGCGTGGCCTTGCGTAGCGGGCAGTTACATTCAAAATATCCGTTAAACATGAGATGAAAAAATCAAAATTACTCAAAAAATGTTTATCTAACATATGACAATATGTATATCATTGAATTCCTTTTTTTACGCTCGTCATGATATACTGAAAATATATGTATTGTTCCATTTGAAAAAACAAAGTTACCTCAAATATCTCGTAAAATACAAATTATAAAATATAAACAAATCCACTTATCAATTAGCCCCATTCCCTCATGCATTTTCATGAAAACTGCATTGCAATAACTTGTATCCTTCAAAAGTTACAGGAGGTGCTAAAGTTACGTGACACCTTTTGTGGCTAGTACCATCTCTGTTGGAACTCTTCCATGTTACACAATACACTTATCTTCACTTATTTTTCACTTAAATATAATTTTGAAATTGAAGTTATGGAATGACTTCTTTGGTCCAACGTTTCAAAATTTGGCAGAAGATCTGAATTGATTTGCAGTACGGTGATTTGGGGATTACTTTTTAATCTTTGCCTGTTGTTTTGCATAACTGTCCAGAAAATGGTTGTTGCACTTGCATAAACTGTGCGAACTGTACATGATCCATTTTGATCATAATCTGTTATTATTATGAATTTTATGTCTTACAAAATATATTGATAAAGATACTTGGTATATCGTGGTATTTATTTAGATGTTATCTTCGTTTGGTTTGGAATAGAAGATCAGTTGTCGATTCTCGTTCATAACATTCACAATACTTGTGGTTACTGCGGCACCATGTTGCTTCATGTCTTCCATTGATTATGTCGATTAGTTGAGAAACATCACCTTTTCAAATCTGTGGTGTCCTTACATAATCGAGTGGGAAAATAACAACACACACACATATTTTGTTATAGACATACACTGTATATTATATCTACACAGAGAAGTCGCATCAAAATGGATTGTGTTGATACGTAACGAATACTGGTAAAACTAAAATCAAAGGGTAGAAATAGGCGCTGTCAGTCCTCAACACTACCACTTGATAGCGCCCACATATACAATAATTACTTTTTATAGCAAATATGCGAAAGCGCAGGTTATCTATTATGTTCTAAATTAAAGTTTCCATTCCTACCGTCGTCATTTTCACGTCATTGACTGTGAAATACCAGTCACGAAGGGATGCTTGTTTTACTAACAAGCTAGGCGACATGTATTCTAGAAATGTTTTTATTTAAGTCGCTAAGGCACGAGTGCAGTAGTGAACCCCGCCCTGGAGAATATTTACCTATCTGTTGCGGTATGGTGGGTCGTCCCATACACCGTTCATCACCTTTATCATAATTTCCATTCGTTCCTTGCATTTGCGGGTGGTATAGGGATGCACTGCACTCGGACGACGCCTGCCGTGGTGGCACCGTAGCGTGTTTTGGCCACAACGGAGAGCTACATAGGCGCGGACGTGTACACTTCTCCGGCATCAAAGAAGCGGAACGGGTACTACTATTTTTACTTGACTCCTTCCAACATGACTTACTTGTACTCCTACCGATACTTGATTTGATTTCTCGTAAAAAAAGTTAGAAATTGTATGTGACATATGGGATAGAAGTATAATCTGTGCACATTTTCTTGAGCTCCAGAACCTTTTACTACACATCGTTAAATGATAGATAAAAGTATGATGGATATATAGTACAAACAAAGAAATATTACCAACATTTGAAAACTAGAAACTTTCGCTTCTGGGTAACCGAAAAATTATTTCATCGATAATACTTTTGATTTTATATTTCTGCTAACAAAACAACTACCCACACTCCCAGCCCTACTCCTTCCATTAGTAAAAGGAGAGCAGCACAACGAGCGCAAAGTGAATCAACATTTATGTCCAGAAGAAAAGAAAAGGGGTCATTTCGGCATTTGCTCTATGGATTAGGGAAACTGGACAAAAACCTGATCGAACACTAATCCAGAAGCCGGAATACATTAATTGTTACAGACATTATTATATTAGAATTACACAGAACAAATGTTAACTAATTCAATAAATATCATTGTTAAAAGAAGTATATTATCTTTTCGATGGCCAGCCATTTCGATGGACTCTAATTGTATAGACACAGTTACGCAACAGAAAATATTTTACTTTGTGCTTTAACTTATTTATAGATTTTTATTGTTTAATAAAAGATAATTATCCATTCGTTCTACGTTGTACACGTCCGCGCCTATGTAGCTCTCCGTTGTGGCCAAAACAAGCTACGGTGCCACCACGGCAGGCGTCGTCCGAGTGCAGTGCATCCCTATACCACCCGCAAATGCAAGGAACGAATGGATAATTATCTTTTATTAATAATAATTATCCACATTATTATATGTGGATTTCTTTTAGTGAACTGTTGATACTGACACCTGGTGAATATGATTCCTGCGACGTGTGTTGTAATTATAAATATCTGTATTGTATGAAAATATGTTCCCACCCTTAAGTATGTTAGTTTTGACAAAAACTACAGATGTGTAAGCCAGGTAATGGTAAGATTCCAAGCTCAATGAAGAGAGACTTGCAGGAATAATGTGAATGACAATTCACATTATCCATTATGCATAATGACCGTACATTTTTCTGCAATCTAAAAGTCTCTATAAGGTAGGGTGTGCTTCCCCAGAATATTATGCCATATCTCAGACGGGAATATATATTCGCAAAATACACGCATGAATTGAATTTGTAAGAATTCTGAATGATTAACATAATGAATACAATGTAGTTGTTCAAAACATTTATATGGATATTCCTTTTGAGGTTCAACTGAATTGGAGAGACCCAGAAATTACACGTCAAGCAATTGCTATTGTTCCTTTTTCATGGCCCAGCTAACCGGTGCCCTTCGTTTATCATTAATGCATTACGAAACCAATTTCAAATGTCTGAAATTGTACTATTGTTTCTGTTTTGCAAAGCATTTTCGTATCATGAGCGAAGAGAACTGTGCTGTTTCTAATGGACGAGGGCACATGATTTACGTATAGTAGGATGGTAATAGAGTCTCAAATCGTTGTTGCATCCTTTACTGGTAAAGAATCGGTCAGATGAGTACGCAAATAATATTCGATCTCTTTTTGCGATCGATGTTTAAGGTACGAGGATATACAATCTAGAGCATTACCACGAATTCCATGTGAAAGTAATTTTGAAAACAAAATGTTATGCTCAGCGAGCTCAAAAGCTTTTGAAATATCTGAAAATATTCCTATAGGTTTTTCATTTTGATCCATTAATGAAGCGGGATCTTTAAGAACAGGAAAAAATGGCCATTTTGTAGATTTTGATTTTCTAAATCCATATTGAGAGTTTCCAGTGCTTCGTGTTTTCTGAGGAAAGTTTCCATTAGTTCGTGGAAAAGCCTATTTAATATTTTTGAGAACGCTGACAAAAGAGAAATTGGCCGATTATTTTGAATTTCATTTTTGTTGCATTTTTGTGGTAGTTTTGAAAATATCTGGGAATATTCCTGTGCATAAAAAATTCTTAAACATTCGAATTAAGGGGTGTACAAAGGCAGGTGCACAAGTTTTTAATAAAGAATCCGGAAATTAATCCAAGCCAGTGGAATATTTAGTTTTAGTTTACTGACTGTTTTGAGGCTTTTACTGGAAGATTGATGGCAATGTTAATTGGATTTAAAGATAATCAAATAAATTTATAGAAAACATTTCACTACCCTAGTATCGTTCAATAATGAAAGTTCTGTTATTTTTCATAAGTGTATGCTATCTTGATGTAAATGTTTTAGCATATTCATACCTACCTTATAAAGAATTATCCAATTATTATTTTATCAAACTGTTGAAGTGATGGAATATTTTGTCTGCCCCAGTTCACAACCAGTACCAGGAGGAGTAAACGGCAACCACAACGCTAACTAACAACAAAGCTTATCACAACAATAATTGTCTCTAGAGATCTTGTTTCCACAACATCGCAAATTACTACACTAAAAATTACTGCAAGCTTTGATGCCAATAAACAGAAAGAGGGACTCTTCCAAAACGGTCAACCTTTCCACACATGAAACTGCACTCATCAAATGCACATTTTGAACAATAAAACCTAATATAAAATGGAAATAAATTTTCCAAGCATCCTATATATTGCAGTAGAAGAATTGAATGAACTTGTGTACTTTCAATAACGCCCAAATTAAGATGTGAGTTTGAGACAATACTGAAATTTCGTATTTCCCTCCTAATCCTTCAAGGCCGCCGCGGAGAACGCCAGTACACTGCGAAGTAAGCCTGTGGCGCTAAAACGCACAGAGAATCACCTAGTGTTCGCAATGTTGACGCCTTCAGCCTCTGCTACTGCTACTACTAAAGCAGTGAATTAAAATGTGTTTAAGGACTCTGTAAAAACTGATCTTGGTCAGCCCATGTTTCAAGGTATGAAGAGGTAATTGTGATGTTCACATCGGCTAATGCCATTTTCCCCATTGTTTCCTCCTGGGATGTGAACCTTCTCCCTATCAGCGAGAAATGTATCACGGACGTCTCTAGGGAACATGTTCTGCACAGCGAAGGTTGATGGCTGCCGACGAAGGCATTGTGTCACTACGAGTGGTCCTTCTCAGCCCTCGCTCGCAAATCTACCACTGTGTGAGCAAGTGAAATGTCATAATTTCAGAGATGTGTTTTATTATGTACATTTTACTTAGCCAGTATGCGTCCAGAATTGATTTACGTTTTGACATTTTTTGCGTTTTTTGTTAATTTTTCTTATGTGACTTACGTTTTAAATCAATTGAAGTTTTCATTATCTTGATAGTTGCGTATGCAGGAGATTTGAGCAAAACTATATGATTTTTTCATTACTCATTTATATCTGATTGTTCTTTTGCAGAGTGCAGAACGCCTTCAATTGAAGGTGCTTGAAGGCTCACCCGAGACTACACATCTGGGAGCTACGTTACCGCAAGCGCTTGCTCTAAAACGCCAGCACGAAGAAGTTATCCTACAGCTGCAGGTACAATGTTTTATTAAGGCACTCCGGTTCTGAAACAGTAAGGAACTACTTGAAGAGTACGCTTCTGCACTTAAATCAAAATTGAAACTCCTATCGGACCTAAAACACGGATAGGAAATTAAATACAAATATCGCCAGAAGCGACAGGAAAGGCCAAGGAAGACAAGCGCCAACCGAATGCCCCCTTGGGTACCCATGATTTCCTAAAGAGACAGAGGGGTGAGGAAGCGGGAGGGAGAGGAACGGATGGAAAGGTAAGAGGGAGGTGGAGGGGTTGGTATTGGGAGAGGAGAGAGAGGAAAGGAAGGATCAATTCTCCATAACTTCGGCCTTTTAAGAATTATATTTACCGTCCATCATATTTGCTCATATTATATGCATACAATTAATATATTGATTTATTCGTGTTCCGGGCGCGTCAACTGCTTTGGTCATTAGTCCCGTTAGTGTAGTATATGTTTTTCTCGTGAGATGGCTGTTATTTTCCCTCGCTGGATGGCGAGATTCAGCGCCGACCTACCGTCGGCTAGTGGGGTTTTCCCCTAACCAGTACTCTCCCACCAGCGGGGCACCGCCCCAGTCGGGACAAGCTCTAAGCTCCCGACCGGTCTCCCGGAATATGTGGTAGTGTTGTGCATGTTAGTATAAGTGTGTGTGTGTGTGTGTGAGAGGAGAGGATAGGACAAGGAAGAGGAAGGACAGATCGCGCGCGGTTCGTGGCCCGTTTGTTAGGGTACTGCTCCGGCATTCGCCTGATGTTGATCGGAGAAACCACGGAAAACTACCGATCAGAGCAGCCGGCCGCTAGAATTCACCTCCAGACAGCGACTGAATTCGACTTAGCAGAAAAGCTAGAGTCGAAAATCCTGCCGCCGTCAGGACTCGAACCTAGGACCTCCCGGTCATAGGCGCTGCAGTGGCATCAGTTGATGCACTGAGCTACCGCTACCGGTATATGCATGTAACATATCACATTTTATTGTATTACATTTTCATGTTTTCATGTATTTAATTTGCTCATTAACATTACATATCTGACTCATTACACGATTTCATCAATGTATTTTCAGTATATATAAAATATCGTCAAATTGTACAATTTTCTGCCACATTTATAGACCTCGCGTATTTAAAAGACAATTCCGTTCACTATCGGCTCTAGGAGAAACGGTTGGGTGCAACGATACTTCTGTAGATCTCGCAGGCTTAGCAGCTACTAGACACTACATAGGATCTTCATCGTACTTGTCAGTTACTATTGTACAGTCTGTAACTCAAATGCTGATTTTACTTTTTTTTTTAAAAAAAAGTGAAAGTAGTTACATCTGGTGTGACTACTTCCACTTCTTTCGAGAATCTTGATTGGTAAGACAGTAGTGTCTTATTTATTTATTTATTTTACGTCAAAAAACAGTTAAAACTGCGTATGACGTGCTATGGGGAAAAGTGAATTGTGTGCACATTTTCAAAATTCTGTGATCCCTACCCTATGTCATATACTACTTAAATTTTGAAGGGAAAAAAAAGGAAAAAAAAACACCCATGTAATAAAATCTATTTTCAAGGATAAATAAGCAATAAATTATGGCTATCATGTTGTCCTTCGGAATAATACTTCCTGCCGCGACAACATGAAAACGATCATTTGAATAATTGTATTTCCCACTGAATTCTAGAAGACGTGCACAGAAAATGAAGTTACATTTATGTCCAGAAGCAAAACAAGGGGTCATCCCAGCATTTGCTCAATGGATCAGGGTCTTAGCGATATCCGACCGAAGGGTCGCGGGTTCGAGTCCCGGCTCGGGCATGGTTGTATTGGTGTTCGTCCTTTCACCCATTAACATCACCACATCGTTTCATTTTCACACGTACCATAACGTTAATTCCAATAGTGATCGCTAATGACCTAGATGTTGATGCGACCTTAAGTACCAAAACAAATCTGGTAAGTTGATATATGTTACTAGTATCTTTAGTACAGCCGAACTAGTGGTTGTGTTTTAATTTTTACTTTCTCGTATACATACATACGTATATACGGGAATAATATACGTAGTATAGCGCAAGTTATGTAATGCTGCAGAAAATTGATTTAGAGATTTCAATGGAAATGCACGTTTTGGGGTCCCATGATACCGAAAAATGGTTTTTCAAAACCGTCCGTCTCTCTGTCCGTCCGTCCGTCTGTCCGTCCGTCTGTCCGTCCGTCTGTCCGTCCGTCTGTCCGTCCGTCTGTCCGTCCGTCTGTCCGTCCGTCTGTCCGTCCGTCCGTCTGTCCATCCGTCTGTCCGTCCGTCCGTTCTGTCTGTTCTGTTCGTCCGTCCGTCTGCCCGGGTTCAATTGCCCGTCTGGTCGTCTGGTTCAAGGTTCGTCTGTCTGTCTGCGTTCGTCTGTTCGTCTGTCTGTTCGCTCGTCTGCGTCCGCCCGTTCCGTCCGTCCGTTCGTTCGTCCGTCCGTCCGTCCGTCCGTCCGTCCGTCCGTCCGTCCATCCATCCATCCATCCATCCATCCATCCATCCATCCGTCCGTCCGTCCATCTGTCTGTCTGTGTCTCCCTGCCTGCCTGCCTGCCTGCCTGCCTGCCTGCCTGCCTTGCCTGCCTGCCTTGCCTGCCTGCTTGCCTGCCTGCTTGCCTGACTACTTGCCTGCCTACTGCCTGTCTGTCTGTCGAGCCGTTTGTCGAGCCGTTTGTCGGGCCCTTTGTCGGGCCGTCGGTCGGGCCGTCGGTCGGGCCGTCGGTCGGGCCGTCGGTCGGGCCGTCGGTCGGGCCGTCGGTCGGGCCGTCGGTCGCGCCGTCGGTCGGGCCGTCTGTCGGGCCGCCGTCTGTGAACACTACTGGCGCCTAAACCATATGTACGATCTCTTCCAATTTGAAGAAACCCCTGTCCATCTGACTCTAGTTGAAGCTTTGAAATTTTGAAAAACATTCTTTAAAATTTGGGGGTACTTTACATGAAGCCCCCGGACATTTTCAAAATTTTCTCAAAAAAGACTCCAAATTTGTTCTTTAAATTTCTCGTAAGAGTAGAGTAAAATGCACTTATAGAGATGGCGTAGGTCCGGTTTTACGGTTAACTCTGAATTTTCGAAAATTACAAAAGTTTGAATTTTTTGGTGTCTTCCTACAACTATAAAATTGAAGACAGATTTTTTCCTTCAAATAATATTTGTTGACCATAAATAGTTCTTTCATTAATGTTATGTAGATATTTTTGAAAATTTAAGTAGTTTTCGTGTAATAGAGCGTGAAATATTTGCAATTTAAAAAAAATACATAACCAGTATTTTCTCAAAAACGGCTCCAAATGTTTTCTTTAAATTTTTTTTAGAGGTAGTACCAAGTCCACCCTATTCGATGACGTAAACGCCATTATTATATTTATGAGTACATGTGCTTTAAATAATGTCGTTTCTGTAAAACTCAACAGTTTTCTGTAAAAATGAACTCGAACTTCCGCATGTTCTGAAACGCTCAAAGGCCTTTTTCTCTAAAATGGCTCGAAGTTTTTTCCAATGGATATTGGTAATTGCACTGTTTAATATGAATTAAGTTTCATTTTGGCGTATTCTTTTATTTTTTTCAAAAATTACACAAATATATTTTTTTAATATCTCTTGCGTCGTTAATATGAACATTTGAATGGATTCGTACACATTATTGCATTTGGTGAGTGGAACTCCTTCAAATGACTTCAGATAAAGTTTTTCGAAAACTCAATAGATTTCTGTGAAAAAAGAGCTTCCAATTTCGCATTTACAGGAATGCTTAATCGCTATTTTCTTAAAAACGGCTTCAAAATTTTCAATGAAAATTTCTATTTTGGACGAGGTTTTACTCATCTTTAATATTATTGAAGTCATATTTCGGTTCTTCAATTAAGAAACCACAACGTTGAGAAAATGTCAAGAAAATGTACTTTTGGTGACGATAGGTGGCAGCTGGCCAGAGAATGGAGCAAGACCTTCAAGACAGTCTACACCAAGGAAATTAGAAAAATTTGCTACGAAAAAGTCTGTCATTCTGTAGCACTTCCAGTTTTACTTTCTATTAAAGGTCTTAGCTTTCTTATCAAGGTTCATTAAGTATGCCCATATTTCTGTTTTAAAAGCGTTCAGATGTGAGACTGATCATCTCAACAGGAGTTACAGTCCTCGTCGATAAGGTTGAAATTTGAAATTATTTCATATAATAATCCGTTCTTGCAAAGAAATTACTTTGTTAATACGCGCATACAGTATGGCCTGTATCTCTCGTTTTGCGTGAAACGGTGATTTCCTATCTCATTTCCCTGCAAAACGCGAAGGGTTAAAGTTATTTATACTAGAATGCGTAAAAGAACTTAATGCGGACTAACTACATTTGAATTATAGATGATACATTGGGACAGAACATAACTTACAAATATCGCCTGTGTAAAACCTCCACCGAATATATTCAACACATCTACAATAGATGTCACTGTATTACCTTCCATTATATTGTTGGTAACCGGAGTCAGGATTTTATAGGGAAAATGTTTAGTCTAAAAAAGAGCAAAAACCGGAGAAAAATAATGTGAAGAAAGGGCATTGAAGTGGATCTTTATAACTGAAAAAAACTACTCATTTTTAATTTTCACTTTAACTCATTAAGGAGTTGTACTGAATCACATTTAACATATCAGGATTGTTGAAAGTCAGTTATGTCTCTTCGATTGCAGAATAGTCGTGTATAAAGAAAAATATCTTTCAATGTCGATAGAAACGAGTGGGGAAAATTAGGTCCTGAATGTGAATTATAAATTCGTGTTTTTACTTGTTTTTGACCATCTAGTTGGATCAACTTGACAGCAGTTTGTTCATTGCAAAATTCTCAACATGCTACGAGCGTCTTCTATCACATTCCTCTGAGACACCTTCAATAAACATATCCCTTGAGGTTTCGTGATGTCCTCCGAATAAAATTTGAACGTGCACACTGCATACCATTCAGTCTCTTAAATTTGGATTCTTCAAAAAAGCATTTGTTTGTTCGTATTCTTCGCCATTTGAGGACAACAAAAACTCCTTAATCACTTGAAATGTTCGTAGAGAAAAACAGCTCATGAAATCCAAGTTTCCCACCTGGAAAAATTTGGCAATGGCAAACATGTGATCTTCCTGTATTCATGCGATCTTCCGTGGGCTTTAATCAGCGTCTTCTTTAGTCCAGAAATGCAGTTATTTGCGGTGGGGTATTCTACTATTGTTGTTTCGCATACTCTGCGCAATGTATGAGCTATCCCCGCTACGTGATGGAGTCTGGGATATAAGTTTTCAATTGTGCAAATAGTGAAATCATAATATTGCCTGATCATTTACAATTTGCTATTTTTGCTGTATGGAACCCCAGAAGACCACAGTTTACAGCAACAGTCTTTAAACATTACATGATAGTAGTACTAGTGACTTTTTAATTCATACATTGCAAACATTGATCTTGACGAATTTCCTATCAAAGGCAACACAAGATTCCTCGAAATATACTCTGTTGTTTCATCCAGAATGAAGCAAAAGAGGATTGTCTCCAACTTTATTTTCTACTCTCTTAATACCGGCTTAATGAATTGTGTTTAAGTTATTTTTTCTTCAGAGTATTTTCATTCAAAAGTGATCTTCCTGTGTATTTTCTGAGAAATGTTTAATTGCTTTGTGAAGGGCAACGCCACGTTGCACTAAGGTAGCTATCGAGTCACCGAAAATCATGTAATGTTGCCCACCGTTTGTTCAGGAATTCCCAAAGAAAGAAATCGCACGTAATCAGATCAGAAAAGCGTGAAGCCCATAAAGCGCACGTCATAACTCTTTCTCCATTAACGGCATGTAAACCCTTAAGGAAATTGAAGCAGTTTGTGCGGTTGCGGAGTCCTGTTGAAAATGACCGTAATTACGCTGTTCATTTGTCCAAATTTGGCAGAAAGGTTTCAGGATGCGATGCACACAACGGTTTGACACATTTTACGTAAGCCATCCACAAAGACGTCATTTGAGAGTTAACTTCAAGCGAGCCATCACAAACCGACTTTCGAACAAGACTGGAAAGCATTCCTTTTGCTGGGCGAGCCCTAGAAACTCTCCCGTCCTCGACGATCCCAGGGGAGTTCAGCACACTGTTCCCGGGTCCATAAGCGAAGCAGAATCTTTTATGATCGCGGCACACTAATAAAATAGCCGTACTGTATACAAAAATTCAATTGTAAAGGAGACCCAGAAATGTAGTTGGCCCTCTTATTGTTTTAGGTTGCCCACGTCTATATTCCAAATATATTTTACAGAAAAAATCGAAATATACTAGTACACTGAACTAAAATTAATATATAAAAGGAGTAGTGTTGTCGCGAAGAGAGAAACTAGCAAACTAAAAAGGAAAGTTGGATAAGTACATTTCAGACATTGAACACGATATATACGGAGATCAGAATAAGGCCGACCAAATAATGAAATATTTCAATAAAGAAAAGCCACCGCTCGAATGTCCGTCATAAGTGAAGAAAGATTAACACACTATAAGAACTTAGGGATGGATTCTGGCGGAGAACGGGAATTTATAGTTTGAGGAGAGGCCGAATCGTTACATGTAGACTCACCGCCGGCGGCGCTAGCCGAATGCGTTTACTACGCTCCGTGAAGTCACGAAGGTTAAGCGCATTCGAGACTCGCGGGTTCTTGGTTGGGTGACCGGCCAGGAACCCCGGGACCTAACGTCGTCGAGCCCCTGGCCGAAGGGATAAAAGGCACTGACTGCGACGTGACGAGACTTGACAAATAGTAAAAAATAGCACTTTAATGGAGGATTACTCCCCTGTGCTAAAGCGCTCAACGCCCCTTAAGGGGGCTTGGAGACGCAACAAATTTAAAAAAAAATTGAACTATAAGAACTAGAAGCAGCATTGGAAAAGTTTAACTGCAAGAAAGCGCTGGGCATAAATGGAATCGATGTAGAAATTTTAAAATGTGCGTCGACAGAAAAAGATTCCTGTATCTATTTAATTTGTGCACGACTTTATATTAAGTACCAGAAAAATGAAAAGGGGGAATAATATCATTTTCACGAAAGACAAACGAGAAGCGACAGCCGCAGGGGAATCAATCTTTGAAACACAGCCTACAAATGTACGCTAAAATTATAACGCCTAGGATCAATGTCATTGATGAAGCTGTACTGGGAGAAGAATAATGTGTCTTCAGTAGAGGGCGATCATATATACGTTGCGTTTTCGTATTGGAACAACTAATATAAAAGCGTAGAAAATACAATCTCCTTACTTGCATTCTCGTCACAGATTTCTTACCAACATTTGGCATTGTGACTAGGAAAAAGTTTTGGAAAATCCTTAAGATACTGAGAATCCCAAACCACCTGATAACTGTTATGAACGTTTCGCGACTCAATATGGCCGCATCAAGTAGTCTGAAACCATGCAGATATAACAATTAAAACTTTCTCTGTACTCATACCCCCCTCCCGACACTAAAACCTCACGAACTACATTCCAACCATACCAAAACCATACCGACCAAATTCACGCCCATTATATTCAGAGTTCTTAAAAACCCGCTATCACCAAACTTATCCTTACCCACTCCAAATCATGCAATTGATCTCTCAACAAATAGAATATCTCCTTACTAACCTATGAATCAAATTCTCCCAGCCCATCCAAACTCAATTCTTCAATCTTTGTAATGTACTATTCACAAAGTCATGTCTAATAATAGTTCCCACCACCATCTACTCCGTATAATATCGTAAAATGCAGATGGATGACGACCAAACATCCATACATTAGCCCATCTACACAGTAATAAAATCCATGTAGCTTGCATTCAAGAAACACACCTGAGTCCCTCTTTGAAAATTTACGTTACAGAATATGTGTGATATCGGTATGACCTACCAAGAAAACTGCCCAGTGGTGGAGTTGCGTTAATTGTTAAAAAGAATATATCACACCAGAACAAGCAAGAAACCGAACCAGTACTTTCGAAAATATAAGTGAAGTCAACAGAACACACCACTCTATGTTCTCTATTCGGTTTTTAAGTAATTTCAAAATTATATCAATTTACAAACCACTAAATATCCCATATATGCCAGGTGATGTTAACACACTATTTACTTCCAACGAACCAACCATCATTGTGAGTTCTTGAAAAGCGAAGCATATAGTCTGGAGCAGCAGACTAAATTCTCCGACTGGAATATCACCTCTTCATGGCATAATGTAAACGCTATCTCGCGTTTACAAGCTAGAATGTTTATAACTTCTTGTCACTGTGGAGCGCTGTATCTACGATTACTCATATTGACCACTAGAAGGCGCAGATAACCGCTTCAGAAATTATTCGCTTCAACCCGACGAATCACAAATTTCTTCGACAAGCTCTCACAAATTACGATGAAGCAACGAATTCGCGTCCCTTTTGCCTGTGACCTGCGAGGAGAATGTTTGTACTGGAAGATTGCCGACTGCGGAGGAAAGCGACGGATAACGTCTTCTAAAAAGCTCATTAGATGTAATGAATATACAATTTACTGAATGGAAATATTTAATATAAACGAAGTACAAGATTTTTATATTCGTATGTACCAAGAATGAAATTCCATGAAAAGTGTCCCATATGAATAATTACAGTGCACCATAGCATGCACTTGTAACATTGAGTGAATTCGTGACTCACAAGTAACGTTTTTCCCCACAGCTTTTTTTCCTCTTTTGCCTACTTTTCTTTCCTACGTGACGCTGATGCAAGAGGCCTAATTTTCGATCTGGGAAACGAAATATACGACGCGACCCCATTGCTATCTATGGCGACGGCGCACAACGGCGAGTACTTTTCTGCGGCAACGACGAATCTGCAGGAGACTCGGCCGCTTGAACTTGCTTGTGGAAGACATCTATATTTTAGACGACTGCGTAGAGATTTAAAACGACTAGTGGTATCATCAGTTGTAACGTTCTGCTGTGAACTGCATTGCCGTTTTCCCTTGTTTCTGGCGAAATTTAGTTAGAAGCTACGTTTGCAAGCAAAATAATTCTAGTTACTTTAGGTGGCGTACGTGACTGAAGTCTTTAATATAGAAAGCGTAATTCATTCAACGATTGTCTGTAACTGAAAATAGATGATTTAACATTTGAACGTTATTGTAAATTTCACGATACAGAATTCTTAGGAATTAACGAATTCTTTCGATACCAAAGAAAGTGTTAACTTGATACTACATTTTTATTTCATAGAAATAATGCATTCTAGTTATTCACTGGCGTAATCTTTGTGAAATTTCTTTGAGAAAAGTATTCGATTCATGTTACAACTGAAACTTTTCTTATTTAACTGGATTATAGAATTTAATGCAATTGTAAATAAGTTGAGGAAGTTCATTTTCATTTACACAAGAGTTGTTACTTACTGCATAGAAAGTATTTGAGAAGATTATTTCCCTATTCTTTTCTTTCTTTTGTATGTTTTGCATTTTGTACATAAGGGTATATGTGTATTTCATTCTTTTCAGATATTGTCTTTTCTTTGTTACTGTGTTTAAAGTATAATCATTTGTAAGCGTTTATGTCTCAAGTGCTAGTGTGTGATGTAATCCAATTCAACGATTACTGCCATTCTTTTCAATTTTTTGTAATTCTAAGAAAGAATATACTCTCCTTGTTAATTTTTCAAAAGTACCTGATCTTTCTTTTCATTGGTATCGAAAGATGACCCCATACGCTGCATTACAATGGGAACAGTATTTCAGCTGTAATACAACGAGTGACATCCATTGTTAATACGAATGCTTCTAATCGAGTAAATCGAATCTACTGCTCGAGTCATTCGTCCAAAAACCTCGCATCAAAGGGGTAGTAAGGAAGGTAACAATACAAAGTCTAATCTAACTGTTCATGTACCAGAAACCCCCACTTATTATTCTTATTGTCAAACAGTTCAAGCCAACATTCTTGAACGCCGCGTCTCTAGACACATCAGTCGCAATATTCATGTTGAATCACACATTGCTCTTCAATCAGGTCATCGCCCACTCATTTTCTTTCTCGACACACATCACCACGCGAAATTCGTTCCACTCGCCCTTATGATCTCTAAATGGTAAACTAGCCATGTTATCAACTCTTAGTAACACAACTCCTACCATCACTGTCCTCACTCAAAACTACCCAAGATATACACCAAGTAATCCGTTTTCTTACACCATATTAAATGCATCAGACTTTATTTATTTATTTTACGCCAAAAAAAGTTAAACCCTCTCATGTAATAAAATCTATTTTCAAAGATTAAATAAGCAATAAATTTTGGGCTCTTATCCATGATGTCCTTCGTCAAGGAATAATACTTCCTGCCTCGACAACATGGAAACGATAATTTGAATAAATACATTTGCCATTGAATTCTAGAAGTTGTGCACAGATAAGGAAGTTACATTTATATGATATAATAATGAAATTACACTTTACCGCGACATCTACAATACCCTTCTCTTCACCCCTACCCATAATGCCCATTCTACAAAAATTGATTTATCACAACCAGCAAGTAAGAAATTACTGGTAGAAACATCGATTTACATTTCTAAAATCATATCTGAACCTACTGACCAAAATTGTAAGAAACCTCTTAGCCATCTCTCACGCTCAAAAGTTACACTTCCAAACACAGAAATCAAATCCATGAGCAGGATTATAAAACAAAACACGGCGTATCCAGAATAAACCTATCAATATCTCATCAAGTACAACCTCATCATCTCATAAGGTATCATCTGAAAAATCTCATAATCTGAAAAATGCGAAGTAGAAGAGAAATATTTTGCTACATCGTACACACCACACCCCACCCATAACCCTGGACATGGCAATTCCATCTCAGAAGAAATCACAAGACCAATAATAACAATACCATAATTTCCCAAATTCATCTCTTCCACAGAAATCATTAAATATATTTCTCTCTCAGCCCCTATAGTATCAAACATCTCCAAGACAGGAAAACCAAATGACGATCCACCAAGCTACCGTCCAATCAGTTTGCTATCTTCCATGGGCATGTTTTGGAAACATGCATCCTTACTAGATTAACACTCATCTCACTACACTAAATGTAATACTACCACATCAGTTTAGCTTCAAAATCTTTTCTGTCTACCACCAAAAACTACGATTGACGGAGGACGTTATTCAAGGTATCCATGACAACAAACATACAGCACTAGTATTCCTTGACACCACAATGTCGTTTGATACAGTATGACACCAAGGACTGATATTCAAGCTTAGAAATATTGGCGTTCCGCAGTATCTCACACGCATTAAAGAATGTTTTTAGTGAACGTACATTTTCAGTACGTCTTCCCGGCACAGTCTCGGTATCATATACCTTCAAATCAAGAGTTCCACAGTTCTCGAGCATCTCTCTAACCCTATCACTATCTACGTCGTCGACGTACCCAACACACCATCAACATTCATTGCCACCTTCGCAGATGACAGCAATCTAATCTTCACAAACCGAGACTTAGAAACACCAATTGAGGATATTCAAAATCCCACCGTATTTTCGGATTGGACATGAAAACGCAAGCAAGATTCACACTCCATAGACTCATCCACACTCACCAAAACCACAACATAGCATGGATTCTGTCGAACGCCACGTCCAAATGCCTCGGAGTATTTTTCGACAGACCCCTCAGATGGAGGGCAAATAATATGCACAGAATTGTACTGGCCACTAGAAGAACACATCAGTTATATTCCCTACTTATGAAATCATCCCGACTTCAATTACTTTCATTCATCTCTACCACACAATGCTGCGACTAATATTAAGCTATGAATCGTCTGGGCGGAAGCATCTGAAACCAATATTCTCAAAATCCAAACGTTCCAAAATAAATACCCAAGAATAATCACAAAAGTACCTTGATTTATCCCGAACTCCCAGCTCCGTCATGGAACTCTGCATCACCCCCATCACTGTACATTTCTCCCTTCTATAGAAAAAATTGTACAACATAATTTCTCGAATACCGCCAGGTAACCTCTTCAAACTCGGAAAACAAAACCCTCATTGGAAAAGTTTGAAAATAAAATCGATCAGAGAATTTTTCCCCTCTAAGCGCGGCTCGACACAATTAGCCTTTTCATATACTGTAATATGAGGTGCATGAGTTAGGCACTTTCCCGAAAAATCAAATGTCATACACCAAAGTTTTGCCCAAGTTTGCCCAATTTTTTTTCTTTTTTCTGTATTCAAAATTCAAGTAGTATATGGCTTAGTGTAGGGATCACAGAATTGTGAAACCGCGCACAGAATTCACTTCTCCCCATAGAACGTCATACACAGTTTTAACTGCTTTTGACGTAAAATAAGTAAATTGAAAAAATAAATAAGTAAACCTCTAAAAAGGTTTGCCCAAGCCACACAACGCGGGAAATCGCAAATCAAATTTTGGACTTTAAAGCGACTAGCACCCCCACTTGCAAATTTCGAACTTTTGAACACAACATTGTTTAGCAGAGTTTTACTCAATTTGATCTATTTGTAAAAAGTTTTACCCAAGGCAAAGAAAGCCGGAAATCGCAAATCAAGTGATTGACTTTAAAGTGATTTGCACCCACCCTTGCGAACTTCGAAATTTGAACACACCATCGTTTAGCAGAGTTTTGCTCATTTTTGTCTTATTTGAAAAAAGTTTTGCACAATAAAGCCGGAAATCGTAAATCAAAATTTTGGATTTACACTTGCTTTAGCCCCCCCCCCAAGGCAATTGTGAAATTTCAAACATACCATCGTTTTGCCCACAAGCCAGAGTTCATAGATCCATTAAAAGTTTTCCGCAAGTCAAACAACGCCTGAAATTGCGAATCAAGTTTTCTACTTTAAAGTGACTTACACCCAAACTTCCGCATTTCGAACTTTTGAACACACCACTTTTTAGCAGAGTTTTGCCCATTTTGTCCTATTTGAAAAAGAGTTGCCCATGTCAAAGCTGGAAATCGCAAATACAAATTTTGGACTTAAACTTACTGGAGTTCTCCCACAAGGCAATTTCAAAATTTTGAACATACGATTATTTTGCCTAAGATGAGCCCAAGTTCATGGAGCCATTAAAAAGTTTTAACCAAGTCAAACAAAGCCGGAAATCGCAAATCAATTTTTTGACATTTAAGTGACTTGCACCCCTACTTTCTAAATTTTGAACACGCCATCATTTAGTCGAGTTTTGCCCATTTTTGTCCTACTTGTAAAAACGTTTTGTCCAATTCAAACAAAGCAAATCAAAATATTGGACTAAACATACTAGTGCTCTATCACAATGCAATTTCGAACATACCGACTGCGATCGTGTAGAATAGATTAGAAGAGATATTGGGAGACTCATTCAAAGGAACTAGCTCTGAAAACGGAAAAGAATGGTGAACAACATCCTTACCAGCACAAAATTACATACAAAGCAAGAGCCCTTGAATAGAACTGTAACAGAACATATTGACTCCCTAAGACAAAAACTTTTGGCGTTAACAAAACGCCTCCGGTGCTATAGGAATTGTACTATGAGGAAGCAACACAATACAATTTATCCAGAAGGGAACCACAGGAATCTTTTAAAGTTTGTAAGAGATATGAAAGAGTCTGACCTTCTCACAAAGGCGCAGATAGAGGACTTTTGGAAGCCTATCTGGTCATCTGCCGTGTCTCATAACCCAGAAATGTCGTGGATTGAAATGGATTATGACAAACGCCGAGACACTCCTTTAATGGATGAACCAATCATCACCGTGGACGTTGTTTAAGCAGCTTTGAAGAAAGCACATAACTGGAAGGCACCGGGCAGTGATGGCTTGCACAATTGTTGGCCCAAAAAAATTACCAGCACTCACCATCATATAACAGCTATAATTCAATATTTTCTTCACAATCCATAACATATGCCTTACTTCCTCACTGAAGGAAGAACGTACTTATTACCAAAGGAGGGTGACACTAAAGACTCCTCGATGTACAGGCCTATAACCTGCCTTCAAACTTTCTACAAACTCATAACATCCTGTGTTACGTAACTGCTGATGACACACTTTGAGGAACAGAACATCGTAACGGATGAACAGAAAGGTAGTAGACCTGGATTTCAGGGATGCTAGGAGCAACTTATTATATACTCTAATTATGGGGCACGTGCTTGAAAAATAAAGAAACTTGTACGCATGCTATATAGATTATGCAAAGCATTCGGCACCATACCCCATTCGTGGCACCTTCAATGTTTGGATGTATACAAGGTCCATCCATTTATCCAAAACTTCTGAAAACGATGAGCTGATGGAATACAAAACTGTATCTCTCTAATGAAAAATAACCCGTCCAGACAGATACTATACATATCCGCCGAGGGATTTTCCAGTGACGCTTTACGCTCTTCATTGTTCTGCTTAGCCTTGATTCCTCTGTCAACTCTATTAAATGCATCTAATTATGGCATCGCTCTTAAAAAAGGGAACTCAATCCTTCTTTGGGTCTCGCGTCTGCGTTATATATGGATGATCTGAAGCTCTATGCAGACACTGAGAATCATATGCAGCAACTAATTAGCGGAGAAATTCACTGACGACAGCAAGATGAAATTCGGTTTGGATAAGTGCAGGAGAGTGAATATAATTCGGGGTCATATGCAAGTTACAAATTTGGAAAATGACATGACCCAAGGATTACCTTCATGGAATCCCACGAAGTATACAAATACTTGGGTTTCGAATAGTTACTCCGAATCAAACACACTGTCACTAAAACATACTAACAACAGAAGGGTGTAAACGATTGCACGGACTCTTAAAAACTCACCTCTCTACTAGAAATATTGTGCAGGCCATCAATTCATATGTTATTCCAGTGCTGACATACTCCTTTGGCATTATTAAATGGAGCAATACCGACCTCGAAACCCTCCAGAGTACAATTCGAACCGCTATGTCTCAACACCAAAAACATCATCCCCATTCAAGTATTGAACGTTTTACCCTTCCAAGATCACAAGGAGGGCGAGGTGTTATAAATCTCATATATCTACACAACTCTCAAATTGCATCACTCAGAAGATACTTCCTCGAACATTGGCGGAGACTTCAGCAATCAGTGAGCGCAATTGATAATAACTATAGTCCTCTGATCTTGAAAAGGGCCGATCTACCTGTTCAGCCAGTCATTGAAACCGAAGAGAAAATAACATCATGGAAAGGGAAAGCACTCCACGGAAGGTACCTCCATGCGCTGAGCAAACCAGAAGTCGACATCTCTGCGTCGCACGCATGGCTCCAGCATGGGGATCTCTTTCCGGAGACAGAAGCCTTCATGATAGCTATTCAGGACCAAATGGTGTCAACTTTGAACTACAGAAACCACATTCTGAGATATTCGACCATCCATTCCGACACATGCAGAAGATGTGAGGCCGCAAGCGAAACTATCCAACACGTGCCAAGTGGATGTAGCGGCTACGCACAATTGGAATGTAAAAATAGGCATTTTGAATGGGCGAAGCAGGTTTACCAATTTTGGTAACGAAAACGGGCTTACTCGCCACTTCCTCGCGATATTATAAATGTGTTCCTCAGAACGTGCTTGAAATTAGTAAGCACATTCTCTACTGCGATCGCACCATTATCTCTGACAGACAAGTCGGCAGCAAAAGACCCGGTACAACACATCGATAGAAACCATCAGTGGGCTTACCTTATTGATGTATCAATACCCAACACCCACAACATATCAGCAAAACATCAAGAGAAGATCCAAAAATGTACTGATCTTGCCCATAAAGTCGCAGCTCAGTGGAACATCAGAAAAGTGACAATTGTGCCAATAATAATATCAGCCACAGGAGTGATGTCGGAAATGTCACTTCAAGCACTAGAGTGTCTTCACTTGGATGACAGGAGTATAAACAATATGCAGAAGGCAGTTATCTTGAATACATGTCGTATTGTTAGAAGCTTCCTGAATCTTCAATAAAGCAACCGTACACCGTCGGTTGACAAACCGACCAGTAAAACTGTGATGAATTATATAATAATAATAATAATAATAATAATAATAATAATAATAATAATAATAATAATAGCAGCAGCATTGAGAAAGCATTTTGCGGGGAAAGCGAATACTTCTCAACTCCACAAGATGGTCGTTCAGGCAGATGTGTACTATACGCCTCTAAATCTAAAACAATATATATCAATCCAACAGTTATATTTTCAAAAAGAAATGGATTCCTGGAAACAGAAAGCCCTCCACGGTGCATATCTTGCTGCAGTTGTCAATCCAAATGACGATGGGGCAATGTACAAATGGCTCAGCATAGGATATTTGTACCCTGAGACTGAAGGCTTCATGGTGGCAATCCAAGGTCAGGTTGTCCCAACGAAGAACTACCTTAAATACATAATTAAAGACCCAGAAATACATAGTGATGAGTACCGAATGTGTGGGCGAGATCATGAAACCATCTGTTATCTTTCAAGGTGGCAACAGGTGAGTGGACAAATTTTAGTCAATAAAAAGACAATCACCAGCCGCAAATAAATGCGACAATTTTTATTTCCCGTCCTGACTCCCAAAATACTAGACAAGGAAAGGAAAGGGAAATGAAAATCTTTTCTTTCAAATGACACGTGAGCCTACGGGAAAAGAGCGGGACTAACACGAAAATCCCTAGGTCATGGGAACTTCATCAAGGAAGAGCAATGAAATAGTTTAAATAGGTTCGGTGAAATATGGATCCTGTTGCGTAAAGGAGCTACCCGGCTATGGAATATACTTGATCCACAAATTCAAAGAAACTCCGTACATTTATTAGATTGAAAAATAAGAGACAATCTCTTTTACAAAGACAATGGTGCAAACAAGAAAAATTGCACAAAACAGAATTACAGATCATAGCCAAGAGTACAAATTTGAATCAAATACACTGGCAAAGCCTGGCTACATTAATCGCTGAAAAGCAAAAATTCTTCAGAAACTATATAGTAATACAAGTTTGACAGGCAAAAAACTGCCTCATTACAAAAATGATTAACAAGAATTTATGCGGAATTACCATTACACACTGTTTTCTCTCAAAGTAAATCGAATTTAGAAATGTAAAGAAAACAGCGTAATGTGAGTACAAAGTGACTGAGCTCTTGCCTCAAGACGCTCTCTTTAAACAATACAAATAATTACATCATAGTAGCATACCTATAGATCATTTTTGTTGCACATAACCTATTTACATTAAATGGGGCCTGAAGGACGGTCGTTTTCTCACGTGAGTCACCGGCTATCGTCCCGGCACGGACTCGAAACGCCGTCACGGTAGCTTCAAACAAAGAAGCTCAATTATATCTCTAAAAATTCAAACACATTAATTAACATGAATAGTTACAGAGGGTCGGAAACCCTACAAACTCATCTGCACGACCCTTAGAAATGCTCAGTGCGGAACCCGTCTTACCAAAGGCACAAACATTTTCATTGACAAACACCAAAAACATTGCCAAATGCGCATTAAAGCGTCTTACTCATGGCGTTACATAGGTTGCCAAATGCGCACGTAAGCGTCTTACTCATGGCGTTGCATGATCTGCGTCATTAAAAGAACGCATACATAAATTACACAAACAAAGCTGCCAGAGAATAAACCATTACACATTTGAAACCATTTCAATTATAAAATAACTTATACTTAGGCTAAGCGCAGCACACAATTAACCATAAAACCATTATTGATCCATGGTCATACGTCATATTAGTGGGCATCGCCACGCATAAAGCCACGTTGGGCTGTAAATGTAAAGAACCTAACTTCAAATTTCAATATAAAACACACTAACGACCACAATATCCGGGCACTCTCATAATTTAGAAATATTCAAATAAAGTCCAAAATAACATTAATAGGTTAATAAATAGTGTTGTCACGTAGTAAAGTGACCGAGTAGTGCAAGTGACGAGAGGGCTGGAAGCCCTTTTATAGATTTTCAAGACCAGTATTCCACCGCGAGAACTATTTCTCGTCTCGCCATCTGCCAGAGAATAAGTTAACTACATCAAATAACATGAAAAGGAGATTTTACAAGCTTTACACCTTTTTGTGTTTATATTGAATAAATAACTATAATTTACAATAAAGTACAGTACATTTAATATTAATGAACATCAGCAATGATATCAGAACATGCAAAGTAAGAAAATAAATAATATTGGTCTCAAAATTGCATAATATTTACATAATTGATGAAACTCATTGATTCACAATGGTGTTTACATATGATGTTTTCCAATTCTGTAATATCTTACATCTGTGCATGTCCATGAGAGAAACAGCCTTTTAAGCTATAATACAAAAAAACAAAAAATAACATAAAATTATACCCTACATCTGTCATTTTAAAGGATAATGTTTTTACAATTTTCTGAAACTATTTTCACATTAAATTTTAGCTTCTTCTTGGGGAAGAAGATGATGTGTTCTTCCTGAAATATAACACCATCCAGCATATCATCTCGTGTTGCAGTGCACTAGCCCCAAAAGACTCTAAAACGATACACGATCTAGTGGGTCGGATCATCCATGCCAATCTCGCTAAGAAATACAGACTCCGGCGGGACACTGAAACACCATACTACCAATACGAGTATCATCGAGAAACGGCGCTCGAAAGCGAGTCCCATAAGTTGTACTTGGACCGTAGTATTCTGACAGAAAGAACAATCCATTACAATAGAACCGATGTTACGCTCTGGGATAAATCTGCCAGTAAAAATTAGTTTATCGATTTCGCAGTTGTCAATACTAGCAACATAACGTATCAGGCGAAACTCGATGAATACCGAGAGCTAGGATACGCAGTGAGACAACAGTGGCATGTTGCAAACATCGAAACTGTTCCAATTATCCTATCAGCAACTGGAGTCGTACCGAAACTTCTTAGCAGAGCGTTTTACGACCTAGGTATGAACAAGAGTATTATCATCGCTCTTCAAAAATCAGTCGTCATCAGTACGTGCTCATCGGCCAGGAGGTTCATGGCAGGACATGTGGGATTCTAAAGCTTTTAAATTTAGCTGTTATTTTGTAATTTGAAGTTTGATATTTTATATTTATTATATTAATTATAGAATATTGTAGCGGTTAAAAAATATGTTTACCATGCTTTGATGTTGTATCTTCGTGGTAGCCGTGCAAGACAAATAATTTATGTGAAAATGGAATAATAATAATAATGATAATAATAATAATAATAATAATAATAATAATAATAATAATAATAATAATAATAAATATTCAAACCACTGTGTCATTTTTGTAATCCGACTATATGCATAATATTTTCTACAAACAAATAGGCCGATGTTGTAAGGATGTATTTTTTTCTTACAGAGCAAGCAAAGTCCGGTCGAGGAATTACTGCGTCAGGCTGATCAACTTATCTCAGCGCAAAGACCTCGTGCTGAAGTGTACGCTGCCATGGCTGAATCGCTAGGTGTTGCATGGAAAGATGTCAACAGTTACCTGGACTTGAGGAAACACATTTTAGATCTGAATGTCTCCTATCAAAGGTAAAATTAAAATTATATGAAAATTGTGTACTTTCTGATGTGAATTATATAATGATTATTATTTATTTTAATAATATTGTTATAATGTATTAAATGGATCAAATATAGACATATATGTTACATGCATCATTATTTAGAAATTATTACTAAAAATTAGCATTTATTAAAAATAAATTCTTGTTAGTTTTAAATTTTAAATCGTGGTACAGACTTAAAATACAGTTCAATACAAGTTTGAAATGTATTCGACGTCGACGCGCGTTGATTCCTGCGCACACGAGCGTTGCTTACCGCACGTCTCGGGCGCTACTCGCTGCTGAACATGGACGCCGTGGAAACTGCTATAATAATATATGAGGCGCTGGAAATGTTTAGGAAAAGTTAGAGTAAAAAGTCTAGGAGATATTGGGTGTATCCAATTAATAGTGAAAGGCTTTCTCAGGATGATTATTACATTCTTTCAATAAACTGCGAGAAGACAAGCAGAAAATGTTTTATTATTTCCGAATGTCAGATGAATGTATCTATGAGTGCCTCTCCAAACTAAATTGAATTAGAATTTCAGCTTATGTGTCCATTTCCGTCCGTCCAAACAGTATCTTCCAATTGAAAACTAACATTTCCGCAGATCAATCGACCGTTGAGCGCGCGTTGATATAACCACGTGGGTGGGGACATTACTGGCTACAGCTCAAGCTTTAAAGGACATCGAAGAACGCGTATTTTCTTTTGTAGCTTTCGACGCGCGTCACCAAGATACAGTGTTAATCTACGACGCTCTTCCCATAAGATACGGTGTTAATCTACGACGCTCTTCCCATAAGATACGGTGTTAATCTACGACGCTCTTCCCATAAGATACGGTGTTAATCTACGACGCACGCTACCTAGAATGTGCGACACAGGTCTTCGCCTACATATTTAAGAAAGCAAATTAACTGAAATTATTTTAAGTGTATAATTTTTATTTTTGGTAAAATTATAGTTAACTTAAATGTAATTAATTTATAATAATTTGTGAGACCATTTATTTTTAGTTTCATAAAAATATGATCCACATTTATAGTTTAAATATTCGTCAGCACTCCCAATTAATGCACCATTGCACAAGTTGACGAAGCAAACCAGTGAGAGATCCAGAAAGTATTTCGAGGGACAGGAGAGACATTTCAAATCAGATTTCCCATATCATTTTTTGAAGTAGTATATTTTTAACTGATAACACAAAATAAAAAATGTTCGACTATATTCATAAAGGGAATACTGCTTTGGAGGTGATAAGATCTATGTTAATTATTTTAAATAAATTGATTAAAACTACACAAAAGTTGGCTCGGGGTGGGGGCATGGCCCCCATGGCACCTCCTTCAATCAGTTGCAAAATTGTATTTCTTGTTTTGGCTTGAACTTTATGGTCCCAAGCTACTTAGATTTTAGGGATCCAATAAGGTTTATAAATGGGTAATAAGCACTTTGCTTATTACTTTTTGCCTTTTATCAATTAAAATTACGTGTGACCATGAAAAAACACTACTTCAGAAAATGTGGGTGAAAAGAAGACAAAAATGTGTGTTGCTTTAAATCAGTGATTAAAAACAATTAGATTTAAATAATCTCATCACATTCTCTTTATATAGGATGTTCAGAAAGTATTAATTGTTTATTCAGTTTTACTGAAAAGAGATTACTGCAATTGGAATTTGTTTAAAATGTCTACCAAAAACAAATGTGACGGGAAAGACTGAACGTGTCAGAAATTGGAATTTTGAATTTCACAACTCCGTTCTTTTGACAAATTGTGCTATAAGAAACTAATGCCTACAGTATTGATATCCACTCTACCCGATTTATTTATTTTCAAGGCCCTGAGTTTGCATTCTCTAATACACTACCTTGTTGCAAAATTGAGTGAACGATTCAGTGAAAATAGTTTTATTTGTCCTTGCTGCACATCGATGAGGTCTTTCAGAATATTGTTGAATGCCTTAATTTTTACATACATATTTTTATCCAGGGAACACATTGTCTCAATTGTTTCAGTTCAAGTTCATTTGATAATGGTAATTTCATGGGCAATTTTAGCTAATCGAATGAATCGATCAGTTTCTTCAAGTATTGAAAAACTCACCGTACTGGAAGAGAAAACTGCCAAGCCTGACTTACTACATTGTTGGCATTCATGGCTGTAGCATGTATATTAGCGGTATTGTTTTAAAAATGTATGATAACATATTAATATATTAAGAATTGTGTAAGAGCAAACTGTGTTTTGTGATGCAAAATCAACAATTCAAATAGCATGGCTTCTATAAATTGTTTAAATTAATGACTAATTATTTCAGGGTTGTCTCAATGTGACTGGTAGACAATCAACAATCTACAAGACATACTGATTATTTGATGTATACTATATTTCCATGAAAAATTGTAAAATATTGTTGTTGTTATTGTAATCAATGTGAAAAGTCTCTGTAATTAATATGTATCAACAAAAACTCAAGTACATTGTATTAAAAACTATATTTTTACAGTCGCGCCGAAGAATGCATCGAACGAATGCTGGCTCTTGAGACTGCATGCCGAGATACGAACGTGCCTGTCGAAATCGAAGCAGTAAAAAATCTGCTAGCAAAACTTCACGATTTCAAGAGGATGATGTTGGAAGCCCTCATGGTTACACTGCAAAATGGAAGAGCTTTACATGAGAAAATGAGCGAATTAGCTGCTCAAGGAACACTAGATTCACGACCACATCAAATTACTAGTTCTGCTAATTTCAGTAAGTTATAACACAACTGTTTCCCTTTTTAAAACAGATTAATAACTGCCAAAATAATTCTTGTGAACGGTATATTCTAGAATGCTCTGTGGAAATTAAGTAAACCAGATGTTTGCCCCTACTCTTGATTTAATTTGATTTGATTTATTTTGTCAAAAATCATTAAAAAGAGAATCATTTATATGAGACATATAGGGGAGAAGTATTACCGCCGTCGGTTTTCTTGAGATTCAGAATCCTTACCCCACCCTTTTACTAAACTTAGTTGAATGATGAATAAAAAGTACCAACATAGTACAACTTTGAAACATTTCAAAACTAGAAATTCTCTCTAGTAATACCCAAGTAATACTTGAGCGTTTAAATCGCAAGTGATGTAACTCACAGTTTTCTTGTCCTGAGATATTTAATGCTTTACTAGAGTTCTTATAGAAAATTCACTAGCACATTTATTATTTTTTTACATACAGGTGTTCAGAAGGGTTTGTTTTAAACTCATATTAACAATACTTATTAATTTTATCCAGTTATATACTTGTGTTAATGGTCGCAATGAAATTAAATCACTTGTGAAATGAACAACTGAAGGATATGAGAAATTATGAAAAGCAGTTAACAACATTGTATTTGCCTAGATTTTTGTGCGTATCAACATCAACATTACCATTTCCATTCAATAGCCCAATGTCAAATTTTAGCCTGGTATGCTGTCATCTTGTTGCTGGTATTGACAATTGCAAAATAAATAAACCAAACTTTCTTGGCAGGTGTGTCCCAGAGGGAAACATCGGCTCTGTTGTGCTGCATTGTCCTCTCGGTCAGAAAACTGCACTCCCAATATAGCTAATGTGTTTCATTTTCAAGTACAGCTTCTGGATGCTACTCATATCATGGTGTATCAGCTTCCTAAGAGAGCCTGTATTCCTTAACAAGTTTGTAATGGATGATGCGGCTCACTTGATCGTGCCTCAATTTGTAGTCAGTGGGTGCTAAACAACTACAGCTTAAGATAATATGCTCGATGGTTTCATGATCTTGACCACATATACATCATTCAACAGTACACCTGAGCCTCTGACGACATATTTTAGGTAGTTCTTTGTGGGAATCCCTTATCTTGGATTCCTATTAAGAAACCTTCGCTCTCAGAATACAAATATCCTTTACTGTGCCATTTGTGCGACATTTGTTCGTCGACATTTGGATTGGCTACTGCAGCAGGATATGCACCATGGAGTGCTTTCTGATTCCAGAAATCGATCTCTTGCTGCAAAGAGAACTGTTGAACTTGCATATCTTGTTTGAGATTGAAGGGCGTGTAATTGTTATCTGCCTGTTCAATTACCTTGTGGAGTTGAAAAGTATATACTTTCTCTGCAAAGTACTTCTTCATAGCTATTATTCGTTTGACATGGGGATTCGTGAACATTTCAATACCACACTCTCCGGTCAATCTGCCGGGGCAGTGTGACCCTCTGGATCGCACTTTTGGGATGGTGGCAACTGAACGGTGTCATTTGAACTCTTACAAGTCTTTTCAATTCCTGTAGATCGGTTGTAAACCATTTAAGCTTACCCACCGAGATGGTGATAATGGGTGGAGTATACCAGTTGATGACAGCCGTAAAGTTTCGATAGTTTTTAATACTGCCTTGAGTCGGTTCGCAAGCTCAGTTATCAGTATTGCCTTCAGTTTTGATTTGCAATCATATTTCCCTGTTGTACACCAAGGTATTTGTAGAACTCGTTAGCTTCTAAAGCTGTGATGATTTCTCCAGATCACAGTCTCGTTTGTGAGTTCACTAGTGATTTTACCCTTCTGTATTTGTTGTATTTTGCATTTATTCATTCTAGTTGCATATTTATGTCCTTGGAGCAATCTTCAGTGGCTTTTATCTGAATATTTAGTCCACCCATCGTACCAGAGTAGAGTTTGACATCGTCCGTATATGCTAAGTGGGTTATCTGCAATCTTTCAGTGCCTGTCAGTTCGAAACCTAATTTCAAGTCTTCTAAGCGTATCGACAAAAAGCTCATTGCCAGGCAGTAAGGGATCAGACTATCACCTTGGAATATTCCACGTTTTATTTTTATTTCCTAGGTACTCACTGCTTCATTTTTTGAAGTGTCACGGGTCTTTCATTTGCCCATCTCTTACAGAGATTGCTTTCACGGTCAGAAACTAAGATCAGTCTTTCTTAGTCTGTTACTATAGCACGAATTTGTTTGAGTTGATCAAATACCGTGATGAGTGTCAGGTTTTCTTCATTTTGAACATAATTTTCTCTCCTTCTCTTTTAATCTTGGCACTGCAGTTGTCTTTGAATGCTTGAGTAAGTCTACTAGTACTCTGCCTAAGAGTTTCAATTTGTGGTTGAAGTCGCCGTACCCAAGGACGCTGCATAGGATGAACTTGTTTTTTATCACTCATTAAAATTAGCTGGCCCTTGAAATGGACTACTGGCGTCGAAGTTGCTGTTACAGCAGACGTGACAGAATCGGGAACGAAGAAATAAGAAAGAAAATGGATGTAAAGAAATCTATCCTTGACGAAATAGAGAAAAAACAAATCGTTTGGTATGGTCACCTTATGCGAATGGCAGACGAAAGATGGCCAAAACGAGTCCTGCAATGGGTACCGACAGAAAGAAGAGAGGAAGACCCAGACTTGCATGGCAGCAGAGAGTGCGAGAGGCTATGGCGGCAAGAGAAATGAAGGGAGATCTATGGTCAAATAGAGAGGCATGGAGACTGAGAGCGGAGACACGGCGACAGCTGTAGAGTAACTCCGTATGATTATAAATAAGTAACTTCTGGCCATTAGCTTTAAGTATTGTAACAATACCAATGAACACAGAGTTATGTAGTAATTCTATATCGTGCATATTCTCAGTTTCATCCGGGAGTATTCTCTCGATTTGCTTTTACTTAGTTTTGGCATTTTCGTACTGTAGAGAGGGTTAGATCCATAAAATTGGGCATACGATTCCTCCTAGTGTTGTTTGACCAAGTTCTCTAGTTCTTTTTTGTCAAATGGAGAGGTTTACCTGAGGTTGATTCTAATGTTCTCATTACTAGAGCAAGTAAAATATATTGGAGTTTGATTTTCTTTTATTCCCGATTCTTCTTCTTCTTCTTCTTCTTCTTCTTCTTATTATTATTATTATTATTATTATTATTATTATTATTGATGCAGATAGATGGTAAGTTTTGAGGTTTGGACCATACAGAATCAATCTTAGGTAGATATCAGGAATTAAGACTTTTGTAATTTGTACATTTTTTCGTAGCTCAACGTTTCGCACATTTAGCATATGCCTTTTCAAGAGCAATACAGATTTTGAACAAATGGTTGACAATAGCATAAACAATACAATAGCAAACAACAAAGGAATACAAAAAAATATTAAAATCCCTACATACAATTTGGTGCTTATAGTAATGTGTAACATATTACATATTGAAAAATCTTTTAATAGCTGGTTGGTTTTATTTCAATTGCAAAAGGCAATTTCAAATTGTATTTTCTGAAGTATGCTTTAATTTTATTGTTAATAGGTTCGTAAAATGGCAATGCAATCCGTAAATTACTGCTGCTGGTAGTTGCTTTTAATTATGTGTCAGTTTTAATGCATTTATTGATAAAGAATGATTGGTTAAAGATTGTTACGGAGGATATTTTTGACTCTCATTAGATTTTTGTCATAGATTAGCCAACTTAAGTGCAGAATCCACAAGATTTTATACTACCATGGCTTCTTTTTGACTTGGACAGATAATTTAGAACTCTTTCTGAAGAGGTTGATACCAGTCAGTTATAATTTTATTTTGTTTAACTATTAGTTTAAGATTTAAAAAGCTAATTTCCCTATTGCTGTTTTCTAATTCTGTGGTAAAGATTAATCTGGGGTGAAATCTATTATGTATGTCACCCAAAGAGTCGATATTAGATTGATGCATACATGTAATCAGGTCATCCATGTATCTGTAATATAATAAGGCATGGAAGTGAATTTGATCTCTTTGACTACTGTGTACTAATTGAAGATTATATTCTACATCACATATGTAATTTCCAATTGGAATATCCTTTTTAACTTGAGGTAAACCAAATTTAGGTCTTAAAATTAAAGCATTTTCTTTATCCATATCAACGTGTACATCAGGTTTAAAACGTTAAGCTTCGAATAAATGTATAAACTACAAAAGTCTTAATTCCTGATATCTACGTAAGATTTATCCTGCATGGTCCAAACCTACTTAAAACGTTATCATTAAACTAGGATCGGCAGGAAGATATAACAACAATTTCATTATTATTATTATTATTATTATTATTATTATTATTATTATTAAAATTCATGACTAAATATTTTTGATTGATTTTTCGTGTTTCCGGACGCGTCAACTGCTTTGGTCATTAGTCCCGTAAGTGTAGTACATTTTTGGCTGTATCTTCTCCCGTTGGATGGCGAGATCCGGCGCCGACCTACCGTCGGCTTTCCCCTAACCAGGACTCTCCCACCAGCGGGACTAGCTCTAAGCTGCCGACCGGTCTCCCGGAATATGTGGTAGTGCAGTGCATGTTAGTGTGTGTATGTAAATGGAGAGGACAGGACAAGGAAGAGGATGGAAAGATCGCGCGCGGTCCTTGGCTCGTTTGGTAGGGTACTGCTCCGGCATTCACTGGGTGTTGATCGGAGAAACTACGGAAAACTACCTATCAGAGCAGCCGGCCGCTAGAATTCTTCTCCAGACAGCGAATGAATTCGACCTAGCTGAAAAGCTAGTGTCGAAAATCCTGCCGCCGTCAGGATTCGAACCTAGGACGTCCCGGTCAGAGGCGCTGCAGTGACATCAGTTGATGCACTGAGCTACCGCTCCCGGTTCACGACTGAAGATGTTATGAATCGGTTGATTATGAAGTTGACTCCGAATTGCAACCAGCTTCCTAAGGAGCAGATCTAAGGACTGTCGGTTCCACAACAATACTTTGCGCAAAATCTGGGCTGTTCTCAATTAAGAAATGTCTTGCACTTCGCACTCTTTTGAATGATCTGAGAGGTTAGCCAAGTTCTTGCACAAATTTTGTAGAAAAAATCCCCGAGCATTGTGCCAGGGAGTTTCAATTTGTCTGAGGTCACTTCCTCCTTCCTTACGTGACTCATTATGTCTATGTACATCGGCTCGAGGGTGGGCGATATGATGCTTTGTAAGCGGTTTTTCTGTGTTTTCAATCCATGATTAGAAAATCTTGCTCAGTCCAATTCACTAGACGGAAACTGTACTCGGCTAGAGGCACCGCCAAACGACCAATTGCAGATTTTTATTCTTGGAGTTCAGAGCAGACTGCAGGACAAGTCTCGCTCTTCTTTAATACTCCTGGCGAATTTTTTCTTTCATTATATCGCTCGATATATTCTTACATTCTTTAATTCCCAGATATTTCGTTATTTTACTCCAATGTAAGCAAACATCTTCCGGGTCAGTTTAGCCAAAAGATGACGGAACATTATGAACACACCTTCCCGATTCATTGCCAATTGCTCCCGGAGGGATCGACGTTAGGCCACATTCCCTTCTTACTATTCGTAAAAGTTATGCTCTCGACGATTCGACACGGAAGAACAGTTATCTTTGCGGATAATACGAATATTCTGTCATGGAACACGCCGTGAAAATTCCCGCGGCGCGTCATGGATTTCTGAAATATATATATATATATATATATATATATATATATATATATATATATATATATATATATATATATATATATATATATATATAAAATTCAGAAGTCCATGACGAAGTCCATATATATACATACATACATACATACACATACATACACACCTCACGGTTCAAAAGATGTCAGTTATTCTCTTCAATGTTTTCGGGATTTTATCCGTATCGCGAATTTCAACTGGTACGACTACGACTTTTGCTATGCTCCACGTAGATTTGATTTCATCTGTCAATGGCAAGTATTTCTTAATTTTTTTCCTGTGGGTTTTCTTCAGATTGGTTGGTTGAGGGACTGTTTTATTGAAGTTGTTTTTCTTTCAGTCTTCAACACCAGTACAATATCTGGAATGATATTCGGGAGTGGTTTATCAGTTATTGGTCGGATCTAGTTTTGTATGCAGTTACCGCCTTCTCCTATTAGTGGTGGTTCATAAGAGTAGTATGGCTCCTGGTTCTCATCGCCAAAATACTTTTGTCTGAGTGCCTGGGAAATTATTTGGCCACACGATTATGCCTGTCAAGTGATTGTCAAAAAAAAAAACTACCGCTAAAACTGGCGCTAAAACTGAGCATCCAGAAATTATGTGATTGATCTCCTCCTTTTGGCCACACATTCTGCAGTTGGTGTTTTGTGTGTTTTCATGCATGGTGTACATGCGGGTAGCTCTCGATGTGATACATGATCTTGAATCGTAATTATGAAGTCTTCGGTTTCCGCAAAGTTGTTTCCACTTTCAGGTAAGCCAAAGAAGCGTGAAGATTTATTTCAATGTTTTCTAATATGTTTCTGTAATGGACGTGGAGGGCTTTGCTCCTCCAAGTTTCTAGTTGTTGTTCGTTTGTGAGGATCTTCGAGGAAGGATTTATTTTTTCATTTTTTATTTTATTTTACGTCAAAACAGTTAAAAACCGTGGGTGGCGTGCTATGGGAAGAAGTGAATTCTGTGCACATTTTCAAAATTCTGTGATCCCAACCCTAAGTCGTATACTACTTGAAATTTGAATATAGAAAGAAAATGTGCGTTTTTTGCAGAGATTTTTAACAAAAATACTCGCTCCAATGTAATAAAATCTATTTACAAGGGTAAATCAGCAATAATTTGTTGCTCTTATCCCTCATCAAGTCCTTCGTCAAGGAATAATACTTCCAGCATCGACATCATGGAGAACGATAATTTGAATAACTATATTTCCCACTAAATTCTAGAAGAAGTGCACAGATAAAGAAGTTACATATATGTCCAGAAGCACAACAAGGGGCCATCTCAGCATTTGCTCAAAGGATCAGGGAAACTGGACGAAAAACCTGATGAACATATCCGAGCAAGAAAAATCCACTTTTTTTGTTACCAGGGACCCACAAAACATTTTTCTATCGAAAAAATCTGCGCTTCTTCGCATTACATCACTTTCTCTACCCTGCGAGTCATATACGAGAAAGTAAAATGAAGTCTGTCCAAAATCGTTAAAATAAAAAAATGCTATCAAAAAGCTAATAACTACAATAAGCTCTTGTGCCATGTATATTTTGGTGAAAATAGTTGTATTAAGCTGGAACAACCATATCAGCACAACCGAAGCAACATATCAGCACGATCTAATAACAGTATATTGCTAATTAATTGCTACAATTTCGAATTTATTGCCACCTATTTTCGTTGAGAAAACGAATGTGTGCTGGTTTTACATCAAGCTAGAACTCGGAGGTAAATACGAAGCTGACGAAAATCACACGATAATTTATTGCTAATTAATTGCCACGGTAGAGGCGGAACCAACATACAAAAACTCTGTCAGGAAATTGTTAAGTCCCGTCCGAGTAGCCAGTTTCTCCGCGAGACACATCGTTGGACACAGGATGGCCTCGGGTTGGGCCTGAGTTCGTCGTGGCAATGCATCCACTCTGGGGAAATTCAGGAAGGACTCGTCTCGACGCATATGAGTGGCATACGGCTCCCGCACCAACTTGGTCAGCTGATTATCTTCGAGTTCGCGAAGCGGCTCACCGAGGATGTGGTTAAGTGTTCTCGGAGACCGTCACATTCAGGTGTATTCAGATACTAGCCTAACGGAGCTAGCCTGGTCTTTGCGAACTTAAACAAGAAGAGCATTGTGGCGTGAAATCTGGTGTCCCTGGTACCTTGAAACCCTCTCATTCCAAGTAGGCTGCTGTCTTAATCCATGAAAATAGGGCGGTCTGCTGGCAAACTTAGCTGCAATGCCAGGACCGCGCGCAATACACCGCGTCGTAATATGCAACTTGTTTTCGACAAATCACATATTTGCATTCTTACTTCTTCGTCCTTCGTAAAAAGAGAAAGTGTTGTAATCGAGCGTCGGAGAACGGTGAATTTTCGAAAGAAAAACTTGATGTAGGGCGCTTATAATGAAAAAGTGAATAAATTATTTTCTTATATATAGTAAATATGAATCATATTCCTAATGTAGTAATCCTCTAATACAAGGTGTAGTCAGAATCCATGTCCTATGGGTCCTTGATACCGAAATGTCGATTGACGGTAAAACGGCTCTGTCCGTCTGTGGTCAACGATAGCCCCTAAACTGTTAAGCCGATTTTATTGAAAATTTATATACCCCGATCGACGTGAACGTAGCTTTGGGAGTTTCAAATGAATATTTTGATTTTTGAGGGTACTTTACATGACACTTGAAGCCCGTATATGAGCTAAGTGCGTAAATTATGTAGTGGCAGCAGAGATCTTTTGGTAATCCATGATTTAAATTTGCAGGATATCAAAGGTATCAACCACAGTTAATAGTTTTATTAGTAGCTTATTAACTGAACAGTTTAGGCGCTATTGTTAACCACAGGCGGACATAGACGTTTTACTGTTAATCGACATTTCGGTATCGAGGGCAAATAAGATATGGATTCCGACTACACCACGTGTTAGAGGATTACTATATTTAACCAATTTTAAGTGAGTGAAGGTAGTACGAGTGTGTGAGAAAGCTGTCGTCAAATAAGATCGATTAGGAACAAGTAGGGAAAAAATTGTAAAACTGGCTGTCTGTGCCGCCGGGTCGCTGATTCTATGCAACTGCCAGTCTCTAATAGCTCACACTTGAGGGTCAACAATCTCCAGGTGAGAATTGTTGCACTTTAATGTTACGCGATTCTTTTCGTGAACCGGAGCGACGCAGTTCTTCTCACGTCTTCGGCGACCGTTTATCTCAACAGTATAACTGGATGCACAACTGCAATACTCCGAAGTGCTGAAAATCGTGACGGTCGTTTTTTTGTTGGGTTGGCTGCGGTGAACGTCTATGTACAGAATTTCTTACGGAGCTAAATATGTTTAGTGTGTTGTTTCTGATGCTTAAAAAAGAAATAAAATTGCCAAAGTATTGCATAGCATTTGGTTCTAAAGTATGCCGACAAAATAGAAATGGGATTCAGTTCCACAGGCATATAAATATTGTGCCATAAACTTGATGAGAATGCAGTACTACATACTATTTGGTAGTTATTACTTTTATAATATTTTTTAGGTTTATTATTTGCTATTTGTCATGAGTTGAACTGAAGAAATTATTAAAAATACGCCAACCAAGAACACTTTTCTGCGTAAATATTAAAAAAAGTCTCCAAGAAACGAAAGGCTCCAAGAAATGTTAATTGCAATTTTAAAGTATTAAATATTGGTTCCTTACCAACTTTTTATTAAGTTTTCGTGAACATAAAAGAAAATATATGTATTAAATTTTAATAAGGCGCTAATTCCTGCTATCTGTTTCTGAGAAAACGAGGACAGAATAGACATTCACCATCATGGCGGACCGTCACGATTTCTCAGCACAGTGTGTTGTCTCCAGTCAACGCTAGAGCTCACTGGCTGCGTGCGTCTGACGTTCAGAAACTGCAGCGCGCCTTTTGCGGATACGCGACTGACTCCTGAGTCCAAAATGCGCACAGCGTTCAGGTGACGTGCTGCGACGAAATTGGGAAATTACAAAGAACACTTTCTACGGGAATGTATGCTTCTGCGGCCAAAACGACAAAGCATTGCACATTGCAAACATTATATTGACCATGTACCGTTTCTTCTCCTAAAATTACTTGCCTTGTATAATAATAATAATAATAATAATAATAATAATAATAATAATAATAATAATTATTATTATTATTATTATTATTATTATTATTATTATTATTATAATGATTATTATGATGATGATAAATTTGCAAACTTACTTATTTAAGTACATATACTTACATCATGCTACAAAATACTGCAGGTTCCCCAATTGTTGTTTAAACTTTTGATGATCTGCGAAGATGTTTGAAAAAATGCCTTGTATACTTTCTCCGTTCAAGGAATGAGTCAACTCTTCTTTTGTTGCAGGTATTTCACAGATTGAACATTGGTTAGAAGAGCTTCATGATAGAAGAAAAGTATTGGAAGTAAAGTGGCAGAGTCGTAAGACACAATTAGAACAATGTCTGTCATTGTCGTTATTAGCAAAAGATCTCAAGGAATTGGATGAAGTTTTGTTTCTGCGTAAAGAGGCCCTGCAAAATACTAGTGTACAGATGGGAGATTCAGCGTCTAGTGCAGAATTAATATTACATGAACACAGGAAATTAATCAACGAAGCAAGGGTAAGTCATATCATTTGAGAACATAGTACGATTTGTTACTGATTTGTACAGTTTAAGAAGTGGAAATGTTATTGAAAAACAAACCAGCAATTTCTGTAACGTACAACGATAAAAAAAGCTACATTTTTATTACAAGTATATTACACATGCATAGCGTATGACGTAACACACAAAACTAAGCTACGTTCCCATCGAAACACAATTTATTAACAAGTAGTACCAACCTTGCAACATCTATGTTTTCTAAGTATTGTCAATAATGAACGTAACTTATTTACATTACAACAGAACTTGAATTGTATATGTTAATATTAAAATACAAGTCTCTTAATATTCTGGCGATATCTAATTTCTGAACCTAAACCAATGAGACAGTGCAAGGTTTATCACATTCTAAAAACATTCATTATTTTTAAGATATTGTAATTTCTGCGAGAGTAAACATATAATGAAATTAACATGAACACATTTTGGAATTGCTGCCAATAAGCAGCAGCCTCATAACACAAATAACAAATTATGATGGCTTCACACGAAAATATGTTCATCTGATCTTCCGCCAAGTAACAGAGACTTTAATTTGGTTGATTTTTTTGGTCGCGAATTGGCCACTTAGGACCACGCGGACATAGACCTGCACTTACCGAGGCTCACTTACATTTACCCCGTGGCAAGCGACTCCTTTTGGGTGACTCAGCATTATGCTGAATCTAATTTTTATCCCCCAGAGATGTTAGTCCTGGGGGGTGGGAATATGGAGTGATGACGATAATGAAGGGTGAATGGATGACACACACATACAGATATACACAAACACACCATGCTCTAGGCGGAACTCAAACCCTCAGTCAGTCAGTGCTAGCGCGTAAACCAAGCAAGTGAAAACACGCCCACACGAGCTACTTGCCCACCTGGGAAGCCCGGCGCTCCTACGAGCACGGGCAACTTCCCCTGACTCAGCTCTCTTTTTTTCTCCAAATCCAGAAAGGAGTGTTCACACTGAAGCGTCGTGCGGCGAGGAATGGTGGCTTCGTGCAAAAATATGTTTGCCAGATTAGTTCTATCAAACAATCGAGATTTGAATTATGTGAATATTCTTGATTATTTATTACTATTTCATGTTTACTTTCCTTTTAATTATTCCTTGTTGTTGTAATTGTTCCTTCCTTAAATTATGCCTTGTGTAAACATTTTTGCCAAGGGCTAGGAATAATTTGGCAATTTTTTTCTCAAAAACCGCTCAAAATTTAACATTCAAAATTTTCCTCATATGTAATAAGGGACAGTAAATAATATTGTTGTACTCCCATTTTCAACAAACTCCGTTTCTTCGGAAATTGCAAAAAGTTAACATTTCAAAACTAAAAAATTGAAGATATACATTTTTGCCTTAGACAAAGTGTGTTCCAAAATATCAGCTCTTAAAAAAGGTTGTTTACAGTTCTTTGAAAAAAGCGAGTAGTTTTCTTGTTATTTGGGCTTGAAATACAATTTATAAGAAAACCATTTTGTCAAAAACCGCTTAAAATTTTTATCTTCAATTTTTTTTTCACGGACAGAAGAAGGGACGCATGAAACTCTCTAAATTTTCGAAAATTGAAAATTGAGAAATAATGCGAAAAAAAGTGCTGTTTTAGCACCTAGTACTTGTATCTCTTACCGATTATCAGTTAAATTGCATTTTTAAAAATGTAGTAAAAATGTTTTTGGAGATTTAAAAACATTTTTGAAGTTTTACTTTTCACTTTCTCGAATACGTAAGCATATACGGAGTAATATACGTAGTATAGAGAAAGTTATCTAATTCTGCACGAAAAAACGGCGAATTTTCGGCAGAAAACCATTAATGTCCGGGCCCTGATAACGATCATGTGGATAAATCCAGTTGCTAAATTAAGAGAAAAGAATCCTCTAACACGTGGTGTAACAGGAATCCCTATTTGATGGGTCCTTGATGCCGAAAACCCAATAGAAAGCAAAACGTCCGTCTTTCCGTCTGCGAACACTAGTAGCGCCACCGTCTGTCCTTCCCTCCGTCCGTCCATCCGTCCGTCCATCCGTCCGTCCATCCGTCCGTCCATCCGTCCGTCCATCCGTCCGTCCATCCGTCCGTCCTTCCTTCCGTCCGTCCGTCCGTCCGTCCGTGAATACTACAAGCGCGTAAACCATACGTAGGATTTTTTCCAAATTGAAGCAACACCTGTCCATCTGGCTTAGCCTAAAGGGCAAGCTTTGAAATTTTGAAAAGCACTATTTAAAATTGGGGGTTACTTTGCTTGAAGCCCTCTGGGCATTTTCAGAATTTTCTCAAAAAACACTCCAAATATTTTCTTCAATTTTTTTGAAAGAATAGAGTAAAATACTCTTAAAAGGCTGCCAGAAGTACGATTTTTACTGTTATCTCTGAATTTTCGAAAATTGCAAATGTTTGAATTTTTTCGGCGTCTACAGCTATAAAAAGTTGAAGACATATTTCTTGTTTCACATATATAGTTCTTTCATTAAGGGCATGTAGATATTTTTGAAAATGTCTCTCATGCCTTTAAAATGCACATTTCAATGGATTTGTGTAGATTATTGAATTTGTGTGTAGAAGTTCGTAAAATTACTTCAAATGAAGTTTTTTGAAAACTCAATAGATTCCTATGAAAAAAGAGCTTCAAATTTCGCATTTACAACAATTCTTAACGCCATTTTCTTAAAAACGGCTGCAAATTTTTCAATGAAAGTTGCTATTTATGACGACGTTTTAGCCTTCTTTAATATTTTAAAAATCAGGTCTACTATTTGGAAAACGAGAAGTTGAAATTTTTTTAAAAAATGTACCTTAGGCGGCGATAGATGGCAGCAGGCAAGAAGGAGGGGGAAAACTGTTCAATAGCAGTCCATACCTAGCAAATTAGAAAACTTTATTACGAGGAGTCTGTGCCATTCTGTAGCACATCTAGTTTACTTTGTCGTGTAATATACGTAATAAAGAGAAAGTTATGTAATGCTGCACGAAAAATAGGCTAACTTTAGGCAGAAAACAATTTATTGCTGAGCCCTGATAACGAAAACGTGGATAAATCCAGTTGCTAAGTTAAAAAAATCCTCTAACACGTGTTGTAGCCAGAATTTCTGTTTTGTGGTTCCTGAAACGGATAAGTCAATTGATGACAAAACTTCCGTCCGTCCGTGAACACGCGGCTACTAGCGCCCAAACCATACATAGGATTTTTTCCAAATTGAGGAAGCCCATGTCCAGCTGGTTCTAGTTGAAGTTTTGAAATTTTGAAAAACATTCTTTAAAATTTTACCGTACTTTACATGAAGTCCCTGGGACATTTTCAAAATTTCTTAAAAAGTCTCCAAAATTTTTTCTTTAAATTTCTTGAAAGAATAGAGTAAAATACTCGTATGAAAGTGGTATATCCGATTTTCACCGTTAACTCTGAATTTTCGAAAATGTTGAAAATCTGAATTTGTTCGGCGTCTTCCTACAACTACAAAATTGAAGATAGAGATTTTTGCTTCAAATTAAATTTTTTATTCATAATCAGTTCTCAACGAGGTCATGTAATTTTTTTTGAAAATTTTAGTTGTCTTCGAGCAAGATTGCATGCAATATTTGAAATTTTAAGAAATGTCAAAAAGATGATTTTCTTAAAAACTTCTTTTTAAACTTTTGGAAGGGATAGTGCTAAATACACAATGATGACATAAACGACATATAGCTCTACCCTTTTGTTTTTTCAAAAATTAAAAAATGTAATTTTTTGACTCGTCTCTCACGTCGTTAGTATTTACATTACCGGCAATTTGTTCTCAACATTGTATTTATGAGTACATGTGCTTTAAACAATGTCATATATAGTTTCTCGAAAACTCGACAGTATTTTCTGAAAATGAGTTGAAAATTCCGCATTTTCAGAAGAGCTCTTACGTATTTTTTTCAAAAAATGATTCGAAATTGTTTCTTCAAACTTCTCCAACATATAGTGCTAATTGCACTGCTTAATATAATCTAAAATTCATGTCATTTAAAAAATGACAAAACCAAGAATTTCTCAAAACCCGCTCCAAATTTTTTCTTTAAATCTTTGATATGGTTAGTGCCAAACGAACCCTATACGAAGACATTAAACCATATTGCTCTATTCTTTTGTTTTCTAAAAAATTACAAAAATGTATTTTGTACTTGTCTCTCACGTCGGTAATATTTACATTACAGGCGATTTCTTCTCATTATTAGATTTATGAGTACATTTGCTTTAAATAATGTAATATACATTTTCTCAAAAACTCAACACCTTTGTGTAAAAATGAGCTCAAAATTTCGCATTTTGAGAAACACTGAAACGCCATTTTCTCAAAAATGACTGCAAGTTTTTTCTTCAAACTTTTGCAATGGATAGTGGTAATGGCACTGTTTAATATGACGTAAAGTTCATTTTGGAATATTCTTTTGTTTTTTTTAATTACACAAATGTATTTTTTAAAAATATCTCTCACGTCTGTAATATGTAAACTCAATAGATGTAAACTCAATAGATTGCTGTGAAAGGAGCTTCAAATTTTGCATTTACATTAACGGTTAAACGCCATTTTCTTAAAAAGGGCTCTCAAATTTTTCAACGAAAATTACTATTTAGGACGAGATTTTACTCTTCTTTTATATTCTTAAAGTAATATTTCGGTTTTACTATTAGGAATCCGAAAAGTTATATTTAAATCCAAAAAAATATATTTTGGGCCGCGATAGATGGCAGCTGACAACAGGATGGGCCAAGATCGTAAAGCCAGTCCACACCAAAAAAATTAGAAAACTACTACGAGAAAGTTTGTGCCATTCTGTAGCACCACTAGTTAATTTATATACACGATACATTTCTTGTACATAATATACAATCATATTGTTAACACTGTCTTCACTATTCAGCAATACTCTGATTCTATACATGCAAATCATTATTTTGAGATTTTCTAGCTCCAACAAAACGTCGTGTAGTAAAACCTGCAATGCCAAAGGTACTAGGTTCACAGGTTCTACTTCCTTAAAGATACTCGGTAGACTTAGTTGATATTTTAAATGAGTCAATTTCGACTAGTCTAGTGGCTCTTAAAATGAATTCAATGTTCCATTTCAATGACTTAGTTTCAATGTTGTAATAAATATTATAGTTTTCATTGTTGTTTGATATAACATACTGGTTGTTGTACGTTATTAGGATTATCAATAATTGTGCTTCATTCGTAATTCAATATTTTCCTAATTTAACTGACACTATGTAACGTGATGTAATAATATACACGGTTATTAATTTTTTGCAACTATTTTGCATGGACAGCGTAAGACTTAATACATAAGATTGCCCTTCGTGTACCTGTATAAGTCACAATATTTTAGTCAGTAGTACCAATTTTGTCCCAATTGCTTATAACATCAAACCTCTTTCAGGAATTTCAAGATCGCTGCTTGAAAATCACTAAGGCAACAGAGAAATTAACACTTGGAGGACACTTCGCGGGAGAACAAGCAACAATTCAAGCGTATGCTGTTCTTAACGCCTCTGTGGAATATTTGGAAGCATTAGAAGAGCGCGATGCCTTACTGAAACAATCTGTTGCTTTCTTCCGTTCATCTCGCACAGTACGTACCTTCATTTTTCTTCTCTTTTTAAAATGTCAACGAAGATGCATGTTTTTGTATATTTCGCGAAATAACTGGATTTTTTTATCATGATAACATGTGACTTTTACAATTCAGTCTGCTTTCAAACTTTTCATGCACGGTGTCGGTTTTAAAGCGGGCTACGTTTGTAGCGCGCTTTGTAATATCACTATTGTTATGAGCGATGAAAAGGAATTTTGCTATGCGGGGAATCCGAAAAACAAGATACTATTGCCAAAGCCATATTTTATTGTCATGCACAATAGTGATATGCTATTGTCACGGGTGTGAATAATTCATGATGGAATATCAATGGTGAAATAAAATATTTCGTAAATTAGTAGACGTCGCATATTCCCATTTACATCCATTTGACCTCTGTAGACTTAATGCCATATGATAAAGTTCAATGACCTTCATATAATTTTCAAATAAACATTTTGAGATAATAGACTACTGTTGAGTAAGATGTTACGACGCTCATAATGGCTTCAAAATATAATTTTCACTTGAGCTACATATGTGCTTACGCGATGATTTGCATTACTATGGGACACGGTTACTGCAGAGTTACGTAAGACGCAGTGTTGCAGAAAATTTGTCATTTACATGTCTTGACTTTCTCTCAAATTCGTTTCATTTCCCCAGTACGAGTTAGTTTATTGTACTCGCCGCTACCCAAACTTACTTCCAAGACAGAGCACTTGGTACGAACGCGTGAAAGGTAAGCTCCACACAAAATATTAATTCTAGGATCCCTACTCTCCCTCTCCGAGCGCCGGCTTTCGCAGCCGGTGTGAAGTCGTGGGAAGTGATGGGCAGCGAGAGCGTCAGGTCGCTGTCCAGCGAAAAATATGTGGGCAGAAAATTAATCAGCTTAAGCGCAAATAGTTCTTTGTGTTCCGAGGGTGTTAGCAAGTTATTTAAGCAGAAATATATACGTGGTGCGTACAAAATCGTATGGTTTATTAACCTGGACCTGGAAGAATCAAACGACAATTCAAAATTTATCTAACTGCTATCGAATCCCGTAACGGTTACGTCATATTATTAGACAACATTTTCTAATGTAACACATCAGTCATTTCTCGTAAACACCAAACGATATAACTATCAATTTCGCGAAAATTATTAATATTTGAAAAAAGTGTTTAACGTTGTTTAAAGTCCTAATTTTGAAAAAACAACAACAGATTTCATATACAAAACTAGTGCTGCTGCAGCAGCACTTTCTTACTCGATTCAATTTTAACGGTTATGGTATTCAAAACGTTACAGTCTCAAAGTATCTCTGCAATATGCTGAAACTATTCATCGATAAGACTAATTCTTTCATCAAAGACTCCACGCATTTTATTGAGAAACTTAAAACAATTGTAATAAGACCGGAAGACTTTCTCATCAGCTTTGACGTGATTTCTCTTTGCACGATGGTGCCAGTCAGTGATACTTTAGGAATACTACAGAAGCTATTCACGGATGATATTACAGCCTTGTTCAAACATGTGCTCATCACCACATATTTTATGTGGAATGATGAATTTTATGAACAAAAGGATGGTGTCGCCATGGACAACCCCCTTAGTCCGGTAATCTTCAACTTAAACATGGAGAACTTTGAAGCTGAAGCTCTGAACACCTCACCACACAAGCCCATGTACTGGTTTCGTTATGTCGACACCTTCGTGATATGGAGTCACGGAAAAGATACTGTAAACGACTTCCTGATTCACCTAATAGTATTCATCCACGTATCCAGTTCACTATGGAAAAAGAAGGGGACGGAAATTTGGCATTTTTCGATGTATTAGTCAGTAAAAAGGCAGACGGTTCTCTTGGACACACTGTGTACCGGAAACCAACACATTCAGATAGGTACTTGAACAAAATGTCAAACCCCCACCCAAGTCAGAAGAGATCCATGATAAAAACTCTTGTTGATTGCGCAAACCGGTTATGTGAAGCAGATAACATAAATGAGGAACTCATTCACCTTGACAAAGCCCTACAAAATAATGGATACTGTTCTACCGAAGTCAAGAGAGCTCTCCACCTTAATAGAAAAAGTTCACTCCTACAATAAAAATACTCAAAAACAGAAAATCATTCTACAATACTTGAATGGTATTACAGACCGCATAGGGAAAATTTTAAAAAACACGATATTAACATCATTTTCAAGCCTTCAACCCAGCTACGCAACTTATTTAGATCAGCTAAGGATGCAAGAAACCCACTATCTTTTGCAGGAGTCTATAGAATTCCCTGTTCTTGCTGCTCGGTATACATTGGGACCACTCAACGGGGCATAAACACCCGTCTCTCCGAACTTAAAAGAAACTGTCGTTTTGGCCAAACTGAAAAGTCTGCAGTAACCGAATACGCTTTTTCCGATCGTGAGCACGACATAAGATTTGAAGATGTTGATGTTTTATCCAGTATGGAACGCTATCATGCCCGTCTTTACCGTAAGGCCATCGAAATTTATAAACATCCATTTAATTTTAATGGGAAAGAAGAAGAGATAAAAGTCCACTCAGCATGGATACCTGCACTCCGTCGAGTGAAGCCTAAACGTCAACTGCCGATGCCAGCGCCCCAGTCGACAATGACCAGAGCCCCAGCGCCGTAAACAAAGAAGAAATGTTTACCAGTCACCAGTGGGTTGTGCAAAGGGACATTGCGTGACACCGTCCACTGAAGATGTCTGCCGCAGTAGCGGACGAAACGTTTGGGCAAAAAATGCCCGATAGACTACGGCCATGTGGCGCGAAAGGTATTTTTAATAGTATATCCAGCCACGAAAGCCTACATTGTTTTATTAATACCAAAAATACTTTGTCTACGCAAGCCTTTAAATGATAAATGAATGTTTTAGTCAAATAAAGAATAGACATTTTGGTGACCAACCATTACGGGAACGACTATACGTAGGGGCATTCTTTTGTAAATATTGGCACATTTCTTTTGTGGAAATATAAACGTTTGTAGAATGTAGCCCGCTGCAGCATTCAGGCAACAAATCACGGTTATTTTCTCCCTCCGTGGTTAGCCACGGAGTCAAATCTTTTGAGTTTCTTGTCATACTTTGTGCTTATGCAGTAAAGAGAAAGTTTGTCGTGCTGCGACGGAAATCGGCAAATTTCGACAGATAAACTATTATTGGCGGGTTCTCGTAACGAAGAGGGGGATAAATCTTGTGCCTACATATCTGTCCGTCCATCCGTCCGTCCGTCTGTTGTCAGTTCTACGGCCTGAAGCGTTTAGACGATTTTTTTTCAAACTGACATTCCATGATCGATGTTCACGAACATGAGGCTCTGCATGGCACGAATATTCAGCCAATCGTGTCATCATACATTCAGCCAATCGCAGCGAGAGAATCGTGGGGATGTAGTGGTAAATGGAATAGCTGTCCACCGTTTTCTCCCTCACATGTCAAGTACTCGAGTCGTAACAAAAAAGTTGTTTCCCAAAATTAAGTTTGACTCTCTTATTATTTTATAATGCTGTTATACAAAAAATAACGTATGCAACACGTTTATAATGTTTCTTTATTGCATTATTACAAATTTGAAAACTCGCTCCTAACGTCGCTCGTTGTCAAAACATGTACTCATGCAATAAAGCTTAACAGTATAAACTTATTTCATAAACTACTATTAACTATTTATAAATTGCTCTTCTACATATTCTGACGTTTCTTTTTAATTCCAGGCTTTGACGAAATTGGATCAGATTGAAATTCAACTGACTACTACCGAACATTCTCTAACAAATTCGAGTTTGGTTCAATTGCATTTCCAAGTATCTAAATCTTTGGACGAAATTACATCTCAACCACTACAAAAAGGTTACTCTCTCTTGGAGGCTGTTGGTCAGAGTGCGCCAGGTGCACAGGTAAGTTGCATTTGTAATTTCTGTAAACTTGACTTTGCTGTACTTTTCTATTTTCTCTTACTAATTTAGTTGAATTTTAAAACAACAAATATGCGAAATATTTAAATTATAATTTGCCACATTAACATCCAATTAATACACTTATTTTATCGTATCACAATATATTTCATACTATAATCCCAACATATATAGAAACATTATATTTTCTACTTTTTCCAACTGGAAATATAGATTGTTTTATATTCATTATAATCATTTTTGAGACGTAGATAAAATAACGTCATTTAAAGAAATGCACACCTTCTAGTATTTCACATCTTATTATACAACTCTTTCAGTTTTAATAAACCAAAACTATGTAAACACTTTTTGTAATTCGTGTTTCAGGGCGTGAAATGTACCGTGCAAGAGCTAGAAAATCGAAAGATTTCATTAGACAATTTATGTACAGCACACAAAGAAGAAAATATACATCTCTCAAAAGCATTTACTGCATTTTTAGAAAGGCAAAATGAAGTAAGTAGTTGTGTGATATAAATAAGAATTTTATATTTGTTACGACTGTGGAATCTTAATTATTTGTCGACGCTTATTGAACACGAAGTCGTAATCTTAAAAAAAAATGACACTTCGAAACAAATTACTTTAATGCATCGTAAAGGTACACACACATCACATGTTACCACGATTCCCGCACTGTGAATTTAAATGTCAATCAATGCACATCTGCAGGAAAACCTTCACACATGACTAAATATACAAGGGTTATTTTTGAAATAAGGTCCCTTTGTTAATAAGAAAACTACTGCAAATATTAAAATATAATTTTCCATATTCCATATATTTTTATTTACTTTTCTACATAATTTCCCCTTTCGTTGAAACATTTGTTTTATCGTTCAACAAGTTTTTCAATTTCGGCATCAAAGAAATCTGCCGCCTGTAAGGGAACCCAATCCATGACTGTAGTTTCACTTCATCGTCGTTATTGTTTCTTTTTTCGTTGTTTTTTAACAACTTGATCATATAGCGACCACAGCGATTGTTTTAATTGTAGGAAGAAAACGCAAGGACAACATGAACACGCACAAACCTTGATGCCCAAGGCGGGATTGGAACCCGCAACCCTTCGAGCCGAGGCAGCTACGGCCCTTCGGCCTTAGCGACCTCGGCTATCCAGGTCGGCTTCGTCGTTGAACCGTTGACCTCTAAGGAATTCCTTTAAGTACCGAAACAAGTGAAAATCACGGGGTACAAGGTCTGGATTGGAAGTTGGATGATCCAATTGTACCCATCCAAAAGACCTGATTAGACCTTGGGTTTGCGTAGAAGTATTTTGCCTTGCATTGTCATGCAGCAACGCTTGACCGGAAGATAAGGCAGTGGTTGGACGTTTGACCGGAAGTCAGCACAGCGGTTGATTTCCTTCATTTAGCGGTATTATAATATTTTCAAGAGAACGGTAAAGCCGAAGGTGTTGAAAATGGTCAGAATTATTCCTTGTGTTGTTTTCTATTAAATTATATTGTAGTGAAATAGTATAATAATAAATTCATTTTCCTAGAGGCTTGATAAGGCTTACCAGATTATCAATGTGGGAACTACTTAAAATATAGTGCATGCAATTGCCTACTAAAGGTTCAAGAGACACTAACTCAGAATTTAATATTCGTATAATTCGTACTCATACTTAATTGAGCAATTAAAATAATTATCAAAAATTAAGAACTTACAATAGTTGGCATTAGTCGCTCTCTGAATCTCCTATTCCGCCTTCACGTGGAACACCAGCTCCAGGAACATGTAACAACCCCAGAACTTCCGTCGGTTGCTGTTCAGGTTTCTTAGTTGATAGTGGCCGGATACTTGTTATAACTGGGTTCGAAGAAATCAATAAGAAATGAAGCAGATCTTCATTGCCATGTATCCTTGATGATTTTCGAGTACTACTTTCTCGGTAATGACTTGAACACTTTGTGTCGGGCTTCCTGCGCGTCTTCGGACAATTGTCCAATTGGGACCGGGAGCGGTAGCTCAGTGCATCAACTGATGTCACTGTAGGGCCTATAACCGGGAAGTCCTAAGTTCGAGTCCTGACAGCGGCAAGATTTCTGACTCTAGCTTTCCAGCTATGTCGAATTCAGTCGCTGTCTGGAGGAGAATTCTAGCGGCCGGCTACTCTGATCGGTAGTTTTCCGTGGTTTCTCCGATCAACACTCGGCGAATGCCGGAGCAGTACCCTACCAAACGGGCCACGGACCGCGCGCGATCTGTCCTTCCTCTTCCTTGTCCTATTCTCTCCCCTTACACTAACATGCACTACACTACATATTCCGGGAGATCGGTCGGGAGCTTAGAGCTTGTCCCGGCTGGGGCGGTGCCCCGCTGGTGGGAGAGTCCTGGGTAGGGGAAAACCCCGCTAGCCGACGGTAGGTCGGCGCTGGATCTCGCCATCCAGCGGGGGAAGATCACCACCATCTCCCGCGTAAAAAACATACACTACACTGACGGGACTAATGACCAAAGCAATTGACGCGCCCGGAAACACGAAAAAATCAGTCAATCAATCCAATTGGGATAATCATTTCTTTAATGACATAAGCGTCATGAATTAATATTTGGTGCACTGTTACACGTATGACGTACCATCCGTATAAGCTGATGAACAATTCTGCTGTTGAAGTTGCGTATTTTCTGAAAGCTTCTGAATTCACATCATACCCGCTCCTCAATGCTTGTAAAACAACGGAGAAGCGGCAAATGAGCCTTTCAGAGATGTTAGAAGACTGCTCCGGATTTTGGAAAAATCACCGAGCGATGTTCCCATCGTTCGTTGTGCCACTTTCTTGTTTTAGGATGTCCACAAGCATACCCATTTCATGTGAAAATTTGTCAATGATTTGCTTTTTCCTAGAATTATACTGCATCTTCTCTGCAGATCCATGAACCCGCCATTTTCTAAATTGTAACCTGTAAGAGATGTGAAGGCATTCGAAGAAACGAATCTGAGCGTGAAGTAGAGAGAGACCAAAATAAAAAAGCTTCTTTACGATAAAGTCTTTTAAAAATTTGTTTTAAATTGTTCAGTTACTTCGGAGATGCACCACACATATAGCACTTCAGAGAGGAGGCTTGCATTATAAACGAATTACACATTTTCCCATCAACCATAGTTTCCACAATTTGTGATTTACAGAGATATCTTCACCCCAATATCCAATTTCGTTGCTTGAAGTTTATTAATTTTTTCTTCCAATCGAGCAATTTCTACATTTGTCCACTCTGGTGTTTCCTTGACAAATTCACATTTAATGGGTCTACAAAATCTTGTGGATGATGTTCTTGGATTCTGCCAGATGGTACGTTTCTCAATGACTCCGTCTTACTGGTATGTAAGTTGAACGGGCACAAGTGAAAACATAAAAAGCTCAGAATATTTCGCGGAAACATTTGAAAAGGTCTATTTGTATTGACTGTGTCTCGAACTTCCGTCACATCCTCATTTGTACACCATTTCTAAACACGTCACTTCTGTTTCCACCAAGGCACTTGCAAAACCATTTTCTTGTGACGCTATCAGACGGTTGCAAGTGTGATCAAGAAGGTCTTGTTGTTCCACTTCGGCAGAGGTTTCGCTATTTGATGAAGAGGCAGAAGGGTAACACATTTTTTTCGCCTGCAGGACTTGATGATATGGTGGATACAAATTACAATTTCGTTCTTTTACGTCCTGTTGTAAAGCAATGTATTGGTTCTTCGATAGTTTTAAGTCAATTATCATTGCAAGTCCCTCGTCTGGAGTGTAACGTCTTGCAGTATGTTTCTTCGCATTAACTGGAATACTTCCAAGAACTTTATGGGAAACGTACTCCATTAGCATTTGTCTATTCCGTGAATCTGTTGCACGGGAGTGTTCACTCTCACGCAAGAGCTCGAATAGCTCTCGAGTGACTGTTCAAGCATCTGAAAATCGATTTTTTCGTAATGAAGCAAATTCGAGTTGAAATGTTTTCCACCATTTTGTTGCACAAGGTTTAAGGAATATATTCATCCAAAAAACATTCTTGGCAATTGCTGGCAACTCAAAATAACTCTGTTTAAATTTCTGATCACTTAAGAAACCAGTCTCAAAAACATGGTGACACTTTTGCATTAAAAATTCAACCAAAAATGTAAAATTTTCTATTAAATATAAGTGCGTTTTAAATAACATGCCTTCCAGATTCTCACTCATATTCAGTATTCAATGTTTCCTTAAGAATGCAACGTCGGTAGGCAGTAGCACTTCCGCTTCAAAGCGCGTCAGAGCAGGACTGAGGCACGGCTGCGCTCGCAGCTCGGAAGCACTCACCGAACAGACCCCCCCATTCTTCTGAGAAATGAATGTTGCACTTATGGCGATTTTACAGTTCAGGCAAGACTATAAGGAACCCGTTCATGTGGACGTTCATTCGTTTTTAGCATATGCATTTCTGATTTAAATACCGCTAGATTCTGGAAATCAAACACTGTGCGCCGCTTGTTTGGAACAGCAGACCGGAGTTTTCTCAAGGTCACACAACAAATACAATCCTCTATTGTTGTGTCTCTTGGCACAAAATCCACTAACTCAATACCTTTCCTGTCCCAAAAGACAGTTTCAATAGTATTTCGTGCTGATATTATCTGACCCATATTATCTGACCCATCTCGATCAGGTTTTTCGTCCAGTTTCCCTGATCCATTGAGCAAATGCTGAGATGGCCCCTTGTTTTGCTTCTGGACATAAATGTAACTTCATTTTCTGTGCACGTCTTCTAGAATTCAGTGGGAAATACAATTATTCAAATTATCGTTTCCACGTTGTCGCGGCAGGAAGTAATAAAAGCCAAATTTATTGCTTATTTATCCTTGAAAATAGATTTTATTACATGGGAGTTTTTTTTTTCTTTTTTTTTTTCTCCCTTTCAAAATTCAAAATGTATTGCTTATTTATCCTTGAAAATCGATTTTATTACATGGGAGTTTTTTTGTTTTTTTTCTCCCTTTCAAAATTCAAAATTCAAAATTTATTGCTTATTTATCCTTGAAAATCAATTTTATTACATGGGAGTTTTTTTGTTTTTTTTTTTTTTTTCTCCCTTTCAAAATTCAAAACTTAAGTAGTATATGATTTAGTGTAGGGATCACAGAATTTTGAAAATGTGCACACAATTCACTTTTCCCCATAGCCCGTCATACGCAGTTTTTAACTGTTTTTTGACGTAAATAAATAAATAAATAAATCTGTTTGGCTTTCATTTTCGTTGGCGACGATGAGTGACGCCATTCTTTTGATTTGCTCGGACTCGAAAATATGTATGACTTCCAATCCTCATCTCCTGTAAAAGCGTGGTCCAAACATCCATCTCTTTTCTGCTCATATCGAGTCTAAAACGATAAAGCACTGCCTAGTCTTTTTTGTAATCGTCAGAAAGCATTCTTGAAACCCACCGACAAGACAATTTTCGATAATACAGTTTCCCCTAAACAATGGTGTGTAAAACTGACCTTGAAACTTGTGGAATATCAGTTGATAACTTTGAAATCGTGAATGGTCTCTCCACTCAAATTTTGTTGTCTTTATCTCGAACCAAATCTTAAGAAGTCAAAAGGTCGGTCAGAGTGTGGCTTATCATGCAAATTAACCCGTCCGTCCTTGACATTCTCACCTACTTTCGAAGTTTAGTGTCACATTACCACCGTAAACTTGAAACATTTAATGGTGAATTTCCGCTGCTACCAAGTTTTTTGTATTTAAGAATCGAATTACTTATCGTATCTCACAGTCGCAGGGCGACTCAATTTTCTTAAACATTACAAAGGAGTACAGCTCAGTACACAGCCAGACGATAGACTGCACATGACGTCCAAACGTGCGCAAAGCATGGTGAGAGCAGTCGCAAATGCGCACTGCAGTGTTCGCCCGTTATTCTTACTTACTCTCATTCTTATACGGACCTTGTCGTATTTTTCTTTGTGTGGCTAAACTGATATTTGAGTGAGGTAAAAATAATTTTCTACCAACAGGACACCGCTGGTTAACATGCAAACTTACAAATCAAATTTGAAACTCACATTTGAAACAATATTTCTGATATACCTGCTTCCATAATGAAACTTGGAACTGCGTCGTATACAGATATTTCAATCTTATTGGTAGTTCGTTATAAATTCATATACGTTAATATTTCGGAGGTCAGAAATTCGCCAATAATTTGGAATGAATGAGGGCGAAAAACATCGCAGGAAGTAAATAATGTACTATGTAAAATATTCAACCTTAATAAGAGAATTCAAGAGCGAAAATAAAAGTGTTTTCATTTTATTAATCGAATGACTAATGCGAGTCTTCTAGAGAATCTCCTCCACTACGGACCCAAAGGAACCCGAGATACAGATAGACCTATTAGAACAGGCCAATCGGTAAAAAATAGGTCAATTGGTCTAGATCTTAAAGTTAATGATATTTTAATGCAGAAACTACATCTGCTCTTGATGCCCATCTAGTGTCACTTATTCTTTATTTACAGAGGTGCCAAAAATGTACAACACTTCAATTAACGTAAATACTGTGTTAACAAAGCTAAATTCACGCAAAAAAATATGAGCAATAATTATCTTAGACTATTACAGGTACAACAGTTATAACAGATTCTCGAAATTTCAACTTTCCGTGTCGATACACTTCTGAGTACGTTGAACTACTGTTTGAGCAACGTTTGCGAAAGTGTCCTCAGCGTGTTGCAGCAAATGAAATTTCAATTTCTTACAGAAATGCTGTCAGTGTAGCTGGTTTTCAACGGTATACAACATCCGTTGGAAGTAAAATTCCTCATTTCCATGAAGTGTACTAATGACTGTAAGACGAAAGTGTGTTGTATCATGACTAGGTAAACTTCGTCAGCTTCTGTTCGTTCAAAAAGGAATGGACCAATGAGACACCAGATGAAACTCGCACCAAAAATTAATTTAAGGTAAATTTTAATTTCAGGTAGCCATTTTGATGTAGTTGATGAGGTTCCATTTTGAAGTATCAACGCTAGTAGATGTAATTTGAGTCACATTGGTTTACAGAACTTTATTAAGCCTTCTTATTCCCACGTCGGTATGGGCGGTTGCGATAATCTTAGCTTCATTTCGTTGATTGTTGACCTGTCGCGCACCTTGGCTTCGCGCAGCTATCGCTGTCGCGCAGCTTGTGCATTGTTGATTGACACTATGGCGTAGCAACGTTAGCGTAACGTTTGTGAGTATCATCTGTTTGCTGAACATCATACTACACATTACTGTTGTTTTCCGATCAAACTTCGAAATACCGGGTGATCAGTATAAAACGCAACCCTGCTGTTCAAGGCACTGAGAGAAAAGTGAAGTTTTGCAACACTGCTTCTGGGACAGCGCCTTCGACTGCATTTCAGCGACACACCATTCACCCCCTCTTCATTTCACTCACCCCCTTCCTATGGTGTGCGTCATACCTGCTCAAAACAAAACAGCCCGCATCTTCATTCATAGCTTCCCTCTTTCACAGTTAACTTACGATGTGCCTCAGCGTAGAGCAACGCAGTTTTGTGTTGGAGAAGTATTTCCGAACGCAATCTATCAAAGAGTGCCGGGCAGCTTTCAGAGAAAAAATTTAATCTGAGTCTATTCCGAACAACAGTACCATATTTCGGTTAGTGAAGTGCTATCGTGAGACAGGTGTGGTGTTTGATCCATTAAATTAAAAAAAAAGATTGGAGTATGATGTGCCATTTATAGACGCAGATTAATTGGTCTGTTTTTTCAAAGAAACAGTAAAGGCGGATACGTATCAGAATAAATTGAGAAATTAATTTTTATTATATTTTAATTAGTTAATTATTTTTAAAGTAACCTAATTCAATAATAATAATAATAATAATAATAATAATAATAATAATAATAATAATAACAACAAACATTTGTTCTGCGCATCTGAATTTTGTAATTTGATAATATTTATTTAAAACAGAAAAGTATAAAACATATACATTTCTGGAGCATATGTTCTGGAGCGTATGTATCTTGTTATGAAATTAAAACAAGCAAAGTTTACTATTAAATTGACCTCAATGTATATTTTACATGGCAAGTTTATTTCACTTTTAAACAATATACGAATGAATCGTCGTTCTCGACAATTCAATTTTCTTTCAACGCCAAACAAGCAGGCGAGTTCTCTTTGAATTCGTGGACAGGGTGGTCACCTGCCCTCTTTCTCAGAGTGGTGTTAGTGGGAGAGGGGATTAAGCGTACTTCCCGTCAGTTTACCTGCTTGAAACCACCAGCCGCTATTCGACCCGCTCAAACATGATTGCAGTGCATTTCGCTCTGCCTGCTGTGGGTTGCGTTTTATACTGATCACCCGGTATTTTCCAGAAATGTCTCCTGTTAAAGTGTGTATACATTTTTTTAGTGCCCCCTATATACGCGAAGATAGAGTTGACATACTTTTTAAAAGTAACTATATTACAAAATAATGATTCCTAAATATATTCACAATTAAAAGAAGTGTATTGTGTTTTGTGATGATAATTAGAAAACTTTTCTTGATCGATTCTTGACTTCCGGAATGAGCTACGTCGAGGTTGATGGAGCTGACGTTTCTGCCATATTGTTGTGGCCTTCTTCAGAGAGATAGTGCTGCAGTAGTATAGCTTCAATAATACTGCAGCAGTATTATCTAGTATCGGCTATCTAGTATCGAAAATGTTGTCACCGTCGGGACTCGAACCCTAGGACTTCCCGGTCGTAGGCACTGAGGCACCCGAGTCCTTAGGTCATCAATTGATGACATAAGCAGGTTATTGCTGAAGATTCCTCCAAGATCCTTTCAATCAATTGTATATGCCTGCTGTAGAGATTCGCGTGACCATCCCAAAAATAGTCCAAAATCATTTCACCAGAACTTTTCGGAAGAAATTGGTCTTTGGACATCAAACCAGCCGAGAAATAATTGCATCACGCGTAATTTCTGTACAAGTCCTTTGTTTGCAAATTGCTATGTCAAGAAGAAACCACCATTAAAGAAAATCCAATGAACGCATGCCTGTAAGAAGCTTCCTGTAAGAAACCAGTATGCAATGATAATTCTTATAAAAGGACAATTTATGAAAGATGTTAAAATATGTCAGAAAACATGTTTAATTGTTCCGACCGATGTATGATGTGCTCTAAATAAGTTTTGAAACGTGTAATGAGATAAGTTCAACTTTTGAAAAAATGTATTCTATATTTCAAACTTCTCGAAAACCTACAATATTTAAGGTTTTCTTCTTAATGGAATATGTATTAATTGTTTTCGCCTCTCAGAAGATTCGTAATTTTCAAACATTTTAAAGCATTCATTGTCAGACTGCTACAGACTAGGTGTAAGTCATTTCTTAATTTTACACCTTCAAACCATTTTATATAGTTCCTCTTTTCCATAATGTGAGTACTTTTCGTGATTTTTAAAAGAATTTTCTGGGGTAACAGAACTAACAAAATATTGAGAAAATATTTTAAGTTACATTCAGCTGTAGGGTTTACCAATTCAGTTCGTAATGTTCATAGTACTGAAGGTCTGGAGTTGGAATCTTGGCCTAGGGACGGCTTTTCTGTTTTCTGACAATTTTGTAAGTATTGAGCACAATGTACTAAATTCAATTGCAAAACTGCTATTTCCCTTAAAATTTTTGAATTGATTTTTTTCTAGTTTCTCGAGCTACGTTTCGTTTGGAGATTTTCAAGTGATTCCTGAGGATTTAGGTTTGAAATTACAATATTATAATAATAAACTTACTTAACCGTTGCAGTTAATACAAGAAAGTATGTACTGTTGTGGGGCCATCACTTTTTTCTCGTATACTAATGCATAAGGAGTATATAAGTAAATGAAAGTTACGTAAAGCTGCATGAAATCGATATCGTGGTTGTGGCGGAAGTACACGTTTTGAAGGTCCCCGATAAAGAAGTTTACAATGCTTGGATTTAAAAAAATAAATGTTTATAATTTTTCGAATTACTGTGCTTCATTTGGTGGAGAGAGTTTTTCAAGATACGACTGATCAGTTGGTAGGGCACAAGTTACAATATTATAATATGAAGAATGCTCTAATTTTCAGTTAGGCAGTAAATTTCTCCTTCTAACCTGTAATGTAATCTTTAATTATTTATTTCAGCTCTACTCTTGGCTTGTGAGTATTGCTGAAGCATTTCTCCAGGGGCATCAAGATTTGGGAAGTGTTTTGGCAATGGCTGATGACTTCCTTCAACTGCATCAACAGTTATTGAAGGATTTACAGGTACATTTTTTAGATTACATGTACATAATACAATATATGTAAATTGAAAATCCATTACGTAGAAGCAAAAAATATACTTCTGTTTCAATAAATATCTACATCATTGTTTTGTTTGTTCTTTGTACTTGATTTATCCCAGTGTTTGGCGATCTTTTTTTCAGAATAAAGGGATTGAAATTAATGATGTCTTGTTAACACTGCCACCAATATTAGAAAAACTTAATGATGATCAGCGTGCAGATATTGACGAAAAAGTGGATACATTACATTCACATTGGTTAAATCTAAAAACTATACTTGAATCTCGCATAGACCTGGCTTCTTTATATGTCAAATTTCATTCCCTTGCTGCAGAACTTACTAATGAATTTGATGCAATTGAAGTTGAATTTAGAAAGGGAACTGATAATGAAGAAGAAGATGTGATGAGTCGTATTGAACAGAAATGGCTATATATTCAGCAAATGACTGGTCAGTTAACAAACCTGGGAAAATTATTCATTGAAGAATCTTCAAAGGTAAAATATACTTTAATATCCCGTTAGTGGGAAATTGCATGTTGATCTGTTATATTAAAAATTACATTTTACTGGATGTCAGATGAGTTTGGGAATGCCCCACTTAATCGTCAGTTAAAATATGAAAATATATGTTGCTCATAAAATTAGTAATTGCCGCTCTTTCAAAGACAAAAAATGAAAATATTATAACGTGTACTTCTAATCAGTGGCGTCTCCTCACTCTGGAGCTAGGGCGTTGGCAGTGAAGGAAAGTGTTAACCCCCACACTACTCTTTTTGCGTACAGATTTAGAGTAAAATGAAATTATGTAAACAAAATTCTTATTTATTTTAAATTATAATGTTGAAAGAATGAGGGGAAAATAGTCGCAAAATAATAACAATGAGGATGTTATATTTTCTATCGCAAAGATTGGAATAAGACATTTTATAGTATTTAAAAAGACATGTTCGACGCTTTTCCCATTCTTCAGTTTTCGTTTTAAAAATTAAATTCTGAAATATTGTCAGGTTAGGACACGATCGCCCATACTCAATTACTTGTGTCTTTTCTTCATACGAAAGAGAAGGAAATCAATTATTTAAAACTACTGTTCCACTTTCACTATTGTCAAAAATTAACACTAATTCAATGAGTATCGCAAAGCGCAACGGAGAATATCTCGATTACGGACGCTCGCTCTCCAGCAGACCGTTAAAAAGATTTCCAACGCCTTGGCACGCTTTGGTCCTCGGTGGGACTTCGCGCGCATGCGCTGCCGCCTCGCGATCCGACCTGAAGACGTTGGAGGCGTTTGCCGACGGCCTGAGCTGCCCTCGCGCACTGCCTGCGCTGGTGCCGGTCAATGACGCCGATCGCACGGAAGACCGAATAAATGAAAGTAATCTTAATAAATTGAACGGAAAAAATGATTTTTTTTTATTTCCTTGGGAGTTGACAAACGATTTGTACACCCCAAGAAAACGCCATTGATTATAATCGAAAGCAAGTTTTTCTTTGCAATTACGCATAGTAAAGAATATTTTATAAAATATTTGTTTTCTGTTTGTACGGGACAAATTCTGGAACAAGTAAACCGATTTCACAGAGAGGTGGACTGTTTTGGCGGGCATAACTTAGGCTACTTTCTTCTAATTATAACAATCGGTTATAAAAAGATTTATGCTTTTTCATTCAAAAATATAGTTTTATTTCGATCTTAATAAAATTTTGTATTCATGATTTTTAAAACAAGAGAATGGTTACTGTCTGCATGATATTTCGTAAAACTACCCCATTTTCCCTTCTCACTTCTCAAAGCAAAACTTACGAGTGCACTCTTTCAGTTTTTCGCGAATATTTCGTAAATTGACTAAAGTGAATTAAACGTTGCTTAAAGCTTATAAAATTTCCTACTAAATGCATTGTAATTCATTTTAATACCATAATAAGGCTATTTTGAAGGTCAAAATTGTTAATGGAAGTTTGTTGACAGTAAGCCACTATGTTTGCTTACAGCTCCCAAAGAAACAATGGTGGTAGCAAGGGTGATCGTAGCAAACACATCTGGGCTTGACTGAGCGGCGCAAGTGATACACAGGGTGCTGGGCGGAGCAGGGTAAAGATGAAAGGGGCTCGCTCGTGGCACATAGTGAAGTCGCTAACCTTTCACCACTGAGATCCAGGTTCGATTCCTGTCGAATCTCATGTGAAATTTGTTCCAATAAAACGAATTTGGCCGCTTGACAAGGGCTAGTCCAACCCCTGTGAAATGTCCTAAAACTTACCCCTTTCCTAATTCCTTCCCAATTCTGGCCGCTGGGTAGTGACGTAGGGGCGCGCGAAGAGGCGTGTACGCGGAGATGCTACCTGGCGGTCCTCTTTGACAACTGACTAGACCAGACGAGACAAACAGTGTCCTCTGGAATAGGGGAATGGCTAATGGAGGCTAATGGACTCCGCGCTCAAAGCTCGACCAGGGGTGAAGAGACGCGTTGCATCGATAAGTTACATTAAGGGCGCAACAAATTTAAAAAAGGGTGGAGTTGGACTTGTAAGATATGTCTGGGTGAGATCGAGCGGAGCTGGTTGGGGCGTGATGCACAAGGAGTTGGTGCGAGCTGCGTAAAGAGGGATAGGGCGGACCAAGATAGATATAGTTGGGATGGGACTGGGACTGGGAGTGGAGGTTGGATGTGGGTGTGATCGGGCGGGACTGGGCGAGGCAGACGATGCGGAGAGAGTTGGGGCGGAGTAGCGTAAGGAGGGACAGGATGGATCTGGATGGGTAGGATGTGGCTGGCTGAGATCGGGCGGGACTGGTCGGGGAAGAGGTTGAAATGGATGTTGGGTCGGAGTAGCGTAAAGAGGGAGAGGGTGGACCTGGTCGGTAGAATTGCGCTGGGTGAAAGCGATCGGGACTGAGAGTCGTGGGTGATAAGAATGGGGATGGGCGGTGCAGCGTAAGGAGGGAGTGGGTGGAGCTGGTCGTGTGGGACGGAACAGAGTGAGATTTGGTCACTCCTACGCGGCAGGCGAGGATGAAAGGGTGTTTTTTCATGTCTCCCAGGATGAAAGATTGCAACTTCAAAAGTAAGCTCCATGTCCATTATCAGCATATTTTGTCTACTTGCCGGATTTGGACTCGTGCTTTATAAAGCACTGAAAAGTTGATTTGCAAAGGTATTTAGTATGTAAAAGTTTATATTTCCGAAATATATAAACACTTCAGGAGCAATAAAGTAGTTGGTTTTCTGTAAAAGAAATAAATATATTTGTTTATTAAGAAAAATTAACACAGCCAACAAATCTATTGAAATGTCTTCCTCCTTCTCTGATACACAACACGAAATGTTGTAGTATCATACATTTATCGGAAATTTTACTTGGAATAGCCTTTCAGGTGTAGATTGTGGGTTACGAGGAGCTGGTAAATGACTATCTCTAGAATCAGTTATAAAACTCATGAACAGTGCTTCATATGTGAATAATATCGTTCTGCAAATATCAAGCCTTTGATGTCGCCAGAAACAACACTGCATACGCGATTTTTCTGGCTGTTGTAAGCACATTACAAAATTGGGAAAGTGCAAACCTTTATTGTGGAGAAATTTGCATATTGTATACTGTACCCTTCGCAACACCCAGTTAAGCAGAACCTTTTCAGACATTGATTGATGGGTTTTCTTCGGCTTCTCCCACAACCGGCACTTGCTTTTTTGCGAATTTGGAGAAAGACGGAGTTCGGAGGACAGACATAAATATCCATTTTCTCGCAACGTTCTGAATCTGTTAATAAATACGCTCTTAACCGTACAGTGCGTTGGGAAATCTTCGATGATATTCATGTACCATTCTTTCCGTACGGCCTCTCAGAAACCGTAATCACAATTCATGTTTACGTATTCGTCGTGACCGTAAATTTGCGGCATTTTCATATTGAAAGACGTTGCAGCATTCGAAAGTAGACTAATAACGTAAGAAAATAGACGACGCCTTCTTTTGGCATTTTTCAAAATAAGCGTCAGCATCAGCATGATAAAAGTGTCACTTTTAAGTTTCGCGTGTTATTTGAATCAAGTTTCTCAATCGCTCGATCAGTGGAGTACCAAGAATTTCACTCCTACCCTGACAAATTTAATCATGTGAATCATGTGAAATGAACTAAAAGTAGATTATAGGAGGCTTACTATTTATAAGATATTTTTGCCCAGAACAACTTGAAAAGTAAAGTTTTAGTATCGTGGTTTTCTCCTTAGATAGATAGGTAGTTAGATTGCTAGATTGAAAGATATCGATAGATGAGAGAATTGTTTGTATGTGTGTAATTTGAATGCATTAATTCTTATATGCAGATTGGAGATCCCTACCTGGATGTAAAACGCGCTTCCTTGTGTGTTGAAACTCTGCTGGAACATTTTGCAAATAGGCAACTAGTAATTACACAATCTTGGGGAACGTGGCAAACAACCATCACTACTGAACGTGAATTTAATGTTCTCTGGGAACGAAACATCAGAGAAAGTGACAGGGTAAGTAAATATACGCATTATCTTCCCTTTGGTATCTACTTATCAGCCTATCTCAGAATTCGCTGTAACTTTAGTGCCAATATCATGTACTCTACATCTATAATAAGTTTTCTTCACGTTCGACTTAAGACGTTGGCTGTAATTTGCTGGATTTTGAGTTAATGGCTTCTAGCTGTAATTTCTACTTAATATTAGATTGCATGGTGATTCCAGCTAGTTTTGTTTTCTCTGCTTCGGTGCTGTTGCCTTCTAACGATGGACGATGTAAACGCGATTAGTTCAACAATTGATTAGTTTACGTTTACACCAATTGATTTTTATTAATTTAATTTACACCGATGAAAATTTACAATTATTCAGATCAATTACTTAAATTAAACTTAATTATTAAAATTACCACCGACCGATATTACATACTGGTATCTGTTCATTCGGGAAAATGGCGTCGTATGACCCCACGGGCGGTGAATGTTCACTGGCTGTCATAATATAAATCGAGCAATCATTGACATGCTATCGCTTGGAACAGTAGTAGATAAGAATGGCCGGTCATGGTGTAAATAAACCGCAAACGTATGACACCGGAAGTGATCATCCGGCGGATGTCCGTCAGCCTTCTGACATCACGACGGCCTTGTGAGGTCGGCCGACCTCGCGACGTTACGACAGTTGTTGTTTGATTGACTGCCTAGCTTGATTGCCCGCCCCGCTGTGCCTACCAACCTAAAAAAACTTGCCCGATCCGCCCTGCCGTACATACCAACCTAGGAATAAAAATACGGGTGACTACGGAGGAGGAGGTGGGAGTGGGGTGGAAGCCCTGCCTGGCGGTGACGTAGGTAAATAAGAAGATGAAAGAGCACTTGGTAAAAACATACATTTATTTTTTTTAAATTTTCAAAATACACGTAGAGAGAATGGATGGAACAGTCAAAATCTAGCTTCACAAAATGAATGGTCATAGTCGGAGGGTGGCCAACACCCTTTTGACCTGCTCGTTGTGCCTACTTGCTCGCGAAACGCGAACGACCGCAACATGTCTGGTGTGTAGATTCGACTTGGTACCCAAAGAGCCGTCACCAAGTGATGATGAGGAGGCGGAGGAGAGAGATGAAGACGAATATAATGAAGAAAATGTGAAAGTATCCATTCAAGCGTCTTTTGATCATTTTGTTCACACCATAGGGCTGGGTCAAACGAGGCTGTGAGACTTCCCGATGCCACTTTGTACGAAGGACTCCGTAACTTGCAAAATCGATTTCGTCTTGATATTCGAGTGCGCCATATTGAAGATTTCATCCTAGAGAATCTCGCCGATGATCTCTTGGTCGGGATGGATGTTCCTCTACGTGACTGGGAAGATGCCCTCACGTGACTGGAAACTTGTATGACGTGGTGTTGGTGTAGGTGGTTGTGACGGTGGGAGGACTCCATCATCAGAGACGCTGAGGCAACAGCAGCGCACAGTTCGCCGTCAACAACGGATCAGGGCAGGCGTGACTATGAATATTCCACGGATGTGTACGACGATGACTGGGAAGAATACGAAGACAACAGCGGAGACGTCAACGATTTAGAAAACATGCAAATTCTACATGCGAAAAACCTCATCGACCAATAGTACGTCGATCGTCACGTGAACGACATTCAAAAACAACTCAAAAAATACCCAAACTTCGTCTCAAACTCGGCAACATCAACGTGCAGAATTTGCGCATCGTAAACCTGGCGGAACCCACTCACAAAGACGATGCTGCCACAAAACGCTACGTCGACGACATCAATGGTTTAACATCAATGGGATTTCATCACCCACAACACCCTTCGGCGCACCGGTGAGAACGCCGAAGACTACCACTTTCAAGGAAAACGACCCACCGACGTCGCCGACCCCGTCGAGGAACATGACGTCGTCTATCTCAAAACACTGTCTTCTCAGTCAAACCTAGATGCTTTTCACAGAGTATGTATTTGTAGTTGATGTCCATGTATTTCCAAATTAAAGAAAAATAAATATATGTTTTCACCAAGTGCTTTTTCATCTTATTTCCCTACGTCACCGCCAGGCAGGGCCTCTACCTCAATCCCACCTCCGTAGTCGCCCTATTTTTTCTTAGGTTGGTAGGCAAGGCGGGGCGGGCAAGTTTGTTTCTTAGATTGGTAGGCACGGTGGCAACCAAGCTAGACAGCATAACAGCTGCCGTGACGTCACGAGGTCAGCCGACCTCACAAGGCCGTCGTGACGTCACAAGGCCGACGCACGTCCACCGACCGATCACTTCCGGTGTCCAGGATCAATTGCGGTTTGTTTACACCGGATGTCGTGTTCCAGGACCGGTCATTCTTATCTACTAACAGTCTTGCAACAATGTATACATTTATGGGTATACATAGGTATTTTTATTTTTTTATTTAATGCCAAAACGGTTACACTTTGTGACGTGCTGGGGGGAAAATGCAGTTCTTACAAGTCTTCTTGAGGTCTCGGTAGTTGCTCATGAACCATTCAATTGAATTTAAATACAGGTAGCAACCAGCATTTTTGGCAAGAGTTGAAAAGAAAATATTCGCTAACTTGGAATAAATACTATTTATAAAGACGTATCAGCTACAGATTTTAATTGTTATTCTTTAACGTCCTCTTCGTGACGGAATAGACTTCGCAACTGTTGCGAGAATTTCGACGATTTGTTCAAAAAGTAAATCCCTCACTGGGCTCAAGTGAATGTACATTAATAGAGAAGCTTTATTTAAGAGCAGAAGTAAAGCAAAGGAACATTTCAGAATTTGCTCAAAGGATCAGTATCATAGGAAACTGGGCGAAAAACCCGATTTATATGAGGGTCATTAACACAGATATCTTATTTACCATGGTATTTTTAGAGGCATATCTAGGCTTTTAGAGTTGTAAAGCCTAAATGGTAACTAATACATTAAATATAATTGATAACATCAATATTATTTTCATTGTTTTGTTAAGTATTGTCTGTATAAAAACAGTTACGCAATAGAAAAGATTTTACTTGGCACTTCAACATGTCTATCGATATTTTAATCGGTTAATATCATCTTCCTATGTGTTGTAAAGTAACATAGTTTACATATTGTATGTGAATTTTTTGTAGTGAGCTTTTGATACCGTCACTGGAATATGATTTCCACGTCGAGTATTATAGTTATAGATATCTTTATTGAGTGAAAATACGAGTATGTTATCACTCTTGACTATTTTTGTCAAAAAACTCTAGTTCGTAAATCAAGAAGAGAGGTAAAGATAGAATTCCTAGCTTAATAAAGAGGCTTACAAGAATCATATGGATGGAATTTTCTAATTATTCGTAAGCTTCTTCTCTGCAATCTAAACCTCTGGGAACTATAGAATGAGTTTCCCCAGAAAATTATGCCATATCTCAGGCGGAAATATAATACATTCGCAAGATAAATTCGCGTGGTGGCTGATTGAATTTGAAAGAATTCTGAATTCGTGCCAGAATGGCCTTAATTTAGTGTTCAATGCATTTATATGGGTGTCCCATTTCAGATTTGACGGAATGGAGCGACCAAAACATTGTGTTAATTTCAATCAATTGCTCGTTCAATTGCAATGAATTATACATTTGTTACTAATAATTTGTTATTATGAAACCAATTTGAAACATCGGAAATTGTAATATTTACTATTTTTGTATTGCCAAGAAAACTCGTATAATCAGCTAAGAGTTTTTGCGTTTCGAATTGACGAGGGTATATCTTTCACGTATAACTGGGAGAGAATAGGACCTAAAATCAAATCCTACGGGACCACATATGCAATTAGCAACGAATCCGATAGGTGAGTAAATTATGTTCCTTCACTTCGGGTCGGTATTTCTATTTTCTAAGATAGTTGTTTACGGTACAAAAATATTTAATTTACGGAAATTCCTCGATTAAGGTAAATTATATAAATATCCATATAAAGGTAAATTTGAAACTAAAGCGATAAAGTTCAATAACCTCAGATGTCTTTGAAATATCTAAAACTTTTCCAGTAAATGTATTACTTTGATCCGTTGATGAAGGGACATTGTTGTTTTCAGTACATTTTCATGTTCTAAATCTATGCCAGCAATAACATTATTGAGAATATTGACAAAAGAGAAATTGCGGGTAATTTTGAATTCAATTTTCGTTGACTTAACTAGTGGTGCTACGTCAGCATATACTTTCTCGCTTTATTTATAAATTTGCAATTTTCCAAAATTTAGGGAGTTCATCGAAAATGACTAATCGGTAATGACTAAAAAGTACTGACATATTACAAAATTTATAACATTAAATTCGTGTCTATACGCCCGTTATTGTACTAAAAAATAAACGCAAAGTTACACTTAAAAAAACAAAAACATAACAAAGTTACCTCGAAATCACGTAAAATTCAAATCACAAACTAGTCGTGCTCCAACTGCTTATACTCTCTCGCATTATTTCTTGAATTACTATTGAACACATACTATATGCATTTTATTCATGAAAATGATTGCAGGGCTAAAAAAGAGCTCAATTTGGAATAACTTGTCGAAATGGTGAAAATGTGCAGATCAATTTGGAATAACTTGTCGAAATGGTGAAAATGTGCAGATTTAAATCGACGTTAAAAATTGAATTAGTTCACGGTAAAATCAATAATTCAAAATTATTTGATTGAAATAATCGCCACTATCTAGAAGTGTAGTAGATTTTGGTCTCACTTTCTATTCTTCTTTGCCGTGGCTTTCTGTTTTCACTCTTTCACTGTGATATGATCTTTTAACTACTAGTCTCTATATATAAATAAAAAGAAATGTGTGTATATCTGTTGCACTTAGACCCAAAAGCTACTCGAACGATTTCGCTGAAATTTTCACACTTTGTTCTTATTAGTATCGCTAGTATTTAAAGGGTGTTTTGAATTTAATCGGACATGTGGGGCGTTGTTGATGATAACTCAAGCACCCCTGAACAGAAGCGCTAGGCAACACGCCGCACCGTCCAGTATTAAGCGTGTAATTTGCTGCATATTTTGCCCCTGCGATTGTGAAATATGGGCCAGAATGTTAACACCCGATATTACTTGAATCCTAAAGTTATCTCGGATGAGTAAATCAAATTTCTCCAAGACAGTGTCATAACAAACGCATTCCTAAACTTGAGAGACGTTTTAACAATAGGATACTTGAGTACCATGTCCAAACCAGGACATTGAACAAACCCTTACTCGCGAGAAAGTGTTTCATCTATTAGAATTTTTGCAGAGTGTGACGTAAAGCATAACGAACAATCGACCAGAAGCGTGTGAAGTGTAATACATTGCAATAATGAAGCATTGCCAGGTCCGCTAGTTGTTTAATAAAACTAGCGCTCCAGCAGCACATACTTTCTCACGTTATTTGTAACTTTTACAAGTTTTGAAAATTCAATGAGTTAACCAGAATGGGGCCTATGCTATTTATTAAGCTTCCTTTGCTCTATTTGAGAAAACAATAGTTAATGTGGTAGTTGTAGGAAGACGCAGAAAACGTTTTGAACAATTTGCAATTTTCGAAAGTTCCGAGTTTACGCAAATGTACGCGTGCTCCATTTTGTAAGCGTTCTTTACTATATCCGAGAAAATAAATTAATCCAAATATTTAGTGCCATTTTTGAGAAAATTTTGAAATTTTATTGTGACATGTAAAATATCTACCCAAATCAAAATATTCTTGTGAAAATCACAGAGCTTGGAGTTCGGCTAGATTGAACAGGGAATATCAATTTTGGAAGAAATCCTCTGAAGGGTTTTTGACACTATTGACCACAGACGTCGAGGTGGACGCCAGAATCAATTTTTCGGTATTTAGAATTCATGAACGTGATTTCTCCTTAAACAACATTGTAGAGTAATTAATTTACTACTTATTTGAACATAGTTTATCCACTTTGTCGTCACTAAGGTTCTTTATTTCGAGTTTTTCTGCTATATTACCAGTCTTTCTCTTTTCATTCATAGTTTTATATTTATTTTTGTTTTATATTAAAATATATTTATATTTATATTCTTAAACTACCATGATGCACACAAGCAGGGATCGGTAGGGGGTACATGTAAAGGTGCCAAGCCGACTTGTTTTCTTGTACGGAATTTTTTATTTTTGGTGAATATAAAATGTATTTTCATTTGTCAACTTTCAGTTAATATTTATAATATAAACAATTAGTATGTTGAATGCCTTTGGACAATGTAGAAAATTAGTAAATGCTGTATTTTTTAATTGAATTCTAGAGGGTACAGTTCCCATGAGCCCCTCCTTGGGTATATGAAGTAACAAATATATTAATTAATTTATTTTCTTTACTTACAGATCATGGAATGGATATCTAAAATTCATTCTCAGTTGTATCCTGTTCTGACCGGAGAAAGTACTGCAGCAAAAATTATTACTAAGGAACTGGAAGAAAAATTACGAACTATCATGCCAGAATTGAAGAGAGCACAAACAGAGATTGAATTGAGGGTAAAGACTGCTGAAACCTTAGCAATGAAAGGTATGACCAAGTATTATATGTGGAAATCAGCACAAATCATACAGTGAAATACTTAATCTTTCTTAACCTTTCTAGGAGAACATTCTGGGCAGAAAGAAACTATAATAAGTAAATTAATGGTGTTGCACAATGAATTAAATGATACTGCAACGGATTACCAAATCTTGCTTCAGATGCTTATATCGCTTTTTAAAAAGTTATCGGAGGTAGCTATGATGTTTGTTATTCTCAAACTTAATTATTATTATTCCGAATTGTTAAAAACCTTCTGTTTTAAAAATTACAGGTAGAAAAGACCATTGAGAACTTACAATCTCAGTTTAATATGACTCGACTTCCAAATGTTTGTTCTGAATTGGAATTGCTTCTCAAAGAACATGAAGCATCCGAACAAACAATTTTAGAGCTCTTCAAATTTACGCAGAATGAGAGTGAACAAATAATTAATAGGATCGTTCAACAGGTAAGGGATCTAATTTAAAAAGGATCAAATTCGCAGAACTTTTTGTGCACCACATTTAAAAAATATTACATTTGTGTAATTGTTGTGTGTACTGTAATTCTGTGGTCATTCTAGGAATGTATGTATTTCGAGAACATATAACTTAAATATTGAAATGTATGCTACGCTGGAATTCATATGTATTTTCAAGGAAAAAGTGCAAGGAATACTGGAAAACTTGTAGAATTGTCTTGTAGAAATCAATGGGAAATATTGTTATTTAAATTATCGTTCTCCATGTTGTCACGGCAGGAAGTATTATTCCTCCACGTACGACATGATGAGGGATAAGAGTCTAAATTTATAGGTGATTTACTCTTGAAAATAGATTTTATTACATCGGAGCGAATACATTGTTAACAAACCTGGCAAAAAACGCTCATTTCTTTCTGCATTCAAAATTCAAGTACTAAGTAATGGCTTAGGGTAGGGATCACAGAATTATGAAAACGTGCACAGAATTCACTTCTCACCGCAGCACGTCACACACATTTTTAACTGTTTTTGACGTAATATAAAAAAAATTACAAAACAAAACTCACGTGTCATAAATCGCTGAATTACCATCATAATTTGACATGCAAACTAAAGACAACGGCTGTAACATTTTTTACATTTTATGTAATTGAATCAAATTAATTTTTCTTTGCTGTTGTGATAATTATTCACACGTTTAGTACGTCCATCCAATTGCATTTCGTGGCATGGGGCACTCGTCCTATTCTTTACACGTTACTCGCTGTACATTATCAAAGCTACTGAATGCTTTCACTCGCATTAACAATATTTTATATTATCCGAAAGCTGCGAAAGGTCGTTCATTATACAGACGATTGGACAATAATACTTCACCATGCGAAGCTTTACAACATTGTACTCGCAACATTGCAAATACAAACACCACGTTATAATTTTATAACACACTGTATTCTTAATATTTGAAACCACGATACAAATTTCCTTTGTCTTCGGTTCCCACTTATAATAATAATAATAATAATAATAATAATAATAATAATAATAATAATAATAATAATAATATTGTCTTTATTTCTGGCGAGGCTCTCGTCGTAAGGCCTGCTCTTTCCCTAACCACTTAACTATTTACATTTCCATAATTATAATTGAGGCGTACGGGCGGAATAATGATAACTGACATTTCACGTTACTTTCGAAGTTGCAACGATCGTATTAGCTAACGGAAATGTGCTACACATTGCTAATGAAACCGGGAGCGGTGGCTCAGTGCATCAACTGCTGTCACTGCAATCCCACTAACCCGGAGGTTCTAGGTTCGAGTCCCGACGACAGCAGGATTTTCAACACTAACTTTTAAGCTAGGTCGAATTCAGTCGCTGTCTGGAGGAGAATTTTAGCGACCGGCTGCTCTGATCGGTAGTTTTCCGTGGTTTCTCCGATCAACACCAGGCAAATGGCGGAGCAGTACCCTAACAAACGGACCTCGGACTGCGCGTGATGTTTCCTTCCTCTTCCTTGACCTATCCTCACCACTTACACACATACACTAACATGCACTACACTATCATACATGCCGGGAGACCGGTCGGGGTCTTAGAATTTGTCCCGACTGGGGTGGTGCCCCGCTGGTGGAAGATACCTGGTTGAGGAAGTCGGCGGTAGGTTGGCGCGGGATCTCGCCATCCAGTGGGAGAAGATCACAGCCATCTCCCGATGAAAAGGCATGCACTACACTTACGGGACTAATGACCTCGTACGTTGACGCGTCTGAAATAACTAACAATCAATCAACTAATGAAACATAAAGAGTGAATGTACTTTCATTGTCAATTTTCAGAATTCTAAAGCTAACATGATATAAAGAGACCCCATGTTTCTTATTTACAAGAAAGGCGTGATAAGTCAATAAGTTTACTTTCGTAAAATGTAAGAAATTCTTCTATACCCGAATGCCTCAATTGTGAACAAATTTAAAGAAAAAGGAGGGCAAATTTTATATTTATATCTGTGATGCCAGACTAGGGAGCATCCCGGTATATGCCTTAAGAGATTAAGTAAACCCAGAAAAACCTCAATCAGGATGGCGGCTTAGGGCCGTAACACTAGTGAATGGGAAGAAAATTGCAAGATTAAAGGAAAAGTGTAAAGGCAGAAGGAAAATAGAGGGAGTTCGAATGATTTAGGAAAGCTGGGGAAAGTGGGGAGGGGAAAAGATGATATGAATATAACATTTTTCATATATATAAATGCAGTTTTCCTAGTTGAACGTAGTTGGCTGAAGTCTAGAAGGTAATCTGTAACAGAAAAAGAAACACGAACAGAAAGCAGGCAGATGAACAAGATAAATACAGCACAGCAAGAAAAGATCATACAATACAGTGTGAAAATGCATGAAAATCGGTTGCGTTGTTGCGAAAATTGCGTTGTTGCTTGATCTTTAAGTCCGTAAGCAGGAAATCGCAGTAATCGAAATGAGGCATTATGAGTGAATTTACTAGGCTTATGCGGGTGTTATATGTAGTAGTTCTCTGACGCGTTTTAAGGAATGGAGGACTGCAAAGACTTTTTGGCAAATCTTACGTACTTGTGTGGTCCAGCTAAGGGTGTTGTCTATATGCATTCCTAAGTTCTTTACATCGCTTCACCAGGGAACAGGAGAGTTACCTACGCTAATTTCCGGTAAGAGGAATTTCTCCAACTTGTTCTAAGCGTTGCGAGAGACTATCACTAAGCTTTGCGACTTGATTGGATTTAATAAGAGACTTTGGCTTCTGCCCATTTACTGAGAGAATTTAAATCATCGTTTATTTTCTTGGCTAATGAGTTTAACTCCGATCGGTATCTACTTATGTAAATCTGAAGGTCGTCAGCGTACATTTTGTGTTCATAGTAACTGAGGCATTGTCCCGCGTCATTTACATAAATTAATAATACTAAGTGACCTAGAAGTGATTCCTGCGCAATACCACGGGAAGTTTTAACGGCAGTGGATTGTTTTTCATCAGATACAACGATTTGTTGTCGATTTGAAAGATATTGAGAGAACCATCGTTTTGTCGGTTTAGCGAAACCCAATATTTTATTTTTTCAAGCAGGATTTCGTGATCGATCGAGTCAAATGCTGTACTAAAATCTAGGAGAACAAATATTGTTAGTTTGCCTTCGTCAGTGGAGGTTCTAGCTCTCTCAATAATATTTAAGAGAACAGTTCCTGTGTTTCTTTTTGATCGGAAGCCGTATTGTTGATCACTTATCAGACTTTCGCTTTCGAGACTTATCAGGCTTATCACTGACATGCACACACAAACCAAGGCATGCTGGTTAGGAAACGTGTTAAAACGAAACCACTTAACACTACCTAAACTAACATTCCCACTGAGCCATAAATAACAAGAATTGGAAATTATATACTAGTAGAGAGTTGTCGGCATATCTCTTCCATTCTGAGTGGGAAACTTCCCTGTGGCTTTTCGGTCACGGCCATGCTTAAGTTTGTTTATACACGATGTTCGAATTTCTTGTGTTATCCAACTATTGCTTAACCATAAAATGTTAAAAATTCCTTTTTTAAGATGAAAACACCGGTTAAAGTGACATGAAAGCTTTGACAAAAATTGTCGTTAATATCAACAGTTTTGTAAACCGTGTCTCACGATTGTTGCAGCAAGTTGTAAATAATTTTTATTTTACCTTTCATAAATAATCTGCATATTCGTGTGTTTTTAATTTGCCAGAATTCCAGTTAGTGCTACTTGTAAAAAATTGTATCTCGTGGGCACTGAAACCTAACCCATTTGTTATTACTTCATATCTAGTAATCGTTTTGTTAGTTATGATTTGATCCATTGCTTTCACTCACTTAACTGCATTCCGTGTAGGTACATGTACAGCAATATCTAAATTGAAATAATTAATTAAATTTGATTTCGAAAGATTGGACCAGAAACTTAGTCCAGCGGCAAAACAAAAATTTCTTTGTTTCTCAGTGTTGTGCAAATGCAATATTTTGGAAGCTGTGAGCCACTGTCAATGCTCACGTTTTCCTATTATAATAATTCTTGTTTTACGTCTCCAATGTACAACATACAGTTTTTAATATTTTTGAGTATAAATAAATAATAAATAATATGAGAAATATCGGAAACGTTTCGTAGGCTTTGTGAGGATGCATTAGTAGCTCCATTTTATTAAAAAAATACTCAGTGTAAAAAAATGACACTTTACTGTGAAATTTGAAGCAATATAATTATAGAGTGTGATTTATTTTCAGGAGCCGGAGAAAGCTGCTGATTTCGATACTCAAAGAGTAAAACAATTATTGGAACATAAAACACACGCTTGGAAATCGGCCTGGACTGCGAGAAAATTGTTATTAGAAGAGCAACAGCAACTCTCCCAATTTGATTCTGATTTGCAGCAGATTAATTCCAATTTGAGTGATCTTTCCAAGCAGCTAAACACACTAAAAGGACAGTATGGAGAATCACTAACAAGCGCAAAAGCTACGTCTGTTGCATTTGTTTATTTCGAAAAAACAATTCAGGTTAGTTCTAATTTTAGCCATTCTCAGTGAATTAATTATTTTTTCACTGAATGCTGAACAATTTGGTGAATGCCAAACCCTATTGTTTCTAGTATTTCTATTGATAATCCATATTATTCCGAATAATATTAATGAAAAACGAGGGTACACATACTGATCGTGATTGCAACCCTTCGAATAAATTTTCCTGAATAAATGCTCAATAGCTGTGTATAAACTCATCTGGGAATTATTTTCTAAATCATTAAAATAAGTCTACTTTCCAGTTATTTGGAAAGAAGGCTATATGACTGCTAGAGTACACAAAATTGGGTAATAATTATATGCCTATCTCAGTACTTAATGTAATTCCGAAATTCTTCGAGTCGGTTCTTACAAACAAAATTAAACAGTTTTTGAATGACTTATTGATAAATAAATATTCATGACTTTTTGAAGTCAAGATAAACAGCAACAAATTTAATGATACCCATACAATATCTATGAGAGAAAGATTTTCCACTGGATGTAATATTTACAGGCTTTTCCCAAAGTTTGATAAAGTTTGTATTCCATTGTTAACAGAGAAATTTAAGACATCGGAAATTTCAGATGCTTTGCGTGCTTGGTTTAATTCACATCAATACAATTCAGTGTGTTAAATGTAAAGTTTACCTCAAAGGAAAAAAAAAATTATAAGGCGCGTGCCAGAATGTTTGCAGTTTGGATAACTTATTTTTTATTAAGAGCATTAGTTGTTGACTAAGAGTAATATCGTCTTATACTCCTAAGATTGTAAAGTTTGGAGAATAGTTAAGGAAACCCAACATGTGTAAAATTAAATAATGATCTCAATATGAAGCCCAGTGGAACTTCGATAACACGTTTGAACGTCGTAATGTTGTTAAGGTAAGTTTTCATAGATCCAAAAACCAATTTTCGTCCAGACATCACGTCAGTGAAGTTGTACAGGTCTCGAGTGGAGACTTGTGAAAGCCCATCCCACGCAGTCTGCATTTCTGATCGTACATTTCTTGCAGTTTTGTGGGTTTGGGTAGAGTCCGGACTGCATGCATTTCATTCGGGGAGCGGTCTGGCTATGTGGCTGGCCGTAGCTGCAAGACAAAGAAATATATTTAGTGAATATCCATTCCATTTTTCGTAATTTTTAATCCCGATCAGAGGACTCAACGTAGTCTTCTCATTTACTTTTAAATTTTGATTAAACAAAAAAGTCTGGATGGAAAAATAGATTTTTGTATCGTTTGAGTTTTCTTTGATTTTTTATTTTCATTATTTGAATATTTTTTATTTATTGTTGATAGATGTATGGTTTGACTGAACCCAAGAAACTAACGTAAACATTTCAGAAGACAAGTGGGATTTAAAAATTATTTAAAATGTAGAGTTTATTAATTGTGTCACATTCAAAGAAGTTTTCTAAGACAAGAAAGCAATCATTTCGTATTTTCCAACCAAAGTAAATGAGACATCGTAATAAAAATTTCAAAATCTTGAGTGGTACCGGATGTAGGTACCGGATGTAGGAACCCTGCATCATATGAGATATACTAGTATTGGATTGTGCATCTAATATGTCAAAGTGGGACACATACAAATTCCGTGTTATATATAACACTAAAGATATATAAAGCAGCACCTATATATTTTACACGAATCCAAAATACAGGAAATTTGTGACATTAAAGAATCTCGACACTTGAAGGGAGTACATTCTCTTTTAAACCACTTAGGATTATAATAGGATAATAACTTTAATTTTTTTGAAATATTTTTCAACATATATTTCTTTTTTAAAATGCCGATCCGTAAGTTTGCCGCACGAAGCGGCTACTAGTGTTGCTTGTGCACTGTACAGGGCCTGGGCGTGGGCATTCACGGACTGCAGTCACTGGCTACCAGACCTGAAATTCATGATTTCCATGAGGTTTATTTATTTATAAATAATACTACTGTTGAGTCATCAATACTACTGTTGAGCATTGCAATTTTCCATGTATATTCCGAGACATTTGGTTTCTCATTCATTTGAAATAGGCAATAATCTAATGTTCATTCAATATCCTTATTAACCAAATTCTCTTTGATTGTTTCCTTTCTTTCCAAGATTCTATTCTTTAAGTATATATTTAATCTCCTTTTCATCTTGTTTCTTTATTCATCATTGTCACAAGATTTTTTCCTAATCTTGTTTGGATGTTGTTCTAATTTTATGTTGATAGAGTATTAACACACCTCATAACCCTTAACTGGTATGTCAGAGTCTTTCTTTTTCAGAGAAATCTATCCTTGAGATTGACTACTTTCACAGAATCTTAGGGAGTTCAGTGTTTTCCCCACTAGTTTGCTTTTTTAAATTCTAAATACATGATGTGCAGCATACCACTGATTATTCAACAGCTTTTCAGTAGACGCCTGTTGTGAACCGGAGAGGAGGGGGCAATTTTACGTGCAGTCGTTCGGAACCCAGTCATCGGAGTGTTACCGTCTCCTTACTATTAAATGCAGTTGGGCTGTCATTCTGTGGACAGTATATTTACGCCCCTCCGTTACTTTTGGGAAAATATTTTTTATTATGCAAGTTTTTTTACCACACTTAAGTCTTTTATTGTATTTTTTTACAGTTGTTGGAGAATAGAATTCAAACATTTATGAGTACAACAGAACAAATTTTGAAATCTGAACATGCTTCATCCCACGTGGAAAGTAAATTAGCTGAATTGCAAACCAAGTGGACAGCTTTTATGAATCAGGTTAAGAAAAGTAGGCAATTCATTAATATGAACATTGAATACTTCACACTAGTTGAAGAGGTAAGTTCTTGCCACATATTTGAATATAATTTTAACTTTATTCAAAGTCCGCAAACACTATGTCATTAAAGGAAATATTTACAAAAGTGTATACTTTTATTGATTGATTATACTAGCGTAGTTGCAAAGATGTTTAATAAAAGAATAGATGTCTGTGACATATTGTCGCAGTACGTCCATGAAAATGTGTACATGTGTTAAAAAAGTAGCCAGACCCTCAAAAATTGTGTTATACGTGTAATGTGTGTGCAAAAATTATGTGATAAACAAGTGTCTTCTCCTAAACACAAAACCAGTCCATTAAAGCTAGATGGACTTTGGTGGCTTTCCTTTTGAAATAATTTGTGGAAATCTCAGTTCTGTGATTGCAGTCAGCATCTAAGTAATCGTACTTTTGCGTTCTACGTATGTAAGAAAGAAAGTACTCGTACAATACTACATAAGAGGCGCATGCAAATTAAAAGTTTCCGTAGGTCGCCAACAAAAAGGAAACACAACTTCATTGAAAACTTATCTGTAACAGACACTCGTACCGCTATTCTTCCACATAATCACTACCAGAATGAGACATTTGTCATAGCGTGGGATCAACATTTGTACCCCTGTGCCGTAGAAGTCAGCGTGGGACACGCACCAGTGTTTGACGAGCACCTGCAACTCTGCGTCACGTAGTACGCGTAATGCTGATTGGACAGGAATTTCTAGGGGTGCAAGTAAAGATGGAAATCATTGGGAGCGAGATCCGGACTTAAGGAAGGATGGCCAAACATCTTACAGCGCAACTACTGCAGATCTCTTGGGAGCCAAGCCGTATGTGGCCGACCGTATGACCCTCCACCAAAACAAAACAAAGATAGCGAAATTAATTAATAGTTAACATCAGGATTGTCAGATCGCCGCGGAACAGGCGTACAGCGTAATCTGTGATGATGACATGACCACTCTCAAAAGTATAGTTCAAATAATAGTTATTTAATATTAAAGGAAAAAAGAAATCAGATTGAAAATTAACAATGAATTGTTGGAGAGCGCTTATCTCAGATTATGTATTAGATATAAGGGACATGCTGCCAAGATGGTGCTGGTTTGCTTTGCTTACCCTTGTGTGGACTCTTGGTGTGTCGTTCTGTTTTTACTTTTTTCTATACGAAGTAATAAACGTAGTATAGAGAAGGTTACGTAATGCGACAAAAACGGTGATTTTTCGACACAAAAACTAGTATTGTGTGGCCTTGGTACAGAAAAAGTGGATAAATCTTGTTCGAATATATAGTAAATTAATTGTCTAATGTTGCGTTGTCAAAATCCACGATTTGTGGGAACTTCATACCGAAAAATTGGTTTACGGAAAATCCATGTGAACGTTTTATGGTCCACGGTTTACATCCATCTGTCTGTGAAGAACACTACCGCCTAAACTTTTCGTAGGTGCTTTTCCAAATATAATATTCCTCGGTCAATCTGATCGGACTCGAAGTTCTGCAATTTTGAAAAACATTCTTTAAATGGTAGGGGTATTTTACATCGAGCCCCTGGGATATTTTCACGAAAATTGCGCCAAATATTTCCTTAAATTTCTTCTAAGAATAGAGTGAATTACACTGTAATGACGGCATAGTTCTGATTTTCAGTTAAAACTCAATTTTCGAAAATTGGAAAAGTTTGAATTTTGCAGAGCTTTCCTACAACTCCATTCTTGAAGGTAGAGATTTTTCTTCGAATGAAATTTGTTCTCCACAATTAGTTTTTTCATTAACATGCGCATTTCTTTGAAAGTTTTAGTAGTTTTTGTGTAATTTTGGGTGAAATATAGGCAAGATTACAAAATTCCCAAAACAAGATTTTCTCAAAAATGGTTCCTTTTTTTCTTTAAACGTTTTGTAGGGATAGTGGTAAATGTACTGTATAAGAGGACATAAACGCCATTTTGCTGTATTATTTCGTATTTCCAAAATATACCCAAATCTATTTTTTGCATAACTCTCACAGCGTTAATATTTACATTACCGAAGATTTGTTTACATTATTGCATTTATGAGAACATGTGCTTCAAATGATGTTTGGTAATGTTTCTCGAAAACTCAAAAGTTTTATGTGAAAATAAGCTCGAAATTCTGTAGTTCTAGAAACGCCCAAACGCCAATTTCTCGAAAACGGCTCCACATTTTTTCGTACGTGCAGTGGTAAATGAACTGAATAACATGACACACATAATACTTTGATGTATTATCTTTTTTAATTACAAAAATGTATATTTTTAAATATATTTCAGGCTGTTATTACTTACATTACAGCGATTTGTATACATTATGGCGTTTGTGAGTGAAAGTGCTTCAAATGGGTTCCCAATGATGTTTCTCCAAAACTCAAAAATTTTACGTGAAAAACTGCTTCAAATTTCGCATTTACAGAAATGCTTAAATGACATTTTCTCAAAAACTGTTCAATATTTTTCAACGAAAATTTCCATACATGACGTTTTACTCTTGTATAATATTCTTAAATTAATATATCAGTTCTACCATTAGGTGACCGAAAAATTGAGAATGTGAAAAAGTGTACTTTGGGCGGCGATAAATGGCAGCTGGAAAGTGTGAGGAAAACCGAAAAGCTAGCTCAGATCAAAGGAATTTAAAAAAACTACAAAAATTAACTAGCGCGAGAAAGTCTATACCTTTCTGTAAAACAACTGGCTTCAGTTTAAGTTAATTGGGTGGTCGAAAGCAGAACGGCGCATTTAGTGTGCGAAATTGTGTTACGGCAAAGTAAAGTGGCTCAGGTTCGATTATCCCTTCTAAAATTAATTAAAGATAACAGAAAAAGCAATCAGAAAAATGGGAATGAATATGTCCTTCAATTTATTCCTGGGACTTCTAAGTAAGGACCATCAGACATTCGCCTAAGAGTAGGTAAACCTGGGCGATTAAAACCTCTATAAATGTCACAAGAGAACAGAACGAATGCAGAATACCCAGAAAATACACAGGTCGCATTTCAAATGGGAAAATCTGTGTTATTACTTTCTCACACATACTTCGTAAGAAGGCTTTTGCTTTATTCTACCCATTGCCCGCTCTTGGGTGTTGGGCCATTCGGCGAGGACCTCCCAGACGTGACCAGATCTGGACAGCTGATCGATTGGTGTAATGTTTTGCGGCCGCACTAATGAGATGTTGGGCCGAGGTGAGACTGATATTCATATATGGTTGGTCCATTTCTGCCCCCTTCTTGGCAAGTTTGTCTGCTGTTTTGTTACCAGCTACGCCGATATAGCTTGGAATCCACTGGAGGCTGACCGACCAGCTGTTCTGGAGTAAGTGAGAGATTGCTCCTCGGCAATAAAATAGGTTTGAACAGTCTAATGGGGAACTGTCGACTATTACAATTATGGCAGCTTGAGAGTCAATGAAAAATACAGCACGTTGGTAAGCTGCGGGGTGATAGTTAACAAGTGCCTCTGTTATCGTCGTGCCGCTGTTATCTCCCCAAAGTTACTGGCCAATCATGCCTCCTTACTAATTTCTACTATATAGTAAATTACATCCTCTAATACATGGTGTAGCCAAAATCCATGTTTTGTGGGTCCTTGATACTGAAGAATCGATTGAGGAGTTACCATCTGTCCGTCCGTTCGTCAATCCGTCCGTTCGTCAATCCGTCCGTTCGTCAATCCGTCCGTCAATCCGTCCGTTCGTCAATCCGTCCGTTCGTCAATCCGTCCGTCTGTGAGTCAGTCAGTCTGTGGACAATGCTAGCGCCTAAACCGTTCAGCCGATTTTCTCCAAAATTGAAATTCCCCTTTCGATCTGAATGAACTGAAGGCTTTGGGAGTATGAGACGGAAATTTTGTTTTTTGAGGGTACTTTAAATGAAGCCTCAATGGCATTTTAAATTTTTTTTCAATCATGGCACTATTTTTTTATTAAACTTTGTCCTGGAGAGCGTAAAAAACGCTTAAGAGAATGGTGCAAGTCTCATGATCGTTGAAATTCCATATTTTTTGAAAATTGTTTAAGTGCATTTTTTTGGAGCGTCCTCCTACAACCACAATATTGGAAATAGAGATTTTCCCCAGATTAATTAAATCTGCTCTTTCAAGAAAGATCTTTAAATAAACTCATGTTCAATTTACGAATATATAAGTAATTTTAGTGTAATTTTGCGCGAAACATAGGCAATCTCAAAAACCGTTCCAAATTTTTTCTTTAAATTTTCTCCTCGTATCTATCAAGAGACGGTAAAATGTGCCATGGTGCCATTTTCGGTAATGTATATGATGCAATGTTCAGCGAACTATGCGTATTTTAAAAAATTGCAAAAAGTTAACAATTCAAAACAACAAAATCGACGATAGAGATTTTTGCCATAGAGAAAGTCTATTGTAAAAATCAGCTCTTTAGAAAATGTACAAGTCATGTACAGCTTTTTGAAAAAAAACAGTAGATTTTGCGTAATTCTTGCTTAAAATTTGTGTAATTTCTAAAAAATTCGCTCGAAATATTTGTCTTTAAATTTTCTCCTCATAGTATTATCGAGGGATAGTAAAAACTATGGTGCTAGACCCATTTTCAGCAAACTCTCCGTATTTTCGAAAATTGCAAATGGTTAACATTTTAAAACTACAAAATTGAAGATAGCGATTTTTAGATTAAACAACGTCTGTTGAAAAAATCACTCTTTACAAAAGGACATGCACATTTTTGACATGTGTGCGATTCCTTCAAGTGCGGTCGCTCCGCACACGGCACCGCCAGCCTCCGCTACCCTCAGCAAAGGCACCAGCGCTGTGGCCGTCGCACCACTCGTGATGGTGCTCACCCCACGCACGGGGCGTGCACCAAGAGCAGCCGTTGCACATCTGGCGCCAAAGCGCCGCGCCATCTCAAACGCACCTCTGTCAACCTACAGGGGCCGCTTTCCGTCACTTTGCGCCCCAGACACAACGGGCCGGTAGAGCTGCCCGTCTTGCTACCATATTCGAGCTCGTCGCCTAAACTAGGCGCGTTCGCGTTCGCCTAAACTAGGCGCGAAAACTGTTCTCGGACCGGATTGGTCATATTTTAATGGTTCATTTGTATATATTTTTGCGGGGATAGAGGGAAGCTGAATAATTTTTAGGAACCCTAGATACACGTTTCATTAAATTTCTAGATTATGAAAAGATAAATATTGCATCATTTTCATTTTCTTTTTCACAGGGAGAAAAATGGTTTCGAGTGGGAAGTAAACTGCTGATAACAATTGCGAGAAAATCTACTGCCGTGAGAAGTCCCCACGAAGCGGACCAATTACTAGCTGAAGTGGAAAATTTTCTAAAGGATGGTGAATTACTTCAACAAGAGAGAATCAACAAAATATCAAGTCTTGCAGAGGAATTGCACGGTATGTAGAATGAAGTTTAGAAATATGACTTGGCAATATTGGTAGAAAACCTGTGTATTGTTGACGAGTATGATATTTAGTTTAGTGTTGTAGCAGTAGCAGTAGTAGTTAATAACTAGTTCATGTTAAAAAGCTACATTTAAAAAAAAAATACTAGGTACGTCTCCCCACTGCTATTGAACCTCTACACAGCGGAATTCCTACCTCCAGATTATCCCAAAAAGCCCAATTTGCGAATTACCCGGCAATCTATACGTCTCATTCATCATTAAACGTCATAGCAAATGAAATCAAAATACATCTTCATACATTAGAAAGTTGCTCCTCAAAATGGAAGATGAAAATCAATTCCACGAAATCAGCCGCTAAAATATTCACATTTAAACCATACTATCCTCCCATCCAGTTAAGAATAAATAGTAATATAATTCCTTGGACTACAAACAATAAGGTAGGTAAATACTTAGGACTCCATCTGGATACCACCCTCAACTGGAAAACTTACATAGACAAAGTTCAGCAAGCCAAAATCTAAAATTCTTCAACTGAAACCGCTCATAAATAAAACTACTAAACTGTCTTTAAAGAATGCCATAATCATATATAAATCCATCATCAGACCCTTCTTCCTGTACACCTGCCCAATATGCACAAATGCTGCCAAATATAATTCACAAAAATCGCCCAAAACAAATTCTTAAGATCCATTACCCAAGCCCCCTGTTCATCTCCAACAAGCAACTACACACCGAATTAAACATCAAACCAATGACTCACCATATTGCCTACCTCCTAATAACTTTTACTCGAATTTGCAATTGATCAACAAAAAACAGAAATCTCAAACCGGGTAATAGCTATTAACATACCTACATGTGTAATGAGTGTTCTTACTACCGAGGCCAGAAGTTAAAAAACGCAGATTTTTAATTTGGACGAGGCAGTAATAACACTATAACATTTCGTGGTAGGTTCAGCATTTTATCGGTCACCATAAAATCTCACGAATCATGCGAAAATTTACATTACTGCTCATAGTAAACACGTGAATTCTGTTGCTGCGGCACGTTAGTACGATATTGTAGGGTGTTACTTGCAATATTTCAATATAAACAATATTCGTATACCGTGGTTCGAGAAAGATGGATGCAAATAATTCTCCTGAATCTAAAGAAACGACGTTCGGTTAGGGAATTGGCGCCTTGACTTCCAGTGGCGACACCTTCACATCGTCAGTAAATACGATTACCGGAGTAGTGTTTCATTTGGTGGAATGTGAGGAAAATGAGGTTAATTTACCTAATTTACATTTTTGTAATTGCACTATTAATAGTATTACAATTAAGAATAATTATTCCCAAACCAATGTGAATTACTTCTGAATTGTTTAAATATGATTAGTTTTGTATAACGCCATGTTTTTTCCTCAACAAACATTTGACTTGCGATGAATCGATCGTTGTTTACGTTGCTAAGGATTTTAAAACTCGTTGTTAAGGATGTTAAATTTCTTAACATACAGGTGGGTACAAGTGCACTTACAAACCTGCAGGGTTGCATTTAAGAGGGGTTAAAAACGCATGTGACCGATAAATATACAGAATGTCAAACTCGAATAAAAAACATATCCGTTGCATGCATTCTTGGACAGCAATTTAGAATATTCATATTCAGCGATACAGAGTAAAGCAATTGAGGTGCACTGGGAGACCCCCTCGTGAGATGTAGGTTAGTGTCAGTAGTAAACTAGATGAAGTTAGATTGTAAGCACAAATTGATACAAATATAAAGTTCAACATAAACTGGACTTAACTAGCCAGACCAGATAACGATTCCGCCGAGTAAACCGCCGTTCCCTTAATACCATTAAAATAAACTTATGAAATGATTATTAAAAGCAAAAAGCAACTCTTAGTAACAGTAGCCTACATTACATTAATATAATATGTATCATTTATAAAACCGCGGAAGAACTTCTTTTGTAGGGAAAAAGTTAACACACGTTACTGTAAACTTCTGTAGTACGGTTACTTCTGTAACACGTTACTGTAACACGTTACTTCTGTAACACTTCTGTAACACGTTACTGTAACACGGTTGTTACTGTAAACTTCTGTATTTTCATTACTGGAATACTTTAGATGAAGCCTCGTGGACATTCCCAAAATTTTGAAAAATTGCACTAAATTGTTTTATTAAATTTTGTTGTCGGATAGCGTCAAGGACGCTTAAGAGAGTGGTGCAGATCTCATTCTCATTGAAAGCCCTGATATTTCGGAAATTTCTAAAGTTCACATTTTTACGGCGTCTTCCAGCAACTAAAATACTGAAGGTGGAGATATTTTCTTAATAAAATCAAAGACAGATTTTGAAATAAGGAAATAAAGTTATGTACAATTTGTCGGAAATTTGAGTATTTTTCGGGTACTCTTGCGTGAAATAATCAATTTTTAATTTTTTAAAACAAGTTTTCTAAAAAATGTAACAAATTTCTTTATTAACTTTTGACCTCGGTTAGTGTAAAGGACACTTAAAAGAATGGAGCATCTGCCTAGCCCAGCCTATTACAGCGCAGTGCTGTTCAGTCCAGCCCAGTTCATCCCTGTGCAGCTGAGTCCAATTCAGTCCCGCCGAAAACGTGACTTCGCATGCCGCGACCCTACTCAAGACACTCACATTATTGAATTTTACCGTTTTCCTGCTAATTGTCAAAAATACGACGAAATATTATTGCACAACACAGGATAGTCAACACGTTTTTGGCATTAAGGAACAAGTGTAAATTATTACATACACCATTTACGTTTTAAAAATGTCTTTTAAAGAATGATCATTGAAAGAAGCCAACTGAGGCGCCGTCACCACTAGACCAGTCGTATCTTCTTGAAGGGGAGAAATTCGATCACTAGAAGCACTTTTGTATGTTATTGTTGTTCATTTGAGTACATGAATTTTGAGAAGAAATGTCACCAATTGTACAGTTTTGTTATCAAATCCCGAGCCGCGCCATGCTTTCGAAAATTGGAAAGGGTTTTCGTTTTTTAAGTAATATTTATCCAAGGGTACAATGTATTTAGATGAGTCATTTTATTCGTAACAATGGTAATATTATCCATAACAATCCAGTATTCATACTAATGTTATGCAAATCAACTTTGTATGAGATAACTGTGTTAATACACATGAGTTTTTTTTTTTTTTTTGTTTTTTTGCTTTTAGGTGAAGAGGGGTCTAAGCAAGTAACCCTTGTTCGAAATGAAAATAAGGAAATGATTGATTCTTTTACAATTATCAGAAAGGAATTACATATTCTTGCTCAGAATTTGAGAGCTGCTGAAGAACAAAGGGAAAGGCAGGAAAAGGTAATTATTTCACGAAACCTTTGTAATAAAAAAAGCAAACTGGCAATAATGATCATAAAAAAGGGTTTCTGCACATTGGCACGTCAGTCTTCCTCCATTGTACTCTGTCTTCTGTATTCTTTTTCCATTGTATGATTAATTTTAGTAATTTTCGTAATGATGTCTACAGCATGCTTTAGGCATTTTTAGAAAGTGAGAGAAACCTAGCCGAATCTTCCCTAACCATATTCCTCCAGAAAACGGAGAGACGTGTAGTTTTTTCTAGTATTCAAAGCGCACAATCTACTACTTTTGTAATGTCTTTAATGCCAAATTGAATGCTATACAAGAAATGTAAGAAGGATTGAAACATCATAACGGCGGCGGAGACTTCCCTGTTGAGCGCACACGAGCGCTTCAAGTCGCGATCTCTATCCATCCAATGCCCTAATAGTAAATCCGATACACGGGCGAAACTTTAATGACCACAATTTAATCTTCTGTTGGATCCCTGGGCCGTTGAAATAACAAGAAAATCTGACCAAACAGCACATTTGCCAAAGAGCGAATCACAGATATATCAGAGAAGCTCACACCAAACACTCTAATCATATTAAGGGATGTATCATGGGAGATTTTCTGGTGAATCTGAGATTTCAAACTCGCCAACAAGAAACTATAAACCCCTGAATCTCTGGCACTTTTCGCATGGATCGCCTTTGCCTCCCGTCTGTGACGGGTAGAGAACGCATCCCAATACTCGGTGAAAAACTAAAGGACGTCGCGACGGGAAAAACGTCAACTTTCTGCCTCTGAAGATTCTCTACAATCCATACTCTTCACCTAAACTCTTCATCTAAAACAAGAAAGTGCATTTTATCACCTTAGTGGAGGACAGAGGGAGTTTATAAAACTGTTTTACCTTTACAATCTGTTAAATCTTTCAACCCGACTTTTGATATGCCAGAAATATTTTATTGCATTTGATATTTTATCGTACCAATATTTGATGTCACAATTCTTTTTAATTTTTTGAGTGTTAAGAGACTGTAGATGACAACTTATACGTCCATCTAGATAATTTTTTAAAGCAATTTCATCCTTCCTAAAATCCGACTCATCATTATTACCGGAATTAAAGAGCTTTGAATATTTTAAAAGTGTGGTAATTGTTGCTTATTGCTGAGTTTGACGGAGTTAAACCAGCATCTCGGACGTGAACCAAGAATGCAGTGCTAACATGATGCAACAGGTATTCAGGGATTTGGGACCCCTTCAATGTAATTTATTACTATAATGCAATAATATATTCCAAAAATGTGTGCGTAGGTGCGTGCGCGCGCGCGCATACTAAACTAATATGTGAAAAGCCAAGAACTCCGGGTTTAATTTTAATGATAAAATCGGTATCTAGCCTTAGTAATAATGGCATTGTTTACAAACTTAAGTCACAGAATACGCGTTGTTAGGACAACCGATGAACAAAGTGTAATATTCCATGCTTGGTGTCATAGCGCTGTGCAGGTGGATACGGCCCCAAACATTACATGAAAAAGGTGTGAAGAGAGCATTGAAAGCCATGATCTTGTAGGATGCAAGGAAGCACTCTCTGAAAATATATTGAAGCGTACACATACAAGCGGTTGGTGAGGTGCGAAAGCATAAGCTGGGTATTATTGAAATGATAGTGAGGCGGGAATTTATAATTAGATAGCCAGGTATTGTTAAAATAGTAGTATGGAATTGGAATTGTAGATTCTATTATTGTAGTAGTTGGAAGTTTGAATTAAAAAAGACTCTTGTGTTTCGAGGGGATATATATTAGTGTAGTTCCGTAGATAGAAGGATTTTTCAATAAGTAGCTGAATATAGTTAGTCTTGAGTAGGTGATTCATACGAAACGCAGATAGGGAAAATCGAGACCCCGTATAAATTTTGGGGGAAATATTAAGTTCTATTAACAGCAAATCGTTGAGGACATTCTGGAACATTTTTAATTTAGTCAAGGACGCGGGAATTGGTATACCAAGGATTCCATGGACAACATTCTGCTAATCAGCCGAAAAGCCATCTATCAAGACATTGTAGTATGCATACGAACTATATTCAAACCCGTACAGTTTTAGTGTTCTACATTGAAAAAGTTATTCTCATGAGAACAATAGAATTTGCAATATATATAAGAATAAATGTTAAATTTTTATTGTCGAAAAAGGCTGATAATTTATATTAATTGCCATCAATCTAATAATTCGTTGCAATCAATAGCGGAGGACTTCTCGTCAGCTTACAAGAGAAAACACATTAAGTCAAGAGTTCAAGCTTCCAGAGAAATGGAATACTCAGAAAAATAATGGTAAATGATTTTATGTGGTAAGAATGTAATATATGTGTTTTCGGTTTTAAATTTTTTTTAAAATTGAAAGAAGTGGACATGATCATTTCAGTTTGGGAAACTTTTACAATTGAAACTATTTCCAAAACAAGACAATTTCACTCAAAATGTCATAACCGTAAACCAACTCCGGGAACTGCAAGCTAGGAACCATCCCGGCATGCGTCTTAAGCGATTGAGTAAATCCAGGTAAACCTTAATCAGGATGGTGCCTTAAGGTTAAAATTAAATACTTTCCCGAAAACATTATCTGAACTAAGCAGTTGCAATGCACACAAAAAACGCAGGAAAAATAGACATATTTCAAATGAAATATTGACTTACCATGGCGAAGGTTGGAAGAATGAACTGAAACAGAAAGGTAGCAAATTAGTGAAAGTCATCGAGACAAAATTAGAAAACATGACCAACTGAAACAGAGAAAGAAATTTGTTAAGAGACTGTAACTAAGTATTACAAATGTACACAAGTATTACATATATATATATATATATATATATATATATATATATGTATATATATATATATATGTATATATATATATATATATATATATATATATATATAATAGACACATGCATTTTTTAATATTTTGAATACCTACACATAGTGTGTGCATTTCGTGCATAAACGTGTACTCATACACAGCTATGCGCACGTGTGTACTATGACCAAATAATGTATGGTGTAGAAGGTTAGTTCTACATGTGTTAATAAGAATGATTGAGCTAGTGAGTGTACGACAAGATTACAATGACAAATAGCAAGATTATGGAGTAGACAGATTATTTGATATAATATGAGTTTAAATTTTTTAGAGTTAAATATTTATATAATAGATTTAAAGTGAATAAAATGAGAAGAAATGGAGAGTGAAGTAACATAAAATTGAAGAAAGAAAGAAAGGAATCAACATGAGCAAGGATTTTTGTGATCTGAGAAGAGAAACAGAACAAAAACGAAACAAAAAATGCGAGAGAAAAAAAGATGAGATGGAAGTATTTATCTGAGAAGAGGGATAGAGCGTTGTATTATGGATAAAATTGGAATTAGTATGAGATTCGTCACAATGCTGAACAGTAGTTGAAATGCTCACAAAAATCAAAGGGAAATACTTTGTTTCCTAGGTCTAAGTTTTAGAAAACGAGCAGTGGGAGGGTCGTTAAGTAATTCTGATAAATCTGCAAAGTGACCTTTTTTTTAACTTTTTAAATTTTGAAATGTGCCGCTGTTCTTTATAGTGGAGGGAACATTGTTTCAATCACGGATGGAAGTGACAACAAATGATTTGGTGAAATTAGTGGTGTGATGTTGAATACGAAAAAGACGTGACACCTGAGCACGATGTAGCTTCATAATCTGAAAACATTATGATAGGTATGATGAGTACTGTTTAAAATATTGTAGAGGAGAAGGCAGTGAAGTGAATGCGTATAGGGAACTTTTCTTTTTTCTCGAATACATACAAACATGATCTCGAGTAGTGTTATTTCCGATAGTAAAAACAATCAAACAAACATGCTCTACATTATATTAGCAATGAATAATTCCTTGAACGTTTTGGTCTCAGAAGCGACGGCACCTTCCCGTGGAAGGTGCTTTTTGTAGTTTTTCAATTTTGTCGCAGACTGTATATCACAGCAGCTGTACACGCATTTCCACCGCTGTTGTACAATCGAGAGGTCATTAGCTTCATTTGCGAATAGAGAGCGCACTGCACTTATCTGAGCCGATTGTCGGACTAAAGTTCTGACGGTCTAAAATCAAATGCAATTATAGGGCCGCGCGAATGATAGAGAGCCGTCGTTTTTTGCAACCCAATTCCGTCAGTTCACAAGTTTGCGTTATTCTTTGATTGTATCCAAAGAAAGTAGATATTTGTTCTTTACTAGATATTTGTTCTATACTTAGAAATATCCTCAGAGATTCGACTTAACTATAAGTGTAATCTTCTGGGTATTACAGCAGAAAAGAAACCGTCAAAAAACTTATGCATAGAAGAAGCGTTTCTCAGCAAAATGGCATGTGAAACATTTGTTTAACTGAAGAGAATACGGTGGTGTATTTTGTTTATAACGTGAAATGGCTCTTTCGTTTACAATCTGTGTCCGCTTTTCATTAAAATGTCTGAAATTTCTAAAATTGTAAATATTCTACTTTACCTACACTTTGTAACAAAGATGAGTGTATTGTATAGATCTTCTAAAATATGTATTTTTTTTTTCGTATCGTGCATCGATTTGTTGGGAGTTCTTCAAGTGTTACAAGTTATTCAAGTGATACAAGTATGATACAAGTTCCAATAGTGTAATATTTTCCAACCGTGGAATAAAGTATGTGCTATTGTAGAAGCTTTATTTGTTTCAATCTATGCTGTTTGCAATGGATAAATCGTCAAAAATTGATTTTCAGAGAATGCAATAAATTTTGGGAGCTCATAAACTCATTTTACTTAAATGAAAGCGCATGTTTTATTATTATTATTATTATTATTATTATTATTATTATTATTATTATTATTAAATTTACTACGATCCTTCATTCTTAAGTAGGTTAAAAATTAAATGTTTATAAAAAGGAGCTTCCGTAAGTGGATACATTTCTACACACCCCAAAATATACTCTTATATTAATAAAGGTACGATTTCAATGTCGCCAAAATTAAATCTACATCAACAACCCCTTTTGAAGGCAAATATGTTGTGTGTTACAGAGGTACTCATCAAGCAAGTGATGACAGAATGGGTCACAATATTTCAACTTGGATTTTATATTTCTGTTGTTGACAACTTAGTTATACTGAGATAGAAATATCTGTGATATACAAATGTATCACAAGTTGATAATTAATTATTATAATAAGTAAATGTTAAAAATTCATGTATGTAAATAAAAATGAAATATTTATCTTGGTATTACTGTCAGGAAATGGAAGAAGCTGAAGCTATTTTAGCAACTGCTAAAGCAGAAGCAGCTGCTGCTAAAGCTGCAGCAACTGCAGCTGAGGAAGCGAGAAGAGCAGCTGAAACAGCTGCAAAAGTCTTACAAGAAGCCATGCCAATTCTTGAAAAGGTATTGTAATTTTGAACTGATTTAATGATTTTCAATTTAATGTTTTTTCGGAGTGTTTCGTGCAATATTCAAATCATTAGTCTAATTTGAACCACAAGAAAACTTTCTATATGCTTTCCTATACATAGTGAAGCGTGGATTTTTACTTTCTCGCTTACTACATCCTTACGCAAGAAAGAGAAAGTATTATAATGCTGCAGAAGAAAGTGGCAATTTCTCGAAAGAAAACTTGTAATGTGAGTCTCTTAAATCGAAAAATGGGATAAATCTTGCCCCTTTATGTAGTAAATTACCTCCTCTAAAAAGTTCTAAACGAATCTACGTTTTGGGGGTCCTTCATGCCGAAAAATTGGTTTACGGCAAAACATATGATCTGTTCGTCTGTGGTCAACCCTAGCGGCTAAATCATTCAGACATTTCCTTCAAAATTGACATTCCTGAATCAATGTGGCCAAATAAGAGTCCTTTCGTATTTCAAACGGATATTGTGATTTTGGAAGGTGCTTCACATTTTCAACATTTTCCACATTTTCACAGATGGCTCCAAATGTTTGAATTACGTTGTTTTGTTTTTTATCTCGGATACAGCAAACACGCAAATTAATTTTATTTTATATATTTTATGATTAAAGTATATATCACAAGTCTCATTTTTGTTGAGCTCTCTGTATTTTCGAATATTGCATTAGTTCAAAATATTTCGGTGTCATCCTGCAATCAATATTGAAGATGGAGCTTTTTTTGCTTTAATAATATATATTCCTCAAAGACAAATCTTTTAATGTATTCATTACATTCTTTTGAAGATAAGTAGTTTTTGCGTATTTTTACGTGAAATATAGGCAGTTTTTAAACAATTATTTTCTGAAAAACGGTTTGCGGTTGTGGATTAATTTTTATTGGGACAGGTCCCATTTATGGGGATCTCACTGCATATTTGAAAATTGCAAAAATTTAACATCGAAAAGTACAGTTTTGTTTGAGATTTTCCCTAGTGAACCCTGTTCGAAAAACTAGATCTTTAAATTAGTCGTGTATAATTGTTTGAAAAACCAGTAGTTTAGGGTAATTATTGCATGAAATAAAAGCAATTGATAGAAAATATTTTTCTCATAAAAGATCCAAATGTTTGCTTTACATTTTTTCTCAGAGCAAGGAACGCTTAAAGAATTTGCGCTCATCTTCTTTGACATCTCTGAATTTTCCAAAATTGCATAAGTTACTAATAATGCTGTAAGTATGCTGTCGTAGCATCACTAGTGTAAAAGCACCAGCGGGGGCTGGTGAGAGATACCTGGTAGGGAAAACCTCGCTAGTCGACGGTAGGTCGGCGCCGGATATCGCCATCCAGTGAGGGGATCCCCACCACCTCCCCATAAAAACATGCACTACACTTACGGGAGTAGTTGGGACGTTAGTAGCTGACGGAATCACTAATCAATCAATTGTATCTCTAACACATCTTTCTTCGCTGTTCTTTTTTAATTCACTTCTTCATTTCGTTAGATCACGAATGCGTTATTACAACTTTCCTTCAGGCTGTCTGGTACACACAGATGCATTCATCATTTTGTGTTTCCGCACGTGTTAATTGCTATTATACTTATTTCTGTAAGTGTAGTGCATGATATACCCCGGGAAGTGGCCTCCCCCTCTAGAACGTGAAACCTGACGCCTCCCACTCGTTGGCTTACTGGGTTTCCTCTCCAGGTTTATCTCTGCCAACGGAGCACCGCTCCATCCGGGGCAAGCTCGAATCTCCCGACTGGTCTCCCGATATGACTAGAAGAGTTATGTAAGTTTGTGTGAGTGTGTGCCAGGAGAGAGGAGGGATTAAAGTTGAGGAAGGAAAGATCGTGCTTGTTTGCTAAGTGACTTCTCCGGTATTCAGCTGGTAATGATCGGAGAATACTATCTAGAGCTACCGGGTCCTAGAATTCTTTTCTTATTTAATTATGCTGCGTGTATATTCCAAAGACTTTATTTGGATTGTTAATAATACAATATACATGATAGACTGAATAGGGATGTGATTAATACAATTTATATTTTGGTGCTAGTGTTGGTATTGTCAATGACACCACACTTAGCACCAAATCTCACACTAGCACTGTCTCTCACGGAAAAAACATAAGAACGGTCTCTCTCTTTCTCCCACGGAAATTGTTTGAAATGGGCGTATTGCCAATTATAAAAGATCGATATAAAATCAGAAGGGGCTATGATACATATAAACAATGTATGGAATAAATAAAAGATGGAAAGAAAATATTGAAAATGTCAAAAACTCGAATTTTATTTTATGGATTTGCTCCCTCTCTCACTGGACGCCTCAATGCATTACATTAAGCAATGCGTCAATGTACACTTTGAAAATGTGCATTGACGCATTTAAATTGACTGTAACATTGCCTGGATGGTCCGCTGTAAGATTCGAAGTAAATAAATGTCTTCAGGATAGTATGGTTTTGCAGATTGGAATACGAGTGTTGACTTACTAACAACTATTGCCACAGGTATTTTTGATCGCACATTCTTACCACTCTCAAAACGCAGTTGTCTATATCATCTTTATTTCATTTGTAAACGCTGGGGATTGTAGCTAAAAGTAATCTTTGCTACCATCCCCTTGTCCCATCTCCTGTTTCGTTCTGTGCGTTAATTTAGAAATGTCATTATATACGGATGTATCTTATGTTGCAGATTGAAGCGGAGACAACAGTTATTTCTTCTCGTGATTCTGTGGAAGTCATTGAGAGATTAAGAAAGTCACCTAGTCCTCCTCCTAAGAGAGCAAAAATAAATGACGAAGAACAGAGATCGAGTCCACCAACATTCACGATTCCTTTGCAAGATGCTACTGTACAAGAAGGGCAACGATTTACATTCGAATGCAGGTAGAACTGCTCATCAACTAAATGAAAGAAACGCAAGAGTTGGCAGAAATATAATTGTTTCACAATTGTACGCTATAGAGTTGCAGGTTTCCCTGTTCCTGAAGTTATTTGGTACAAAGATGGCATTTCTATTCAGGATAATCCTGATTATCGAACAACATATGACAATGGAATTTGTACATTAGCCATCGAAGAGACCTTTTCAGAAGACTCAGCTCGTTTCACTTGTAAAGCAACTAATTCAGAAGGCTCCGCTGAAACGTGTGCAACTCTATCTGTGCAAGGTAAATGTCTTAATTGGCGTTATCCTTCATCATTGCTTTTAAATTAAAATCCTGAATTAGTTTTCAAATTCCTCTATTTCTTAATCTGAATAAAATTGGAAAATAGATCATTCCCTCACAAAACAATTATATTTTACTGTCAGACAAGTCTGGCATCTCAGAAGTAGCTGCGCATCGAACCACAAGAATATATAACTTACGGATTGTCCTATGAATACGGCGTGTCCCGATTGCCTCAATGCATTCTCCACGCAGGTACCCGAGGGAGAAAAACCATTTGAAGAGTATTACACGACACAGGAATACATACTATACTTCGGCTTTCATAACGTGGTATGTGAAGGTCTATCCTCGCGATGGAATTAATAGCACGACTTTTCGCGTCTTTCTCGATCGTGTCGCTAGATGTCGCATGCTATGCAGCACTGCTTGATACAGTCTCGATTATGCGACATCTAGCGGCACGCCAAGAAAGATGCGAAAAACCGTGCCGAAAGATGCGAAAAACCGTTCCATCGTGAAGTCAGGTCTTCACGTGCCACGTTATAAGGACCGAAGAATATATTCCCGCAAACCGTTGTGCATCTAAATTGCAGATCCACATTGTTTCCAATTGGTATCTTGATCAACATTCATGAATCCATAAAGAATGGTAATGTAAATCAGTGATGAGATCCGCCTTTAACTACAACTCTAGTAACTAGGGGTAGTGGACGAGCTATCGAGCTCTAAAGTTTTCCATTTAAATTGCAGTCGTCTAGAATAGACAGAAGTACCTGAGTGGGAGTATTATCGTTTAATTTCGTAGAATATTGTATAAGAAAATATATTTGCAATTTATTAAAAAATCTCAAAAACGGATAGAATGTGTGTCTTGATTTTTCGTATAGAGGAAGGTTGATACTGATGAGGTTGATGCTAATGAGGTTGGTACTATTGAGTTGGTGAGTGAACGTGTGTAGTTACAACCGTGCGTGCAACCGTGTGTAGCGACACACGCAAAAAATTGAAGAGCAAAACAATATTTTTTCTTAATTAATTAGCAATTAAATAGTTCTAAATGGTGGCATATATGGTTTTGTGGTAACCGATTTTGGTTGTGCCAGCATAAGAGAGGTACTGTTTCCACCAGTTCATCGGCAGCATCAAATTCAGATTGAAGTCAAAATGTGTCGTTGTTGTATAATCTGCTTTCCTCCTAGATTTCTGCCCAAAATGCTTCGATCTCTTCTTTTGAAGGAGTGACAGCATTGCTATTTGGTTTTTGAGTCAGAATGCGATAGAATCTCTTCGCATCTGTTTCAAACAACCAATTCTACATTCTACGTTCGTGACGTCTAATGCGTTGAGCCCATGCGTGGATTTCCTCTTAGGATCTTCTCAGCTACCATTAGCCAGCTTGTGACACTTTCAATTTGGAATTTTTGTACAACCTGGAGTATATTTAGTTGAACTTTAGAGGTGTGCGTTGATCTAGAAGATACCTCGGCTAAGAGAGATATTTCACGCCTAGTCGGCTATCCGTTTCATAACTCTTTTGGACCATGTGGGTACGGGGCTGTTTACTGTTTGATGTCGGCCGTCGGTGTTCTTGGCTGGCCCCAAAATTATCGGAGATTCCAAAGATCCAGTTGCATACACTTGTGATTGATTTCACTAATATCTAGATCTCTACCTGGGGTGTGCACCACATCATTTAAGACACAGTTCACTGTCTCTATCATTCTCTTAGCTTTAGTATTTTCGTATATTCTCAATGGTGCACGAGATTCGAATGGAAATTGACAAACTTTCTATCTCGCGTCAAAGATTATTTCGCATCATGTCCTTATCGTGTGATTCATTGCAAGATGAATTTTCACCACTGACGGATGTTTCATTTGGAAAGAGATGAACCTTCAACAGGACTATGTTCATCATGTGGTTAGTTCGAACGAAGAAACATACTCGGCATTTCCCTGAATGTCAACAAGTTGTTCCGCTGTGAAATTTTCACTCCTGAGTATGTTCGTCGTTGACTGGCTCTTCTTCTTCTTCTATTATTATTATTATTTTTATTATTATTATTGTTATTATTATTATTAATTATCTCTATTAGTGGAGAATTACTAGTTTGATATTTTGCCCAACGGTTTTCAATATTTACTTGATTTCAAATATTATAGCAATGAGAGAGGAAGGCAGAACTGTACATTTACTTCAGATTGCAAAACAATTGACCATCTCTGCGCACGCCTTCAAATCTCTGAATGTGAATGGGAGTGTGAACACTCCCTGGAAACCATCGAGAATGGTGGGTGGCGATGTTACCTTTGTGCCCGTTTTCAGCTCGTCGCCCAGAGCCGATATTTTGTAACATTTTTTGGCTAAGTATCTGTGGACAATGTTTCTACCACCGATTACTCTCCGAACGTTTACACTTTTTTGTTTCAGGCAAGAATTCTATCCTTTCAGACATTTTCGGTATTGATTTTTTAAATAAATCATATGACCATAATTAGTATTAGTGTTAGATCTAGGTTAGTATTAGACTACGTATTAAAATAAAAAAAACTAGTGATTTTGTGTTGTGGTCATGAAAAATGCTCTAGGTGGAAAACACTAGATAGTTCTATTTAATTTTGTTCTTTTGCAGAGGCTGAACCTGAAGAGCAACTTTTCCCTCCAGTATTTACGAAAAGAATAGAAGAAAGTTCTGCAAAAGAAGGATCAACTTTATATTTGATGTGTACTGTTGAAGGCAATCCATTACCTACCGTTCAGTGGTTTAAGAACGGTACTTGCATTGACAATTCTTCAGATTATGTTATTACTTACAATAATGGTGAAGCAGTTATTAAATTTGAAGAAATTTTTCTTGAGGATCAGGGAGAATATACTTGCAAAGCAAGTAATCCTTTGGGAACTGACAAATGTTCTGCCAAGCTGACAGTTGAAGGTAAGGTTCTCCTAAAGACTGTTGATACTACCTTTAGTGTACTTTCTCTAAAACTTTCTAATTTTAACTTGAATTTCATCTTTTTAACAGCTTTAGAATTACCAGAAGCTCCAGTATTTATTACACCACTGTCTAATATCATGGCTCGAGCAGGAAGAAAAATACAACTTGAATGTGAAGTCAAAGGCTTACCCTTGCTAGAGCTTATTTGGACCCAAAATGCTAAAATTATCAAAGACTCTCAAGATGTTAAGGTAACAGCTATTTAAACTTACATTCTTCATCCTTTTCACTATCTGGCATAATTATGAAATATATGTAACATTGTTAATAGTATATTTTATATTATGTGAAGATTGCGAATAAGGTAGTAAGAACTGACTTATTTTATTATTATTATTATTATTATTATTATTATTATTATTATTATTATTATGTTTTGAAAAGGGCGAAACTAACAATAAACAACCTTGACCTTCCTGAACGTACAGTTTTCATGTTACAACAGTTTAATTAGGCAACATTCCGACCGAGACATTTATTGTCAATTTTATCAATCTACCCAAAAACGAGGGAATTGTAATCTTACCTTGTTTACTTGAATTGAAAATCCATTCGCCGATTTTTCAGATGCTCAAATTTCTCCATTACTAATTCATTGAAGTTACTTGTTTCGCGGATCAGTTGCTTCTCTACAAGTATTTGACAGGATTGCGAGGGCGCACGATCGCTCGGTTGTCATTGTATTTCTAAGAAATGTATCTGCTTCATTATTGAAAAAGGTCGTTAAGCTTCTGAAGAAGTCATTGGAGAAGTGAAAATAATTTGCAGAAGTTCTGGAAAAATTTCTTCCAACATTTCATTTTACAGCATTACTTGCAATAATGGTATCGCTCTTGTTGCATTTCTATATTCCTTGTAACAGTGTTCTATACTGAATTTGACGTCCCTTTGAAAATGGTTGCACCTTCTAAATGATGTTTAAAGCACCGTCAATGGTACTAACAAAATCCATTAACATTATAAATATCCCAGGGTTTTCCGATTGTTCACTTTCGTCGAGCCCCCGTAACGCAAGCTCTAATGCACCACAAAATTTGACACAGTTTATAAGAGCGTCCAGAATGTCTTCGCACTTCATCGTTGTCATTTTACAGAGAGAAGACATCTGTCCAGCTGAGGCACAATATTCAAGCGTCCCAGTTAGCTCAGCAATGTAGCCAGAAGGCTACTACAGAAAAAGGCTGGTACCTCGTAAGAGGAATGAAAGGATTCGGTCGAAATATTAAAGAAGAAGAAATTGCACTAATATTAATTTAATGTTACGAAAGTTAAAAGGAGGGTGATTATGCCTCTTGGAACAAAATAAATGAAACTTACAATTTAAGAAAATACAAACCAATAATAACGTATTCTACTATTTACAAATGCATGTCGGGCCCGAATTATTAATAAAAAGAAAACTCATTCTAAAACTTAATTAGTAGTTTACAAAAACAAAGGTTCATAAAATTAATTAAGAGAAGCAAAAATAAGTAAATACAAGTTTATACGCCTCAATAAATGAAAATCGAAGTTAAATGCAATGAATGAATGCGTAGGTCTTGAATTCGAATGTCTTCCTTAGTTCGGCACCCTCCAAAAGAGAAGCAGGAGGTAGGCGAAGGTCATTGCCGGAGCTGGAGCCTGGAGTTGCCGCGATGCGGATGTGATGCACACGTCATTGTGCATCAGCTGAGCGAACGCTCCCAGTCCCCGGACACGATAACCAGGCAATGTGAGCCGCCGTCGTCATTTGGCAATCGCGCCTTGATCGCGTGAGTGACTCGAGAATATGCCAGTAAGGCGTATGCTGATGAGCAGCTCGGAGCCCTAGATAACGGCGAGATGGGTGGCCTGTAGCCCAGATTGATGCTGATTGACGATGCGGTGCGGCATGATGATAACTGGCAAGGCACAAACGCCGACTGCCAGCGTAGCACAAGTCAAAGTTACTTCGACGCGAGTATCCCCATGAGCCCGCGCGACAATGGCTCTCTCACATGGCTCACATGGCATGTATTCAGCAATAATATTCATGAATTTATTTAGCATTATGCGAAAGAAAAAATAATGATTTAATGCACCAACAAATGTTTGATGAATTTTAGAAATTAACGATAATAATAATAATAATAATAATAATAATAATAATAATAATAATAATAATAATAATTTTAAATGAAAAGGGACTCTATAAACGAAGTTAAGGATATAACTGTCACATAAATACCAAATTATATTAATTAATGTTAGAAGTAACTAAGTAACGAAAATTTCTCTGGGGCCCATTTTCTCCCAGGCGACTTGTAACGTTGTAGGTAAGAAGCGACCTCTCCTGGATTACAGCTAATATCTCAACACAATTCATATCACGACAATTAAAACTGTTTTATACAGCTATAACATATACCACCAAATGAAAAGGAATTGCTTGCAATACTTCACTGTCGTGCTCGTAAAACATTTCTAGAAAGCTAGACGGAGTTTCAAGAATCTATTGTTATTATAACTTTTAATAGAAACAATTGAAATGAAGGGTGAGCGCGAGCTCACCCGTCGACCATCGGCGGGTTCAGTACATAAATAATCGTACAGCAACAGTTCTTATTTAAGAAATAGTCCCACTTGATTCAAGACAGTTTATTTACATGGATTACATAAAAACATATTCATTTGTTAAAAAATATTTTTTGCAAAACTGTCTTGAATCAATTGGAACTATTTCTTAAATCTTTCATCCCGGTGAATAAGCTGATAAGTCGTAAACACTTAAGTTTACAAGAGAGCAAAAAACGTTTAAATGAATTAAATCAGGGATTAATGATATCCAAACGAAGGTGATATTCAAACAAAACTATTTTTGTGTATGTTTTGTTTGAATATCATAAATCCCTTATTTATAGCATTAGATTAAAGTTGTTTTTGCTCCCCTGTAAAATAAACTTTTTTGACTTATCAGCTTATTCACCGGGGTCAAAGGAATATGAATGGCAACAGACTGTATATGCAAAAATATAATCAAGCAACATTTCTTACCTGGCAGTTCTTGAAAGTTTTCAGAAATTTTTTGCCGTGCATTGTCCTTCTTCCTGTTGTCATGATACTCTGAATCAGAAGGATCATAGAGAAATGGGTACTCTCTAAACAGCTTCTATTAATAATTCGTCATTACTCATTTTTCCGAAGTTGACAAAGTTGAAGTGGGTGCCGTTGGATTTGCACGACAGGCCGTCCAAGACTACACTTCGCGCAGTACTGGCCGTCCGTCTCCTCCGGATTGTATTCTCGGGGAGGCATTCCGGGAGCTGAGCCGGCAGGTATAGCAGTGGGTGCCCCGTAACTGTGGGCCACGCCAAACATTTCGGACGGGTCTGCTCCGCGCCGGACCGCGCTGGCCGTTCGTAGTGGGTTTCTTCCTTTATAGCGCTCCGCCAAGCAGAGTACCCTGCGTAAGTGTGAACATGATCTGATGAAAGCAAAGTCAATGAAGAACTTACCCAAACTCTAGACCATTCAAATGACTGAGAAGTACAGGTCAGCGGGATATTGGCGAAAATTATTATGGAGACGTCCACAGTCACAAGATCTGCTCCATTGGGAGCTGGTTGCTACATGTGATATATTTTATATTTAACCGATACCTACTATGTTGAGTTGTGAGTTAAGGAAAGAAGAGAATTATCGGTGACTCCGTGCGCGTCAACTGCTAAGGTCATTAGTCCCGTAAAAGTAATGTGTTTTCATCGCGGGAGATGGCGGTAATTTTCACAGCGAGATTCCGAGATCCGCCGCCGACCTACATAGGCTTGCGGGTATTTTCCCTAACCAGGGAAAATACCAGGCTTCGCACCGCCACCGCTGGCATCGCCACAACCGGGGCAAGTCCGAAGCTTCCGACTGATATCCCATCTTGCCTAGTGCATTAGAGTGTAGGTGTGTGTAAGTAAGGGGTGAGGATAGGAGACGGAAGAGGAAGGAAAGATCGCGCGGTTCGTGGCCCGTTTGTTAGGGTACTGCTCCGGCAATCGCTTGGTGTTCATCGGGGAAAACACGGAAAACTACTGATCAGAGCAGCCGACCGCTGGAATTCTTCTCTAGTCAGCGGCTGAATTCGACCTAGGTGTATAGCTAGTGTTGAAAATCCTGCCACCGCCGGAACTCGAACCCTAGGACGTCCTGACCAGAGGCACTGCGTTGACATCAGTTAATGTCCTGAATCACCTCCGCCGGTATCTGTTATTGGCAAAGCAGTTCTTGATACATATAAATTAATGCCTGGGCCACCTAAAGCCGGTCAAACCTTCAACATTTAAATTGTGAAGTATTTAGAAATAAATTTCCCCTTTTTAAATTTCAGTGTACCTTTTAATTTTGCTTCTCAATTCCATTCCTTTTTCATATTTCTTTTCTTCCTTTTCCATATTTATTTCTTCCTTCTAATGATAAGTTTTTTTATTTTTAACTTTTATAATTTTTGTGTTATATTTTTGACAGTTTACTTTTAATTAGACCTTTTTATTTATGATGGTTATTTTTAGTATGAAACAACATTAATTTTATATCTTAGTGGAAAATTTAAAGAATTGTAAAAGTTAATAGAATTTGTGTTGATTACAGTTGCAATATGACAATGGAAAAGGAGTATTAACGATTAAGGAAGCATTCCCTAAAGACGCTGGTGTGTACAGAGTTGTTGCAAAGAACATAGCAGGAGAAGCCTCTTCTTCTTGCAATGTGTCTGTGAAAGGGCGCTTACCAACAGAGACTTCTGATTCTGAAATTGCAAGTGATTTCGAGCCAATCAAACCATCAATACAATTGTCTTTGAAAGATGTTTGTGTCTTAGAAGGAGAAAAAGTGTGTTTAGATTGTATTATAATTGGGCAACCAGAACCAGAGGTAAGAATAAATATAATTTCAATTTTTTACATTTGGTGAGTTTCAAATAGAATGTTATTAAATGTGTTATAGAAAACTAACATTATTTTATATCTTGATATTTTTTTGACTAAGGAAATTTTCTTGATATTGTAATCTTCATATTTTAGGTTATTTGGTATCGTAATAATCAACCGGTAAAGGAGTCCTCTGATTTTCAACTTCTCTTTCAAGGAGATAGATGCACTCTTGTTATTCATGAGGCATATTTAGAAGATGCCGGAGAATATAAAGTTGTAGCAATTAATTCTGGAGGAGAAGCATCTAGTAAATGTGATTTAACAGTGAAATGTAAGTACTTTTTAAAGGAGTAGGCGTATTGAATTTTAGAACACATTGTGTCCTATTATTTTTTTTTTTTCTTTCTTGGTAGCGCTTGGTGATGTTGAACCTGTGGTAAACCTTGAAGTAGCAAAAGAAACTCAGGTGCCTCAAGGAACACCACCCAAATTCAACAGGTTGCTTACAGACATTGTCGCTTCTGAAGGTGATAAAGTGGTACTTGAATGTAGTATTGTAGGAGATCCTAAACCTAATGTTAAATGGTACTTGGATAATCAAGAATTGTCTGATGTTACATTGAAAGAAGTAAGTATTAAGGTATATATTTGACTTCTTAAAATAATGCATTTTTGCCCCTGGGAGGCCCAGGCTTTGCCAGAGGCTATTGCGCCAAAGTGCATCCATACATAATACATTTTAGAATCGGAAAATATGAGAGAGGTCATAAGTAGAGCCTGGACATTCATGCATGTATTTCCACCAAAATAGGCAGGAAAAAAGCATTGAATTTTACTAAAACTTGCCTGCAAAGAAGTATTTATTTTGTATAAAATAGGGGTTTTAAGTGACATGACTTTACAAAATGATATGTGATTAAAATAATTAAATGATAATTTATTATTATTCTAATTTTTATTAAAACATGATTTCTACTGCTGCATTGCAATACAGCATCATTACTACACAAGTATGTAGTAAGACAAGAATATAAAAAAATCAAAATTAAAATCTTCTAAAACACTTCCCGAATCACAGAACTGATTCCTACTGTTAAAAATCTTCAAATATTGACAATAATAAGATGTTTTTCTCAAATTTCCATACTCTGTTTCTTCTTTTAGTATAACTTATTGGCACTAAGAGAAGAGAACATAAAAAATTTGACATTCAGTTGCAAATAAATTAGGACAATGTTGTGACTAGTCGGTGTCTATATAATTTTCTGGTCACCTTAAAAGGGGGACAAAAATGCAATTTATGAAAAATGTCATTGTTGCATAGAGAAATACTCCTAACATTTCCATAAATTCCTGATGTATTCCAAACAAATGTGAATAGTTACATTTTGTTGATTTATATTTCCCATGAAAAATGACAACTTTAGAAGATTCCACTGACATTTAAACTATGCATCTTCATTGTGATCATTTTCCATTGCTTTGTAACTTCGTAACTAGTGCAATTCTTTCCATAATTTTACGTTTCTTGTTTTAGTTTTGTTATTTCAAGATTCAAAGAGTGGTTTGCATACTGTTGCTTAATTTATTTCATGATATTTTATTTAAATTAGTTTAAATAGTTGGTACACTTCTAATTTTCTTTGAATTGTGACATTGCTTTTTCTTATAATTGTTTGATTGCTATATTTCATATCCTTGTAGACCTTTTGAGTTGAAATGGATTAGTTGTATATTTTTATACCTATTTTAGTTAAGCTAATTTAAAGAATTTTATACAATTATTTAAATGTTTACACTACTTTGCAAATTCTCCTTTGCCTTTTCAGTATAAGGAAGATGGGGAAGGAAATATGAGCCTAACACTCATTCGTGTGGAATCACAAGACAAAGGAGTTTACACAATAAAAGCCTCTAATGCATTTGGAGAAGCAGAAAGTGTAGCAAAACTCACTGTAAATCCCGTGCCATCACAGGAAACTCATCTGCCTATTGAATTAGAAGAAAAGAGCATAGCACCATCTTTCAAAGAATTATTTGCAGATAGAACAATTCTTGAAAATACTAGTACTAAATTTGAATGCGTGGTGACAGGAAAACCCAAACCAAAGGTAAATCATGTTTTTTCAAAGAGCTGATAAATGACTTAAAAATAGTTATTTAAGTTTCCAATATTTATCCTTCTATATGTTATGAGAATTTGAAAAAGATGTCAATCATTCTCCTGCATTATTGTTTTTCTAGTCTTGGATGCATTGATGTACAAAAGCTAAGACTAATATTTGTCCCGATCAATATAGTATATGTAATATTTATCCCTTTTTTATGTTTACTTCTGTGTTATGAATGAGCTAAGTAGTTTTTGCATTTTTTAAATTAATTTTACATTCAAATTGGAGACATTACAATTTTGTACTGTTTTTGTCATGATCATTTTGTGACCAGTGTCGTGGTTTCAACATGTCATGTAGTACCAAATATGGTGATTGAGGGACTTCGTAAAGTGCTTCTGCATGAAAAAGCCATTACTCGATCGCAGCAAGTGATAGCAGAAAAGTATCCGTGAATATATTGCAAGTACTTGCAATATGTTCATTCTTGTGATGAACTATGTTCTATCAAAATTCACTATGTTTTTCCTTGCGGGCTGTTATTGAAGAGCAAGTGAATGAAACAAGGCCCCCGAATTTCGAGGTTCTTATGTTTACGTTAGAACGGATATCGATCCTACCTCCGTGACGGAATTGAATGTAGTACAGACGTGGACAAATTATTAGCAACGCGATATTTAGTAGAAAAATCTCTTTATTGCCTCAAAACATGAGAACTAAACTATAGAACTGAAGAACTACAAACTTGTTAATATTCGATATGAGCACCTTTAGCATTAATTCGTCTGGGCATGACTTGAACGAATTTTTTGCATAATTCTGAAATTTCGTCATGTTTATTCCAAATGGTAATGAATACTACACGAGTTATTCCCTTGTTGTAGGATGTTTTTCCTTTGTCGTTTTAAGAACACTTCATAGTAATTCTATCCAGGCTATTTTCAGACCAGTCGGCCACTGAAATATCACTGAAATCCAAATTACTCTTCACAGATTTTGATCGGCGGTTAGGAACAGCATCGTGCATGAATGTTCCATCCCCTGTTGGAAACCGTCATTCATTGCTGATACAAGACATCTCTGATGACTATTGTTTGCTATTCGTATTGCCTTTTACTACGTGAATTTTGCCCGGTCCATACACTGAAATAACACCACAAATCATCACTTTAGTGGAAAACTTGGCTAGTTGCACCACACATACTTTCTTGAAAGCTTCCCGAGGCCTATTTCTAACTTATTGGGGGCTGTCATTGCTAGACCAGATGATGGTTTCATCATTGAATACAACTTGGAGCAAATTTAGTAAAAATATATTATTTATCTGCACATTAACACCGTAGATATACTTCCTTATTTCCAACATAAACGTTGTAAAACTGGGGAAGAGTGAAATTGTAATTAAAAATTATATAAAATGACTTATATACCTTCTACTAGTATTGTGTTATTCACCCTTGGTGCAACTTGGCGCTTAGAAGTCGTTTCTTGATCGTAGAATTAGTCAATTTTTGTCTATTGCGTGATCACTGTGCCTTCAAACCACCTTCAAGCACCCTCCTCCTTACAGATATTGAGAAAAGTTGTACTCCATTCTCTTGGACAACACTTTGGGGTTGAGACGATGTTAAATAGTTATTTATGGATGCTTTTCGTAGCAGACGACACACTAATACTTTGAATGCTTTGGTCTAATTTTCCAAAAATTAAGATTTAAGAATGATTGATTCTTGATTCAAAACAAGTTTTAAAAATCTCTCCACACGTGATATCGAATTTTCCTACGTTTTTTCCTGACCTATAGAAACTCTGATCAAGTCCAAAATAAAATTATTCCATCTGGAACGTTCTTACGACAATATACATATTTTGCCTTCGGGGTCGTCTGATTGAAACGGCCTCGCGTCGTCTCCCAGCAGCAGTCTTTTGACCTTGAAGGGCCCGCTCGTGTCCGTTATAAAATGTTTAGCAGGGTCGTAGCGCTTTCGCTTGCGTAGGGATTCGTCCAAGAATTTTACCCAGATGAAATGAAATCCCATGTAACAGCAATGTAGTAACGGAACAACGACAAGACAAAAAGATTAAAAAAAAAAAAAATGGAAAAGATGAAGAGACATTCGAGTATTAGCTACCGTTTGTAAAACTCGTACGAGCTCCTCATTTCTCTGCTCCCAATAATTTATGCCAACACTACTCTTGATTATATTCATAAGTAGTCGTATTGCATTTAAAGTAAACAGTTTAACTCTTTTATTGTCTTCTCCGAAGAGTTTTTCTGACGCTATGTGGAAACGAATGCTCGTAACGGTACTCTCACATAGTCCGATCTTACCATACGTCTTGTCCGGTCGACGGTTCGCTCCCAAAAGACTTGCAATGCACTATGCCGACTTCCTTCCTTTTCTGCTACATTAGCGAACTCTTACATTTTTGCACTACCTCTTTTGTTTTTGTGCGTGCGTTTCAAATCGTTTAAACACCCTTAGGACACAGGCGAAGGATATGACACGTTTTGCCTGATTGGTGGGAAAACGAATGTTCACAGTACATTAAATCTACATTGATTTTAATTTAAACATTAAATTTAATGTCGAAGTACATTAATCTCCATTTAATGTACAAGTTACATTAATATTTATGTACAGTCATACATTAAATCTAGAATTAAATTTAATGTAATTTCTGGCAGTGTAGTTCATTTAATAGCTGAACGGGGAGAATAAGTATTTATTGATCAATATGGTATTAATAAATGCTTAATTGCAATGTCTCTGATCAATCCTAAATGAAAATGTTAAAAATTTGTAATATATACAAAAATGAGAATACTAATTTCAGTTTTACTGGCAGAAACAAAAAGGGAAAATATATAATTTAATATAACCAAACTGTTTCTAGAATCAAATCGCCACATGCTGGTTTATCAATTCTGCCATACTTTGCAATGATAAAGTGTTCTATCACCTGAGGAAAATAGAATCGAATAATATTTACAAATGAAAATGAAAGAAAATAATTGGTTTCAGGTGGAATGGTCCATCAATAATGAACCAATCTCCAGTGAAGATGTCTTAGTCACTACAGAAGGTGAACAACAAGTGCTTACAATTCAAAATGTGCGAAAAATTCACTCTGGGAATGTTGCATGTGTAGCAGAAAATGATGCTGGGAGAGCAACCTGTACAGCACGACTTAATGTTGTAGGTAAGCGTATATTACATGTAAAAACATTGTGTGCCAGAAGAGGTGAAGTCCAGACTGTTGAGTACAGTATGCAACTTGCAATGAATCTACAATTTATTTTCCAAAATCCTGTTTTCACAACCCTCATTTTCCTCAATGGTGCTAGCATATTTTAAACCTGATGGATTCAGAAAATTGATATGGATCGTGAGTTGTGACCCATTTCATATGGAAAGAGATGTGTACAAATTATTATTAGTTTCTCTCAATGATAAGTGAGAAAGCATGAAAATTTCATTGAAACACAATACCTTTCATTCAATTTGGTTTGATTTATTTTTCATCAAAGAACAGTAAAAACTCTATGTGATATGTGGATATGTATCGCATACAGTTTTATTATTTTTATTACTTATCATTTTAAACATGGACCTTTCACTCGCTGTTTATTTTACTGTTTACAAATTACTCTGCCTTTCTTCAACTGTACAATATACAAAAAATTCTATCCCTAAAACATAACTTAATAATGTCTCTAAACACCAACAAAACTGTTCCTAATAATTACAACTTTGCAAAGTCCAACATGACAAAAATATTATCGTCTAATACAATCCCGTAGTAATTATTATGTATTTTTAAAACACACTATTTCTTATTTAATTATTTATTATTACAGGTTGTACAAATACAAATAATGTAAAATAATATTATTTTGCAGAGGACAAAGTCCTAAACACGAACCTTTCAGTGACTAAACATAGATTGGTAGTCTAAAAATCATTGTTCATCATTACGACAAGAAAAGAAAGAAAGCAAATGATGACTATATTTTCTATTTTTTATACAAAACTTGGTCTTTCAACATCTTGAGAATTTTGAAACAAAATATTGAAAGTTTCTCCTACTTTTATTGAGAATCAGCTCACTTGTTCAATGCTCTTTACAGATTATAAAGGTGTTCCTTGGGACAGTTTTTAACAAATTGTTAGTACAATCAGAATCAATTTTATAATTGTACGATTCAAATCTATTAAAGCCAACAATTTAATAAATGCTCTACAATTTTTAAATTTATCATATCTTATTAATATTACAAATTATGCACACTCCTGCCAGTATCCCAAGATATAACATCATGTTGTACCTTGTCTGTCGGAAAAAATGAAAAAAATATACTCTTAATTGAAGGAGAAAGAAAGAACATATTTGTTTGAGAACTTTTTTAATAACTAAATATTGTCATATTATTAATTTTACTGGCAAAGTGTTCAATACACGTTTTGGGGTTCCTTGATACCAGAAAAGTGTTTGTTTGTTTTTGTTTTTTTTTTCAAAACGTCCGACCGTCTGTGAACACTACTAGCGCCTAAACCATCCATACGATCGTTTCGAAATTGAAGAATCCTCAGTCGATTTGACTCTAGTTAAAGCTTTGAAATTTTTAAAAACATTCTTTAAAATTTGGGGTACTTTTCATGACGCCCCACAGACATTTTCAAAATTTTCTCAAAGAAGGCTCCAATTTGTTTCTTTAAATTTCTTGTAAGAATAGAGTAATATGCACTCATAAAGTTGGCATTGGTCCAATTTTCATGGTTAACTCTGACTTTTCGAAAATTGCAAAAGTTTGAATTTTTTCGGCGTCTTCCTACAACTAAAAAATTGAAGACTTTGATTTTCTCTTCAAATGAAATTCGTTGCCCATAAATAGTTCTTTCATGAAGGTCATGTAGACTTTTTTGAAAGTTTTAGTAGTTTTCGTGCAATAGAGCGTGAAGTATTTGCAATTTGAAAAAAAAATTACAAAAACGAGATTTTCTCAACAACGGCTTCAATTTTTTTCTTTAAATATTTTGGTAGGGGTAGTACCTAATGCACCCTATCCGATGACATAAACGCCATATTGCTCTATTTTTTGTTCTTTCGAAAATTCCAAAAATGTATATTTTTTTACTTGACTCTCACGTCGGTAATATTTACATTAGAGACGATTTCTTCTCATTATTGGACTTATGAGTACACGTGCTTTAAATAACGTCATATAACGTTTCTCGAAAAGTCAACACTTTTCGACAAATTATTTCGAGAAATTATTTTGTTTTTCAAAAATTACACAAATTAAATATTTTAAAACTTCTCTCACGCCGTTAATACGCACATTTCCATCGATTTGTATACATTATTACATTTGTGAGTGAAAGTTCAACTGACTTCGAATGAAGTTTTTCTAAAACTCAATAGATTCCTGTGAAAAAGCGCTTCAAATTTCGCATTTAGAATAATACTTAATCGCCATTTTCTTAAAAATGGCTCCAACATTTTCAATGAAAATTTCTATTTTTACGAGATTTTATTCTTCTTTAATATTCTTATCGTCATATTTCGATTCCACTATTAAGGAACCGAAAAGTTGAGAAAATGTCAAGAAAATGTACTATCGGTGACGATAGATGGCAGCTGGCCAGAGAATGGAGCAAGATCTTAAAGCTAGTCCACACCGAGGAAATTAGAAAAAAATGCTTCGAGAAAGTCTATGCCATTCTGTAGCACCTCTAGTTTCTTTGTAACATATTCATTTTCTCTTCTTAGGAATTAATTGTCTTCTTCTTTTTCTCCTTTTATCTCTTTTCAGGCTTGACTGTTAGAATTCTATTTCTTTCTGTCTGTCTTCCTCTTGTAGACTTCTTTCGGGCAGAAACTTTGGAGTATGACCGAATCATATCACGTGTTATGAGATAACCTGTTTCGTTACAATCAGAAGGAGACTGTGGATTTACTTTTGAACATGAAGGAAGACGTGCTTCAATAGAAATTGTATCTTTTGTACATTTCTTAATATTTCCTTAGGATGGAATTTGTCTACACTTTGTTTTGATCGACTGTTTTATTATCTGTTACATACGATGCCAGAAATTCACCATCTTTAAATACGTTTTCATGAAATGGTAATATACTGAGACTGCCGAAACCTGTCAGACGCCACAGTCATACTTTGTCCGGACAGCTTTCGTCGGCGGACGCATCCCCCGCTGGGATTTGGGACGAGCTGAAATCGGGGCGGGATTATTGTCAGGACTGCTTGGCTAGGGAAATGCAAAGGGGCGTACCTGGTTTTGAAATGACTTCATGTGATGTAGTACGAGTACATTTATTGTCAAATGAATGTCGTCTCAAAGTTCCATAGTGGTTGAGGTGCTGTTGTGAAGTGACGAATCGGTCGGGAAGCGCAGCATGGGGTCAACGCCCTCCTCGGCTGGAGTCACCCCTTGAGACGTTGCTTGCCGTAGGCGGGCAGTGGGGGAGAGCCCGGCGCCGCGACCGATGTCCGTTCTCTGCTTCCCCGCCGTCGTTCCCAGGCTCACGCTGGCACAGTCTGTTCGCAGTCACGCGGTGCCGCGAACTACCCAAGTTAGCGGGTTCGGTCCCGCGGCCACTGTTCAGTTTCCAACGTGTTTGCAGTCACACAAGTCCAATCCCCTCACACACGTCTCTGGTTTTGTCCGTCACACGTTCGGTTCCTGGATATCACCCAAACTCCCGCCACACGTCTGTCCCCGCTCACACTTCGTGAGCTTCCCTAGCACACACGTCCGTCTCCTCTCACTCCCTGTTGGCCTCTGTCTGTCCGTCTTTCCTGGCTTCACCTGCATTCGTCTACCCCCTCCTCGTCACTATTCAGTCTCGTCGATCTTAATGGTCTGCGTCTTGTAAAGTTGACCTTTGGTCACGTGCAAGATGAAACCCGGAACTCTGTTTTTGGGCGTCCCCGAGTCTGTTGCGTCAGTCTGAATGGTTCCCCTTCCCATTTGTCACGTCTTGCAAAAGGAATCCCAAAGCCCTTCGTCAGTGTCCGACTTGGGGAAGCCCCTTCACGTATTTTACCTATGTCACAGCCAGTCATTTCCCGAAAGCGTGTTCTGGTTTGTGCGACCACCCGGTCCTGTGTTAGTTCGTCACAATACTCATCACATGAAACCTAAAAATCATACTTCCCTGCAGCCTAATTTACTCTCAGCTTACCTTGCAATATTAGGTGAGGCATAATACCGAGAAACAAATACTCCTGCAAATAATCAACTGGATCAGCGATTGTGTTTGAAAACCAAGTACGACATTTCATGCCAACCCTGTTGTACCTTGAGGTGTCCCAAGGTACGACAGTATTAACAACATTAAACACAAACAATAGTAGTAAAAACATAAAAACCGAGAAGAGGAGGGCAAAATATTTCTTTACCACAAATAGACTTTTGCTTTTCTAAATAGCAACAAAACCTGTGACAACACCACCGGTATGTTTTATCTTCTTTCTAGATGCAGAATGAACAATTACATGTCTGATGGCCCATATGTACTAGATGTCAGTGCACAGCACTTGCTCCCAAGGTACAACACCGCCCCCTACCATTTTCTAAGTATATTGGTTTTGCGGTGAGTTGTCATTGGCTTTTAAAATGATATAATTCAAGGTATTGTCATTGCCAACAATATTGTTTATTACAAGAACAATTTTCAATGGCTTAGCCATTATCATTAGTTTCCTGATATACGAAATATGAAACCAATGAAAACATTAGAATTAACCGATTACTAATAGCATATATAATACTTTATTTTAATTTAAAAACATCTTAATAAGTGAAAAAGAAAGAAAGGGGGCGGAGTGTTAAATCGTTTAATATTAAAGTAATTTTGAAAAACTATGCAAGAAAATGAATGAAATAAACATGGAACATTTAGTATGTAAGTTGTAAAATGTAAGTTAACCCGTTTCTTACCTGCTGCTTGGAAGCTACAAAACGACTACGCGGGTTCCGGCGAACCTAGCGGCTTAAGTATCGGCTGTGGGGTCGAGGAGAAGGGTTAATGGCCTGGGTGCGGTGCGCTGCGCTGCGCTGTCTGTTACGCCGCCATGCAAGAGTGTTTTGTAAGGGTGGTGTCTAATAATAATTTTAGCAGAGGGAAGAGATTATAGTTGATGTTTGGATTCAGTAGGTTATCATTTAGAAGAATATGAAGGTTTTTCAAAGTTAATCTGTTGTCGTATTGATTTACTAGTTTCAGTATATGAATATAATATTCATAAACTGGGAATAGAATATCTGTAAATAGAATTCATAAACTAGAAATAGAATATCTGGAAATAGAATTCATAAACTGTAAATAGAATATCTGGAAATAGAATTCATATACTGGAAATAGAATATCTGGAAATAGAATTCATATACTGGAAATAGAATATCTGGAAATAGAATTCGTATACTGGAAATATTGATTTTCTATTTCCAGTATACATCATACTCATATACTGGAAATAGAAAATCAGTGTCACACAAGATTGACTTTGGGAAATCTTCATATTCATCTAAAAGATAACCCAATGAATGTAAATAAAACCCTAACCCCTCCCCTCTGCTGAAATTATTATTAGACACCACCCTTCCACAACACACCTCCGTAGCGGCGCAACAGACAGCGCACCGCATCCAGGCCATTAACACACACACTCTATCCCACAGCCGGTACTTACACCGCTAGGCCCGCCCGAACCCGCGAAGTCGTTTTGTAGCTTCCAAACAGCAGGTAAGAAATGGCTCAACTTGCATTTCATGTTTTCTGTTACTCAATTTTGCATGTTTATTTCATTCACTTACTTTCATATATTTACAAAATTACTCTAATATTAAACAATATAAAACATCGTCCCACTTTCTTGCATTTCTTAAGATGTACTTAAAATTAAAATAGTATCATATAACCATATACTATTATTAATCTGTTAATTCGAATGTTTTAATTGGTTTTATATTTCTTGTATCAGGAAACTGATGTCGGCTAAGCCATCGAAAGCTGCTCTTGTAATAAACAATATTGTTGGCAATGACAACGCCTTGAAGTATTTCATTTTCTAAGAGCTACACACACCTGATTTCCGTATTCTTTTTATCATTTTTATCTAAAATAATTAGTTCACATATTCCCCAAAATTACTATATTTAATACTGCGTAATTTTTCGCAATCTGAATTTCATTTGCAACCAAATCGACTCCCTTATTAATTCATAAATCAACAATTGCCCTAACATCACAAAATACTTCCATCCATCATCTATTTCTGTCCAGGCCTCCCATTATAATAAAAAAAATCATGACTCCTTGCTCATCTAACAACAAAAATGTCACGTGACTTTCTTTCCAACTGTTTATTGCCCACCGCTTTTTACCGCGCCGTTCAATTATCTGCACGTAATTGTCACGTATTATTTTCTTGCCGACTATTAAGCACATTCATTCATTTTTATGCCTATTGCTTGTAAAAGAATGTCTGATAGCTCCATCACATTCCCTTTCGAAAACAAGTTCATCTTATTGCTGCTGTACGTTTTATTTAAATGCAATATATTTTTAATTTAATAGTTCTTTTCTACTATGTTTTCTGACAGTCTCTTTTTATAATTAAACATGGTCATACGTATGGATCACCTCACATAAAAATATGGTTGCAGAGTTAGTCTATTCACAAATGAATTTTCTAAGAGCTGCTGTCAAGTTGTTCCCGATAAAAAAAATATAGTAGAATATCTTGTCTTTTCCCATTTTGGCTATTGCGACATTGTGTACAAAGATTTAAGTCAACGCTTGCCACAGTGTGACAAAGGGCTCAAAATGCGTGAATTCGTTAATTTCCAGTCTAAAAAATATCAAACATAATTTTTTAAAGAATTCAAATCTTGCGTGTACGCAACAGGTGGATGCTGCATTGCGTTCCTCCCCTATTCAAACGGCTCAGCCAATGTCAGGAGGTGAATTCTTGCGATCGGCTGCTCTGCTCGGTAGTTTTCCGTGATTTCTCCAATCGACACCAGGAGTGCCAGTGCAGTATCCAAACAAACGGGTCACAGACAGTGATATTTTCTTCCTCTTCCTTGTCGTATCCTCACCCTCTTACATGCACTACACTAACACATGACGGGAGACCAGTCGGGAGCCTAGAGCTTTCCCTGGCTGGAGCGAGTTTCCTGGAGAGGAAATTCCTCGCAAGTCGGCGTGCAGTTTGGTACCGGATTTCGAGCAGGGGAGAAACACCGCCACATCAAGGCATTAAAAAACATTCACTAAACTAACGGAACCAATGGCCGCAGCAGTTTACATGCCCGGAAATATCAATTAATATACTTCCACATTGAAATATCAGGACGATGAAGTCGATGGCCAATAATCATAGTTCTTACTTTTCTGACAAACATCTGTTGGGATGTATTTGTCCATTTTATTACACCAAATATGTGTGTTGCTATGTGAATATACATGTGTTATACTTCGTTTTTTATAACTTGGTGCGCCAAGGCCTGCCTTCACGATGGAATATGGCACGGCTTTTCGCGTCTTTCTCGGTCGGGCCGCTAGATGTCGCATGGTCGTAACCGTATCAAGCAGACCGAGAAATTTGCTTCTTGTATTTATACTTGTTTTGCAGACTTGGTGAATATTAGGTCAAATGTTATGTAAGTGTGACATTGTGGATCGATTACAAGCCTCAGTTTCCAAATTATTTTTATTTTATTAAAATTATTTGCTGACATTTCGTCCTATCATGCGGGATCTCGTTACAGCTGTTACGTATTTTACTTTCTCGCTCCGGAGTAGTGAGACAGTTATGTAATGCTACGCGGAAAAGTGGATAAATCCAGTTGTTAAGTTTAGAAAACAATCCTCTAGCACATGGTGTTCCCAGAATCCACTTTTTAAGGGTCCTTTCTGAAATCGATTGGCAGCAAAACGTCTGTCCGTCCTTCTGTGTATCTGTCTGTCCGTTCGTCTTTGAACAACGTAAGCGGCTAAATCGTTCAGCCGATTTTCTCCGAAATTGATATTCCCCAATCAATTTGGCTGATGTAGCGGCCCCTTGAATTTGAAACGGATATTTTAATTTTGGCTGATACTTTACATGAATCCCCTGGGACATTCCAAATTTTAAAAAAATTTGCTCCATCGTTTTTGATTAAATTTTGTTTTTGGACAGTGTGAAGGTCGTTTAAGAGGCGCAAGTCGCATGTTCACATGTGGTCTCATGTTCACAGTGTAGGTCTCATGTTCGTTGAAAGCCCTGATTTTTTGACAATTGAAAAAGTTTACAAATTTTTCGGTATCTTCCTACAACTACTCCATGAAATTTCTACAACTATGAAGATAGATATTTTCCCCTAATTAAATCGGTTCCTAAGAGAGAGATTTTGAAATAAGATCATGCACAATTTTTCAAAAATTTGAGGACATTTCGCGTATTTTTGCGTGAAAATGTACGGACGAGAAAATATGTGTTGTTTTAGTGCCACTAGTTTCATGGACTAAACGTTAAAAAAAAAAGAAACTTGAGTGATAACACTTTTGTTATTTCTCTCTCATGTTGGTGTCCTGAATTTATCTTACAAGAGTCACACTTTCTCAGATTCTCTTGAAAATCATTATGCCAGTTTTAATGTTGTAAACCACTAATCAGTGAGATATGGTTTATTTAAATTTCTTTTAAACTAATTATCGCTCTGAATATGTTGACCAATTTTTTCAATTGAAATCAAACAATACCCATTGATGTTTACTATACTATTATATGCGTAGGTAGGTTGTAGGCAAAATTTAAACTCCAACTCAGGTCCAATCGGGTGTGAATAAGTTGGCATTATGTATCTTATGGGTCCATACAAATGGATCCATGCAAATCCATGCAAAAAAGGGGGGATTTTATGACACGTCTCCTTCAATCTTGAAAATATTTTGGGATATTGTTATCAATGATGCCTACATCGTCGAGGTACAATATTAAAATGTTCTGATTGCTCGGCAACAATACACTCTTAAAATCTAAGACTTCTTGTGAACACCCCTATATTCTTTAATTTGTTGCCCTCCTGTGAACGTTTCTACAAATTCTAAAAACACGTGAGTGTATATAAGATACGTAGTACAATTATTCATTAAATATCAATTGTATTTCATGTTATTCTTGGCATACAACAATAATAAAACTTCTTTAAAACGCAATTGCTTGCAAGACAGTCTTTATAAATTTATGAAAATCTGGTATAATATTGTATTCAGAATGTTCTAGAAGCTATTAAATTTTCTTGATGATATCTGAAAAGGAACAAAATGATTACTAAAAATACTCACCTGAGCTGAAATGAACAGTACGCAACCCGCCACAACCGTTCATTGCAGCGGCTCTGCCCGCGTGGCGGCTGATGAACTACTCAGTATACCTTTGGGAGAACACCTTCACTAAGCACTTCAGTTGAATTTGACAAAGATTTTGCTGAAAGTTTGTTCTCACTAACTGGAACGACACAGATTTTGTGAAAAGTGAAAAAGCGCGAAATTTTTGTGGCGTCTTCCTACAACTATAGTATATTTTTTCCTTCATGAAATCTGTTCATTAAAGACGGTTCTTGAATAAGTGCATTTAAGTTCAACTTTTCGAAAATGTGAGTAGTTTTCGTGTAATTTTGCGCGAAATAAGGGTAATTTATTTCTCAAAATCCGCTCCAATTTTTTTCTTTAAATTTTATCCTCATGTGTAATAAGGGACGGAAATATATATGATGGTAGTCCCAATTTCATTTATTGGTCGTGTTTTTTCGAAAATGCTAAAGAGTGAACATTTGACGTGTGAACTGTGATCGTTGGTTGATCTAAATGAGCTATAGGAACTTTCATGTGCTGAGTTCAGACTTTGATTTTCTAAGCTCCATTTCAGGCGGCGACTGGCCATTTTCTTTCTTAACATATATTACAGGTTACAGATATTGGGCGAAAATTGATTGGTTGTGAATGATCCTTATTTGGTTTAGGTATTGTTGCAACTGTTGCTTCTCTCCACTGGTTAGGGAAGGATTGGATGGTCCAAATATAATTATATAATTAGTATCGAACAAGTACTATCGAAGTAGTATCGAGCCCGACTTCAGGGAGCTTTTTTGAAAAGCTATTTGGTGTATTATCTGGTCCAGGTTCTGAGTTTTTACATTTATATGGCACAAATAAGAGTTCACTCATAATGAATGGTTGGTTGTATTTTTCTTCATTTTGTTTTAATAGTGTTTTGATATGTTCTTGGTCTACGCTAACACTTTTTGAGATTGAGTATAAGAAAGGGTTTCCCCCGGATAAGATAGTAAAAGTTCTCCTAAACCAAATGACGTATTAGTAATTACATTATAATTCTAACATAAATATAATATTTTTGAAAGGCTTCTAAGCCCTTGTCCCACCACCCACACCCCTCTACAGCCAAAATCGTGTTTTTTTAATTTAAATTTTTTTTGGCAACTTAACACTATTTTATCAGACTGCAAAATATAAATAAGAAACAATTTATACTCTCCGAAAAACATTTTTTGATATTTTCTCAGACCTAAATTCAAACACAGAAAAATAGTTCTGAAAAAAAATTAAAAAAATATTTTTATTGTGTTGTAGAATCGTAGATCAGGCTCGACAAAAAACAAAACGTTCTTCAAACTCAAACGTTCCTCTTAAACCAGATATTGTTGTGAATTTTTTAAAGATTTTTTCGACAGCTGAGCTGCAGTTAAAAAATAAAACCATTTCCCCGGTTTTAAATCACCTTGACTTTAAATCTACTTTAAAATCGACTTCAACAGTTCTGTGTATTTATTTTAGAGTACATTATACATTTGTATACATTGTTGTAGCACCCAGTAATATTTTGACATTGCAATGTAGTTACAAATTATCATTTTTTAAAATCTTTCTAATACCTTGTATTCGATGCCCAGTATATCATATGCCAAGGAAAGACAATAGATTTTGGCAGTTTATAAGAAAATAATTCTGTCACAGGTGAAGGATAACTGAAGGACATGTGGGGAAATGAAAGGGAACGGGTTGGAACTGGATTTGCCTGAACCGTTTTACTGTCTTAGAACACCGGGCCAGGCTAAAAACTTCACCCCAGAACGCTTGGGAATTTGTTCACAGTTTTTTAAATTGCTTGGCCATAGTTAAAAAAAAACTAAGGCATTTGTAGTCAATGGCTTGGCTGCCCTGTAGACGCCGAGTCCCAGGCACCTGCGACCTTCCTCCAGGAGCGTCACAGAATGGCGGCTGAAGCCATGTTTGTTTGTTTTTTTAATTTGGAAAATGTTCTAGGGGCTTCATGTAAAGCACCCTCCAAAATTAAAATATCGGTTTCAAATTCAAGGGACCGCGGAATCAGCCAGATCGATTGGGGAATCGAATTTTAGAGAAAATCGGCTGAACGGTTTAGCCGCTAGCGTTGTTCACGGACGAATGGGCAAACGGACGGACGGACGGACAGACGGACGGACGAAAATAAATAAAATAAATAAGTAAATAAATAAATAAATAAATACGTAAAATAAATAAATAAATAAATATGACAGTTTCCGCGGTTTTTGAGAATAAAAATATTCCTTTCGAAAACAATAGCATGTAGCAATTTTAGTTGTTTCCAGGAAGGCTAATTACATTAATTGCAAATATAAAGTCTCCTCTTATTTACTTCTTTTCAAGCACTATCTTATCAACCAGTTTTTCGTAAGGTGACTGGGTGTATTATAGCCCGACTGCATAAGTGGATTTCATTTCACTGGGAACGTAGTTCTAAAATTCAACCAACCGATCTGCTCTTTCGTTAGCATCTCGGAGAGCGTCTGTTGCGCCTGCTTCTCCAGGGCCACTGTAGACGGCAGATGATTTGAATTGCTTTTCCCCCACTCTCCGTTGCCGTTGGTACAACTCGATCACTTTCGACTTTTCTTATTGTGAGTTATCCCTATTACCATTCTATTTAATGTTTTTCATGTCTCGTATAATATAGTTGGCTGTGAGTTCTTTCTTAATTTCAGTGTTACCCCAAGAAACAAGTATATTACAGAGCTCTGAGCTTCGGGCTGTTGGTTGAGACGGTTACTGATTCGTTGTTTGGAAGCTTTTTCTTGTACTGAGGTATTGAGGGGATGTTTGAGACGAGAAACGAGAGGCCGGAAATATTTTTCCTAATTCTTTTTTTCAATTTCTCCGGCCACCGTTACCCTGACTTGGGATCCTACACCCATGAGACCCTGATAGAGCCTTTGTGTTGGTTCAGAACTTCGTCATCCTGTTACAATGCAAGTCACCTCGTTGTGTGTAGTTTTTACCTGTTTCTCATGAGATTATTTTCTACATTCTGTAACTACGTACACAAAGCAGAGAAATAAGGCCATGGCGATATGCGTAACACTTCTGGTTTTGCTCCCCTTTTTACACTCGCCTTACAAATACTTCATAAGAAGAGAAAGTTATGTAATCGTACGCCAGAAAACGGTGAATTTTTGTTAGTCTGCCGCCGGGAGATGTTATCTCTAGCACTTACTTTATTTTTCTTCCGATTGTAATTATTAAAAGTAAGGATGCGGTCCAATTCAACCTCTAAATACTTTGGGTTTTCCTTGAAAGTTATTGGTTGATTCCTCCAAACTATCTACTGTTGTTTCCCGATATCACTAATCAAACGAGCTCGTTTGTGTTTTTTCGCTGATTTGTGTCAATTCTACAGGTAAATATCTTTGTATGGTTCAAACGCATATTTTTTTTTATTCTGTCGTGATTACTGCTTAGTTTTTTAATGTAGAATCAAGAACAAACATTTTTTTTCCCATAAATTAGTTTCCACATTATTTACATAAATTAATGTGAAAATGTTTAGATGTTTTTTCAGCATACTTGTGTAGGTGTAATACCCACTTGGATCATATTACCAGCAATCAGGCTGTGTCAATTTATCAATGAAAAACATTTTCCTGCCCTTTGTGTACATTAAAATCTCATGCTTGTACATTTGTAGTGACTTTGTTTTTCATTTGTCTTTTGGGTTGTAAATTATCGAAGATGTGTGTCATTTTCTACAGTGTATCTCCATCTTTTGTTTGGTCATTTATTTTACAATTTATGGCGTACAATATGGTGTGTGCTGCCAATGGCAATTTAACCCCAAAATTATTTCAGTTATATCAGTAAAAACAATCTGCATTTTCAGAACAAATGGGTGAAGTGGGCTGTATTATCAATACATGTTCATAATATGGCTCGATCACAAACCCTTAAAAAAAAGTTTTTTTCCGAAATTTTATCATCAGTAAAATCTTGAATTTCTACCCCGTATATCGGTCTTGTTTTAGACTAATATGTTTGAAAAATTAGAATGTTCTAAGAAAATTGTCTGAAAAAATTGCCAAAACTCAAGTGAGATATAATAATGCAAGAAACTAAATTCACGCGATTCCTGTTTCTACTAAATTCTAGTTTTCTTTTTTTATTTCAAAACTGGCCATTTTTCCGAGGCAGAAACTTAATTAAATTTGATGCTCTGCGATTTGATTTGACGCTCCGTGATTTGATTGAAGTCGTGGCCCCTTTAAATTGAAAAGGATATTGTATTTTTTGGGTGTACTTTACATGAAGCCTAAAAGACATTTTCGAGATTTTCTCAATAATGTTCGCAATTTTTTTCTTTGAATATTTTGCTCGAATATATTTAAGTTCGGTCATAAAAATTGTGAAGGTCCGATTTCGTCGACAGCTTTTTTTTCTGACATGTAAACCCAATACAAGTACTTTTACCCTGGCTTCAGAGATGTTACTTCAGTACATTAAAAAGTACCTTTGTTCTCACCCCAGACCTGCCAAATATTTTTGTGGGTTGGAAACAGTTTTGAGAGTTCAACTAGTATTATAATATTATGTTATTTCCAAATAACACGAAAAAGTGTATTTGATGTAGTTCTAGTTGTTGTTTTTATTTATTTCTGAGTATTTGATAAGAGTGTTTTCTCATTTTACTATCATCCTATTATTTCATTTCAACATCTCAATTCTGTTATGGTTGTAGATTTTTCAAAAGAGGATTTGAATAATTAAGTATTAAAATAATCATTGGCAAAGTAATCAGAATAAATCAAAGAAGCTTTCGATTTTTATAATAGTATGAATGTTATGTATTTGAGGAGAAAGAAATAATGACATTTTTTCTTTTTTTCAGAACCACCAATATCAAATCAAATGCATACTGCAGAAAACATAGAATCATCTCAGAAAGAGATTTCAGTTAAACAATCAATATTTAGTAGTCAAGTGTTAGAGAGTCAGTCATTATCAACTACTGTGATAAGAGAAGAAGGGAAACATGTTACATCTCGTTCTGAACAAACTCTTCAGAGGATCGAGCAGAAGTCTCCTGTTCAAGTACATATTTTAATAATAATACAATAATTAAAATTTAATTATGTGATGTAAGGTCTAAGAGTGCATTAAACAATAAATTAATGGTTTTATTATGATTATGACAGGTTCAAATTCAGAAATTTAAAGAAGTGCAACGGAAAACTAATGAAAGTTCTGATTCTGAACACCAGTCATTTGTAACAGCTATTAATAAAGAAGAATCTCAAGATAGTTCGCCATCAAGTTACTCAACTCCTACTGCTTCTCCAAAACATGTACGAAAATCAATAGCACCCCGTTTTATTTCACCACTTAATGGAAGAATTGTCGATGAAGGTGCCCAAGTGATATTAGAAGGCATTATTGATGGTGAGAACAGCTCAGTATTTTTCTTGTTTATATTTTTTTGTATTAATACTGTTTGGCAATAAGGCAGAGTGAACTGAAGTCTCTTCAGAATGCCAGTGAAACAGATCTCTGAGTAATTGCCTCCATACCCTGATGGCCTTGAAGTATAAAGCTGTGACCATACGAAGCTAATCTGTCCGCATCGAATAGGGATAATCTCAGTATTAGCATGCATAGGTTCAATATTTGTAATAACTCTTATTAGGTGCATTACAAAGTTTTGTGGTCTAGTTCTGACTAGGGAGGGGGGGGAGGGTCGCTGCCAGCCACTGCCATTCATCGGCAGTTGGAAGCTTGCGCTTGTTTCTCTTGGTCTGAGGCCTGTGATTAGGCGGTACAGGGGACTATTAGTTGACTTCTCTACTGTTTCCACATTGTCAATGGGAATCAGGTGCTTGCACGCCCAGAGGTTTACTTGTATCCGTCAAGTGTGCAGAAGGTCTACTGAATGGAACACTTGGTGAGAGGGTTATTTGAATGAGGTTCTGAAAAAATAAAAATTTTAAAATAAGTTAAGAGAAATGGGGAAACTACCTGCAGTAGGAGAAGGGTAGTTATTGAGGTCAGGGGGTGCCCATTTCTTTATTATTTTGTTGAAAGCAACAAACTTATACTAGTAACTCATTTCACCTCCTTATCGGAGCTAAACTCTCATAGGGAAAATAATGGAACTCTTGAGGCTGCGCCAGTGATACAAGGGATGCTTGAATTTTTTTCCAATAATATCATAACCGCCTTGGGTGAACACAACTGAAAAAAAGTCTGTTGTTATGTACTGTGTTCATAGGAATAGTTATTTTCAGTTCAGAACAATGAATCAAATGAAATTAGAGACCTCACTGATTTCAGGATATCCTCCTCCGACAGTATCTTGGACTAAAAACAACCAAGAATTAATTTCATTGGAAGGGAAACTCCATATTAATTATGATCACAATAGAGTGGAAGTCATTCTTAATGATGCAACAGTTCAAGATGCTGGTAAATATACATGTAAAGTTGTCAACAACATTGGAAGTGCAAGTAGCACTGCTGACGTAGTAGTAAAAAGTAAGTATAATTAAGATCATCACCACTACTTATGAATTATCTGATTTTAATGTTGGATTGAATTTTTCAGAAACGTTTCTACCACCAATATTTGGCAGACGACTTCAAGCTCGGTCAGTTAAAGAGGGGGAAAGAGTAGTTTTGGAAGTTGAAATAACAGGAATTCCCGATCCTGTGGTCACATGGTACAAAAATGGTCAACAAATTTTGAGTAATGTACCTGACTCTGCTTTTAGGACAAAAGTACAAGGAAATTGCTATTCATTGATAATTGAAAAAGGCAAGTAGAGTTGGCATCTATTGCAATTGTATTAAATGGAATAGATGCACTTTATAAAATATCTTTCTCAATTCTGTACTAGATACTTTCCTATTTACACACCAATATTCTCATATAGAAAATGGAACCATAAATCCTGGATAATTTGACCATTTTAGTTCACAAATATTCATGATGTCACACATCAGTGTTTACTTTCTCAAATACGTACGTGTATACGGATTAATATACTACTGTAGAGAAATTTATGTAATGCTGTGGAAAATCGCTGATGGGAAAAACACTTTTAGGGTCCCCCTGTACCAAAAATGTGTGTGTGTTTTTTTCAAAATGTCAGTCTGTCTGTCCGTACATCTGTGAACAATACTAGCTCCTAAACAAATTATATGATTTTTTTTCCCCAGAATGAATATTCCTTGATTAATTTGGCCTGACTCGAGGCCCTGTGAATTTGAAACAAATTCATTAAACTTTGTTAAATCATGTACTACTGTACATGATTTTTGGGAGCATTTTCAAACTTCTCTAAAAAATGGTTCCATTTTTTAAATTTAATGTCAAAATAAAGTGAAGCACACTGATAAAGATGGCACAGATTCAATTTTCATTGTTACCCCTGAATTTTTGGAAATTGGAAAGTTTCAATTTTTTTCGACCGTATCACAGCAACATTTTTAAAGAAATAGATTATTTTCTAAATTAAATATGGTCTTCAAATTTAGTTGCTTAATTAATGTCATGTACTTAAAAAAATTAGTAATTTCTTTGTGAAAAATGGGCAATTTTAAAACAAGATTTACTAAAAAATGGCCCCAAGTTTTATCTTTAAACTTACTGTATGAATAGACCTAACTGCATTTGTCATGTGGCATAAACAACATTTTTAAAGATATATTTCCCATTATTAATATTTATATTGCAAGCCTATTTTAAAAAATTATTGCATTTGTGAATAATCCACCGTCTATACCCCCACCCTTCCATAATCTCTTAGCCTGACAGGCAACAGGCATAATTGAGGAACTGGATCCCACACCCAGAGCAGTGATACAAACTCTGAGATAGGGTCAAGGTATACCATGGGAAAACAAGTAGGACCACGATAGGCCTGTGTGATGTTCAAGAAGAGCAAAGATGCTCTTCATTGGGAAATACCCTAGAGAAGTGGTAGTACTGCAAGAGGCCCTGGTAGCTCTTTTAGGTGCTGATAGAGAGCAGTTGGGAAACGAAAAGCTACCTCAGACTAAAGATATTAGGTAACTAACTAGTAGGAGAATGTCTCTGCCAGTCTTTACGCCAGTTTAAATTTATTATTGGTTGAAGTGGGTGTTCTTTCTGAAGTGAGCTTCAGGATGTTCTCTAATACTGGAAAATAGATTAATATTTAGGCAAAAATGGGAGGTTAATGTTATCTGACTGTTTAAGTATTTCACCACAATAATAATTTTACTTAGATTCTTTATAGTTATAAAAGTTAAAGAAAGACTAACAAAAATTTAGAAGATAAAAAATAGAGTTACAAGCATTAAAAATTAGATTATCATTCTTCACCTTATTTTAAACTCTGGTAAACCAATTGAGCTTCTTATCCACAGTATCATTGTCAATGCAAATAAACTTGTCTTACCTCTTTTCCAAATGTTGGACTCAAGAAAAGCTTTACTTAATGTAAATATGTTGAATAATTGTTGAATGTAGAAATTCTTACGGTGACAAAAATATTGCTGTAAAACTTTTGCTCCAGTTCATTCTTCACTCATAGGTGACACTACAGTGTCCAAATCTAAATTTTTGTTCATGTTGTGCTATTTTTCTTGTTTTTCTTCTCAAAGTTCATGCTATTTGAAGAAATTATGTATTACAATCATAGAATAAGATTTCTTACTAAGCCCATCCTAGATACAATTTTAGTGATGGTTTTTAATTTTTTATACTTGATCACTACATTCCTCATGCAGCATCACAATATGTATTCCTATTTGTGGATTTGTAGAAATTACATACTATATCTGATTTATGCTTCAATTTTTCTCTTTAGTATCGCTTGATTACTCTGGTCAGTACTTGGTGAAAGCAGTAAATTCCAAAGGTGAAGCTTCAAGTATGGCAGATATTGTTGTGAACAAACAAGAATCTCAGACTGAAACAATAATAAAAGTCATAAAAGAAGACACAAAAGAGTCAGAAATAGAGGTATGTTTCACAACCTTATTTTTATTGCAATTCACTTTCTCTCTGGTTAGGACAAAAGCATCTAAATGAATATTCAGGAAATCAATGAGATTATATTGAATATTATTAAATGAAATATTAACTTCATTATATATTTTGAAGGAATATAGGTGAAATAAGAAATATTAACTTTGTTTATTACAGTCTAGTCATAACTGCTAAATAAAGAGAACTTATTGAAAATACTTTGAATATAAATTTTTGAATAATAGAAGTTTAGAATTAAATACTTTTAAGCAGTAGTTTTATGAGTATGTAAGCAAAAGCAAATGGTAAATACACAAAAAATATATAAAATGTATTATATCTTTCATTTCTGCAGAAAATGTTTAATTTCACAACTCTCAGCTTTTTGTTCTGTGTAATTTTGAATTGTTTCGATTTGAAAATCATTTTCTTCATAAATCAATTTAGTTTATGAAATATTTATTTTCTTTGATTTAACATGTATCTAATTGCTATTTTATTCTTAAAATGGTGTAGAAACTGATCCAACCACAAATTCCTGTGTCTGAAGCTGCTACAGAAGTTCAGCACCCTCCAGTTTCAACGACAGTGTCTGAAATGCATTCAAATTTCACAAATACTTCTTTCATATCTGAGAAAAGAATCATTTCAGAAACAACAAAAACAGAGAAACAAACATCTATCAAGTTAGAGCACACACCCTCTCCAATATCTTTCAAACCTGATGCACATTATGAAATTCCAAAGGAACACACAGTTCTTGCTGAAGAAGAAAAAGAAAACAAAACATTAGTTTTTGCACCAACACTTCCTGTTCCATTGACTCAAGAATTTAAAACAGAATTACACATTGATGAAGTTGTTGAAAGAAAAATTTCATCACCTTTTCTACCTACTTCACCTGTAAAACAAACAGAGAAAGAAGTGGAAAGTCAGTCCACTTCAGAAGATGTAAGCCCTGTGAAAGGAGATGCAAATGCTGAAACATCATTATCAGATCAAACTACCGTAAAGGAAATTCTTATTAATTTGGAATTAGAACCCACATCCATTGAAAATAATTCTATGAAAACGGAAACCTCTATATTTGAGTATAAATCAGTTTCTCCTTCAATGGAGCAACCAGAATTCAAAGCTGAATACCTAGAAATAAAAAATGAAAACCAAGAGCTTCAGGAAAATGTAGTTAAACCTGTTGAAGTACTAAATGATGAGCCTCATATTCACCATATAGATACAGTACAAAGTTCAGAAGACACTGGTGTTGAAACTGCATCAGTAACTAAGAAACAAGCTTATGAATTTTTCATAAATAAAATAAAAGAATTCGAAGAAGAAAATGCTAAACCGATTAAAAAGCCAATAAAATTACCAAGCCAAGAGGTACCGAGATTTACTGATAGTTTGAACACAAGAAAAGAAGAACCATCACATGATGAAACCATGTATTATTCTAGCATTCCTACTGAAATAAAATTAATACCCTACACTGAATCAATGACATCAGAGTTTCACTCTGACCAGAGTACTAATATGCACTGTGAAAAACAGATTGTACATCAACACCAATTACTATCATCAGATTTCTTTGTTGAGGAATTTTGTGTTCGACATGAGCCTCTTCTTGAAATTGATAACCTTTCTAAATCAGAAATAAAAAGTAAATCAACAGATGATGCTTCAACTCAAACTAAATCTTCAGAAGAAATACCAATACATCAAGGTATTTCCCCCATTGGAGTACCAACTGAATCAGCAAATGTTCTTCATCCTTCAGTCTTGGAAGAGTTGCAAAATCAAACATCAGCTGATAACATAGTCTTTACGTCTGCTATTACGAAAGAAAATATTATTAAAAAAGAAGCTACTCCGTCAAATGCCATAGAAAATGTAGTTTTTCCAGCAACCGATGATGGTACATTCCTTTCAAAGAGCAACCTTTCTAACACTCCAGAACTACCCAAAGAGGCCATACTCACCAAACAATCATACATGGACTCTCTAACATTTGCTTCATCAAAGACAACAGAAACCCTTAAACAATTATCGGTAGTACCTGAACCAATTCTTGTACCAGTCATATTTCCTGAACCTGAGCCAATATATGTCGAACCTACATCTACAGAATTCAAAGGAATTAAGTCAGAGACCCCACAATTTTCACAAATGGAATCTCACACCTCTGTATGTGAACCAACAGATACACCAATACCTCCCAGCCAACCAATGTCACTTGTAAAAGCTGCTGTCCAGGCATTTAATTCAAGATCTATATCAGAAGCTGTTAGCGAAGAACAGATCCCAATTCAACCAATTTCCTCCAAGCCCTTCCAGTCATTTCCACCAAATACATCTAGTGAAGGTCGTGTGAAGGAAAAATTGTTGAAGCCGTTTGAATCCAAATCCGAGTTTATTGTTCATACATCTTCATCTTCAATTGAAAATTCAGAGATTGTTAGGAGTGTATCTCCTAAACCTTCAGCTGAAGGTCTTGCTATGGAAAAGTTATGGATTCCTCAAATGACACGAGAACTAGAGATAACAATTCCAAAATCTTCTGTGGATCAAAAACCTTTAGATAGTGTTGTATCTCCGAAACCATCAGTAGAAGGTTTGGCAATGGATAAACTCTGGGCACATAAACATCCGGACTCTAGTCTTAAAAAGATTTGGCCGCCCCTACAGCATTCAGAGAATAAACCAATCATTCCGTGGACTACCAAAGCTACTTCAGAAAAAATGCAGTTTACCGTTGAGTCTGTTGTGGATCAAAAAGAAGAAGAAACAGTAACCATGTCTCATAAATCAGCCGCTCAAGAGGTTTCAAAGAGTGTCTCAATTCCTCCTCCAGAACCAAATATTTTTCAAAATTCTGAAGCAAAATTAATCAATCGTGAAGTGCAACAAGTATCTCCTACTTTTTCCCATGGCAAGAATCTTCCTCCTACTTCACTTTTAACAAGTGAATCTGGCTCTGATGCACCAGTAGTGAATGCAGTTATTCCTACAAGCCAAGATGCTCCTGTTGTACATTATATTGCAAATGCAAGTGTCATACACTCCGCTGCAACAATAAATCAGGAAATCCGAACTACAGAAATATTCAGAAATACAGAGATAAAAGAAGAAAAAACTGAAGTATCAAAATTAGTTCAGCAATCACAAGTAACAACTAATGATTTATCTTCTACAGCGGACAAGTGTATCATAAATCAATACGAGGAGAAAAAAATTCAACCAGTGGCTTTAAATGAAAGTTTTCAGGCTAAATCATTATCATGTGTTGATTCTGTGCCATACCAAAAAGAGAAACATGTAATTGCCTCGAAGACTCTTAAAGATATCACAAAACACGAAGAAAAGCCTTGTGAAGAAAAAAAAGAAAAGAGCAAGACGTTACCTTTACAAAAACAACCATTCCAATTATTAGATTTGGAACCTTTTCCTTTCCAACCACAAGCTCCTACAAAGCACAGACCTGCACCGTGTCCTCCGCCACCAAAGCCTTCGAAATTTATTAAAGGCGAATTTACGGGGAGTGATTATGAAAGTGACTTCGAATCTCATATTCCTCCTAAATGGAGACCATATGAAAGTGACACAGAAGAATTAACATATCGCCGAGTTAAGCCACCATTATTTACTCACTCAAAAAGACCAAAGTCAACAGAACCTGCACCATTACCTCCTTCTTCTTTTGAAAAACCACTTCAATCTGATGGGATACCTCGGCCGGTAATTGACAAAACTTTAAATGTTACCAAGGAAATAAAATCAACATCAAGTAAAAAGACTGTCTCTGCGTGTCTGCCCAAGACGTACGTAGTGTCAAAGACTGACAAAGTAAAAAGGCAACAAACAAGTGAAACTTCTGAAAAGGATTTACCTGTGGTCCTGAAACCAGGTTCTCCTCCTGAATATGTGCAGGCCATTGTATTGCCTAAAGCTCAAGAGTCACAGCATCAAATTGTAAAGACTGAAAGACTTTCTCCTCCAAAGTACAAATTAGATTCATCAAAATCGAAAACGAAAACTTCCAAAGGTGAACTTCCTGAAAGTGGTTATATGGCAGATACTGACGAACCCAGACAATTTAAATCTGTCCATCACAAGTCGACCATAAAGCATGAAGAATCGTTTAAGTCAACAGTGGAAAAAACCACACTGATCACTGGGAAAACACTACAGCAGAGTTCTCATGTGACAGCACCAACTCACACAAACAAATCTCAGTCTGAAACAAAAATAATTACACAGCCACATCCTCAATCTCAACAGACGCAACAGCATGAACATCATCAGGTGCACAAAACTCAACAGAAGACAACTTCCAACATCGAGAAAGCATCTCCCTCCAAATTTCAATCTGCAAAACCTCATCATAAACATTTAGAGAATAAACACGAACAGAAAGGAATGTCCTCAACAGGATCTACAAAACCTAAGAAGGTGTGATGTTATAAATATCCTGTGTGAACAATAACTTTATATTTTACATTTGTCAACAGGAATTCTCAAAGGTGTCACGCGCCAAAATTTTATTTTCTATCTCTTTTTAAAGAGAGTGCCAGGTATTGTTGTAAAAGTTACAATTTCAAACGAAAGAATTCTTATTGGACTATTTATTATATTTATTGTATAAAAATACCATTGACCTACAAAGTAATATATTATTAATTATATCTGAAATTTAAAAAAAATGCAAATGCATGGAATATGTGTTCCTCTCAAAGGTGTTAAGTTTCAGACCTAATGAAATTATTTCATGCAAATTATTATTAAAGCTTAAATCACAGCAAAACTGACAATAAACAATATCGTATTACAACACTTTTCAGTATCAAATGTAGTTCAATTTACAACATTATTGATTTGCATCTCTTCTGGAATCCAACTTGCAAAGCGGCTCTATCGTGTCATGGCGCGAAACTGGCCTGATATTTTTCAGTGGTAATAGAGTCACATGTGGTTCAGACGCCAAGTTTTAGCTTCCGAAGAAAACGGGAAATTACTAAAAAATAATTAAAAATTCCATTTCCCACGTATATTTGAAGCTTGAAACTTCAGTTTTTAAAGTTCAATTCATCCATCCCAGTTCGGTCGCAAAGGCGAACGGTGAGCAGGAGACAACAATGCCTCGCAGTAAACGCCTCTTGAACTAATCATGATATAAGTTTGTACGTAGGTCATTTTTTTAAAATTTGTTGCGCCTTCGTCATGACGCAACGAGTTTCATAACCTTCATTGGGCATTGAGCGCCTAGGAGTAATCCTCCGTTACTGTTTTTTTTATAGTCAATGTCTTTGGGAGTAATCCTACATTACGTAGTCCGTTAGTCGTCAAGAGGACCGCCAGGTAGCATCTCCGCGTACGCGCCTCTCTTGTACGCTCCTGCATCACTACCCAGCAGCCAGAATTGGGAAGGAAATAGGATAGGGGTAGGGTTTAGGACACTTCACAGGGGTTGGACTAGCCCTTGTGAAGCAGCTAAACTGATTTTGTTGAAACAAATTTCACATGAGATTGTCCAGGAATCGAACCCGGACCTTCTTGGCGAAAGGCGAACGACTTTGTTCTTGAGCCACGAGAGCTTAGGCATTCAATGTTTAACGAGCCACGAAACATTCAATATTTAAAGAGACAAATTAGTCTGGAGAAAAAAACAGTTCATACAAGTACAAGTTCATACAAGTTTGCTAATTTTAGGGCTTTAAGTTGGCATTACTGGGATGAGACATGATTATCTGGATGACCAGCATTATTGGGTTCATAATCTCAAAATTAAGTTGAACGATTGCGTGTCGACTTGAAAATTCGACATTGGTTGAACAACGTTCTGTAATTCGTTTTTTACTTGATGAATGTTGAAACTCGCTAATATATACTCTACAATGACTAAAGTGTATGGCGAAAGTTTTATGAAACGCGGGAAGTTTTACAAGTGGGTAGGACAATTCAAAAGTGGTCGAGACTCGGTGACTGACGAACACCGTTCTGGCCGCAAGAAAAGGAAAAAATAATGTTGACGGTATATGGGGACGCTGTAGGTGCGTTTGTTTGTGACTATCTCGATGAACAGCGAACAATAATACTCAGATATGCCAATATTACTTAGATATGCTTTCGAACAAGGTGAAGCCAATCAAGAAAGAGAAACGTGGATCTCAGAGGAGAGGTGTAATTCTCCAGCATGACAACGCACGTCCTCACACTGCTCAACAAAGCTGTGAACCATCGACAAAATGAGTTGGGAGGTATTGCCTTATCCCCCTTACAGCCCCGATTTAGCACAGTCTGATTTCTACTTGTTTGGTCCACTGAAAAAGGCGGGCATTACGTCGTAAGACGTTTTATGATAACGAAGATGTAAAAAAATTGTGGGGAATTGGTTCAAAGACCAAGATATAGAGTTCTTTGCAGCCGATGTAAAAGAGCTGGTAACCCGTTGGGAGAAGTCATAAATGTTGGTGGGGATTATATTATTATATTATTATTTTCGTATGGGTTAACTTGCGGGGAGACTGCCCGTAGGCAGTGTTCCGCACCCGAGTTTCGACCCAGGCTTCCTTCGAAGCCTACCCCCGACGCGGGTCTGGGGACTTTTATCTAAGCAGGCGCACCCCGTGGGCAGTCCCGTCTGCGCCTGGGATTTGACTCTCACTTTCTCCGCCAGATGTCGGGCTCAGTTTACTATATCCGAACTGTCTGTTTGGGAGAAAGTGGGATCTCGTTAGGGCGGGATGTTGTCGGAGGGATTTAATTTTGCCGAGCATCCTGCCAGGGTTCTTTTACATGCCACAAGAGTGACATGGCTACTGTGGATTTTCCGCCCTTCGAAAATCCAGGTCCCTTGGCCGGGATCGAACCCGCGCACTCAACCGGGCTCAGAGGCCAGTAAGCTAACCCCTCACCCACCGAGGAGCCGGGATTATATTGAAAAGTAGGAAAAGTCCTGTTTTGTAAAAATAAACGTTTATTACTCCAGACCCATTTGTCTCTTTAATTATTGAATGCCCCTCGTAGAGAAGCTTCTAATTTGTTTCGGCTGCAAAAGTTTGCATATTACCTACATGTTACAGGTTACTTTAACTATCATTGAAAAATATCAAGTTGCATTTCAGCATCACACGGCAAACCATTTCCTTCTTAAAAATAATAAACATACGTTACTGCCATTGCAATATTTCGGCGTGGCAGGGCAGACATTTTAATTTTCTGATTGATTGTCCTTTCTTACAACTTTGCAATAAGTATATCATGGGATTTTTTTTCATTTAGATTTTTCCAGTTTATATTACATATACCAGAAAGGAGGGGGATTTTGTAATGGCAATTTTGTTGGTTGAAACTAAGGATTCCGCAGTAGTTGTGAAATCAAAGGAATTATTTTTTTCCATGAGTATTATTCCTTTTTGTTTAGTTTTGGCGTAATCACTTCGTCAAGATCATTTGGCTCATATGACTCCACAACTCGTTTACGCCGTTGCGAAAAAAAATGAGTGTAATAACCTGCTTCAAAAACTAGACATGGAGTTCACATACCCCTAAATCTGGGGATTTTCTTTATTTAGACTTTGAATTAAAATTCATGATGTGACAAAGAAAGGTCGTTTCACTTATACGAGGTGGTTTCAGTCAACTCAGCACCAAGCTGAAATTACCACTGACACGGGAAACAATTTCTATTTCACTCATTTAGCGCTTAACACCTTTTGGGATACCAATTCTACTGGATTTTACACTAATGCTTTGCCGTCAATTTAAATTCCAGTGAGATTCACAATAACATAGCGCATAATATGTGAATAAAAGTCTTATTTTCGAAAATTTTGGCGCTTAGAATACTTGGGAATTTCATTCTTTATTTCATAAATAATAAAACTTATCACATGCGTGCACATACATTCATACTTGTGTGCATGCTTTACTAATGTATATTTTTATCAAGTATCTTGCGTAAGTATGTGAGGAATATGTAGAGAGTACAAATGAATTTATTAGTCATTTAAGAAGTTTGAAAATTTCATCTACAAATAAATTGCATGATTTACAGTAATTTAATAACTTATTCTTTGGTATTTAATTTCCTTTTATTAACAAAACTCATACATAGTGTTGAGACTGTCACTAACAAGAAATTAGTTTTCACCCATCTTTGATTGCATCCGTTTTGCCAGATGCAACTTTAATTATAACATGTGCGTGCACTTAGCTAAACGTATTCGTAGAAACAGTGTCATAGCCATTATTGCTACACCTGTTGTTAATATGTTAAATTTTACGAAAGAAAAATGCCAGTAACAAAAAATTTACCTTAACTCTCACTTAGTTCATATTAGTTCGTATTAGTTCATTCAGTTATATTCGCAGATTCTACCCAGAAACAGAAATGTTTGCAAGAATTTGTACCCTCGCATTTAACGCTGGATATTGGACTAGGTAAAACGCCAGCCTATGTGAATATTCTTTGAAGAAATGAGACAAAAACAATTAAATAAAATATTTTTTGCGCAACACATGTGCCTACGAGACGCAAATATACTAAGCATGAAAACTGTAAGGAGGAGATTCAACTGTGGTGGTGAGGGTATGTGTGAAACGCGGCACGTAATCGGCACCCCGGAACATCAGCGACATCACGCCGGCAATGGAAGAAACTTTTAAGGCATTTTTGGCCATTGGCAACCAAGCTCATGTGTTAAATCAACGCCATCTACACACGCATCGACTGTTATGTACTATTGGTGACATGTGCGTCTCTCTTGTAGTGCACACTTCACGACGCTAGACGGCACCAGAAACATTTTTTGTCGCTTTTGTTAACATTTGTTGCGTCAAGTCACGTCGCAACGTGTCTCCTAACCCCTTCTTGGGTGTTGAGAGCTATTGGAGTAATCCTCCGTTACTTTCTACATTAAATCTGGAGTAATCCTTCGTTACTGTAGATATTTCTGTCCGTCACGTCTCGTCGCGGTCTGTTGTCAAAAGGACCGCCAGGTAGCATCTCCGCGTACGCGCCTCTCACCACGCGCTCCTGCGTCACTACCCAGCAGCCAGAATTGGGAAAGAATAAGGATAGGGTTTAGGACACTTCACAGGGATTGGACTAGCCCTTGTGAAGCAGCCAAACTCGTTTTGTTCTAACAAATTTCACATGAGATTCGACGGGAATCGAACGCGGATCTCCTTGGTGAAAGGCGAGCGACTTTTCTCGTGTGTTGCTTTGTGCCGCCCATGCTGATTTGCTCGAGTTTCCACTAGTATCGTCTATACTATTTGGTTATGGAGATGTTCAGAATAGTTCAAAATGCGCTATATGTATCGTTTTGCTTTTAGTACGTCGAAATCATTCTTCGTTGGAGGTTTTCCTCTTCCTACAAAAACGTTTTTGTTTTGTGTAGGTACACTTTTGCCCAATGAGATGTTCTATTTTCTCTAAAATAAAGTTGTATTTTCACGATAGCCTAATTATGTGCGATAGTGGACTGGAGCAAAAGGATGCGTGAAAGACAGAGTAAACATTTTTAGATTTCCTACTGTTCCCAGAAATCATGAAAGTAAAATATAGCATCCTCGGAACAAAGAGGACAAAAGTGGATTTCCGCTTTGAAGCGAGGAAACTTAGATAGTTATTTCAATACGTTTGCAGGTGACAAATCTGAGAATGACAGGAAAATGTTAAGATGTTTCGACATTTGAACTGCGGATTACGAAGGTGGGTGGTTCCTGTAAGTGGCCACAGTTCAAATTTCGAAACATCTTTATATTTTCTTCTCATTCTCAGATTTTTCACCTGCAAACGTATATAGATTTTCCACGTTTTTGCAATGATATAAACAACCTACTAGAAAGGACATAACTCTCACAATAAATAAGCTGACATTTACTTGCATTGCCTCAACGCGAGGAACGAACACAGCATCGTAACATGTACAAACCACTAATGTTTTGTGAATCTTCAAAATTTTATTTGTGTGAAAGCTAACCCCAAATATTACGTATCTCACCAAATCAACTATTTACTTCTGCCACCAAGGTTATCAAGTCATATGTTCTACTTGTACCATAAGAAATGGTTATTATAACTAGGCAAGCAAAATATATTGAAAATATGTTCGATAAAAATCTTATCATTAAAATCATTAGGGATAACAAGCAATATTTTAAACATGTGCCTTGAATATTGAAATTCAACCATCAAAATTTAAATTCAGCACAGGGAACTGCAAACATTTTTTTTTAAAATATGATATAAAAATGTAATATATATTTTTATTTTTATATAACTATATATTTGAATTAATTAATACATTGAACATGATTTATTAATCGTGTAAGTTATCAAGTAAACTGTTTGAATTATTACTGAAAGTTATGTAATTGAATTCTAAATCCTATTATTACGTAATGAAATTGTTTATATTAATCAATTATATATTTAACATAATTTATCAAGATAATATAAATTTGTTAATTTATTACTGGAAGTGAATGTAGTAAAAAAGTAATTAACTTACTGTAATTTTAAAAAAATTTCTAGACAGACTTTGCTTGATACTATTTGTAATAATTTTGTAATTTTAATTTTATAAGAAATAAAATTATTATTATTATTATTATTATTATTATTATTATTATTATTATTATTATTATTGAAAAATTAATATGTTAAATGATATCAAATTCAGGTAAGCTTAGTGTTGAAAGTTCCTCCACGGCATGAAAAAATAGGAACGTTTTTTGTATTGTGTTTGTAAACATTCCGGATTTTTCCGAACGATTATTATTTAATTTAGATAATATTTATCTTAATGATAATAATTATAGTTTTCTAAATATTTAAAAAGTCGATAGTTTGTAAAAATATACGGAAGGAGTCACTTCTACGAACTTGAATACACTGGGCCCAGAAAGTCATTGGCGCTGTTCATATTCGAAGAAAGGACACGTGGATCCAAATCTTTTATAAATTTCATTTTATTATAAAGTAGCACCTTAGCATCATCGCTAAGGTCATGATGACAGTTACTTCGAACCTTTTTTATACTGAAAAGGTAGTGACTTGACATACGTCTGATAGAATAGTACTTTAAATCAAATTTGTGAATGAGATGCGCAACCAGAACCTAAACAAACCGAAAGAAAATAAATATTATTGTAAATAACAAGTAAAATAAAAAACCAATCCTTGGCAACCCCATACCACACCCAAAACATATTAATTCTCGAGGAAACTCTTAGGCGCATACCAATTAGAGTTTATTTATTTATTTACGTCAAACAGTTAAAAACTGTGTGTGGGAAGGAAAGGGGAAAAGTTAATTTTGTAAACGTTTTCATTATTCTGTGATCCTTACCCCAAGCCACATACTAATTCAATTTTGAATATAGAAGAAATGAGCGTTTTTTTATTATTATTAATTATTAATTATTATTATTATTATTATTATTATTATTATTATTATTATTATTATTATTATTATTATTACTATTATTATTATTATGAATTATTATTATTATTATTATTATTATTATTATTATTATTATTATTATTATTATTATTATTATTATTATTATTATTATTATTATTGCAAGGATTGTTAACAAAATATTCGCTCCGATGTAATGAAGTCTATTTTCAAGAATAAATGAGCTATAGATTTGGGCTCTTATCCCTCATCATGTCCTTCGTGAAGGAACAATGCTTCCTGCCGCGGCATGAAGAAAGATAATTTGAATAACTACATTTCCCACTGAATTCTAGAAGACGTGCAAAGATAACGAAGTTACATTTATTGCCATCCAATACTTTCCCGCCAAACGAAGAGACGTCATTCTGGACATATCTATTGGCCGAAAAAGTCGAGATTAGTTGCTTTATTCACTTGTACTTGATGTCGCTGGTGTTCAGTTGTTCCGATGAGCTGCCGACGTTTTACGTACTACTTATCCCCCACCATGCCTCCAACATCGAAGTTGTATCTCCATCTAAGGGCCCTGCACACGAGCGTTGCGCTGACGTGCGGTAAGTAATGCGCGTCAATATAACGCTCGTTGGTCACGTACCTTACAGTCTTCATGATACATAGTTATACGAGTGGCTTCGGTTCCTAAAGGGTGGCGTTTCGGGGTTAATCGAGATCGTTTGAGGCCTATGACCAGCAAAGAAACATGCCCAAAAAACTACGGTACATAAATCAATCCGATTTATCGGAATGACCAACATCCTGTTAGTACGTGAGACACCGAAAGAGGTGTCAGAAAAAACAGTGTATCGCAAGCAGTGAGTAATCAGAACTGTTCTCTTGCAATTCTTTTGACTCACTTTTGGATAATAATGCCTAATAGATAATGTGTATATTGAGTCTTAGAAGTTTATTTATAGTCAAAAGTAAATATTTTGTAATGTTCACAATACAATTTAAAATTATGTGTAAAGGACACACGTCAGTGAAAAAACTAAAGAGTGCGAAAGAAATGAATCAATTCCTACAAAAATCCTCTTGTCCGCTGATCCGATTATTATCGAAATGCTTTTCGCGGGCAGTGAATGAAATGTTTCATCAATTATAACTGACAGAGAACTGGCGCAAATTATCAACTGCCGACTATCCAGAGGGCATTCGCTTCAAGTTACCGGAATATCTACGTCACGACATTCAGAGGTCCTAGTATTGGCGGGGATGTATTAGAATACCCAGTTATTTTTCTTTATTATGTTGAAAAGAGCCAGCTTCAGATATTCAGAAGAATTAAGCTGTCCCAATTTGGGATAGGTGCGATATTAACTTTAGTTCACTGTGTATAGCTAAAATTGCATATATATGGATGCAACCGTACCCAGAAAGCATGATTACGCTTCACTACTGACGAATGTTACTTGGCAACGTTTAGCCCTCGGTGTCAAACCTCTTCACCGGGCACCGGATTATACCACATGATTGGAGAGAGAACCATGTTTCACCCTAAACTCTACATCCTCATTTTAATGATTTCTAAATTTACTATTTTATATGAATCTCTGTGAATGTGGGATGCATTGTTTTTATACATTGTATTTCATGTAGTCATTTGTAATATTGAATTCTGTTCATAAAATGTTTTAAAATTAATTTAACAAGAGGGCAACCAACCAATGAAGTTGACACGCCTTCAGAGCCAAATTCATGGATAATTTATTAACCCCAAACAGGAAAAAATATTATGTAATATAAAACATTTTTCTGTGGTGGTTTATGAATGATATTAGATAATTATTTCAATAAGTTTGTTTAAAAATTCTTATTTTTTGACAATCTGTTTTTAAATTTCAGGAAATAATATCAACATTTACTTCCGAAGTACAAAAAGAGAAAAGAGACATTAAACCTGTTCCAGTTAAACCAGTTCCTCTAGGCCCCTCAGTAAAACAAAATGTACGTCACTCACTTCCCAGTCCCTCAAAATTTGTTAAAGGAGAATTTCGTGAAAGTGATTATGAGAGTGATTATGAATCCCGAATTCCTGCCAAATGGAAACCTGGTGATTCAGATGCAGATGAACCGAAATACAAGCCTGTCCATCCACTCTTAGCACAAAAGGGACTTTCTCAGTCTCCTATGTTTACTGCTAGAACGCCTACTCCTCCCACAGAATTTGACAATCCCCCTGAGTTTAGAGCTCCACCAAGACCCAAATTTGAACCCATAGAAAAACCATCCCAAAGTTGTAAAGCGGATGTTATTCGGAAATCATCCGGGCATCATCAAAAAGTGTTTAAACCCAAACCCATCACACCGAAAACAGTTCCTCCTATAATAGCTACACCTGATTTAAAATCAAAAGAATTGGAAGCCTTGAAACCTGGGCCATCACCGGAAATGGGATATGCTCCACCTCCTCCGAAGACAAAGATAAACATTGCTCCCTTTGAGAAAACAACTCAAATTGAAACGTCAAAAATTATGAATATTTCAGAATCTACAGAACATATGCATCGCGTAGTTAATGTTCAGCAAACCACACAGGTGATTAGGTTTGGAGAAAAGGAAAGGGATGAATCTGATCACCAATCTGAAACTTTTCCTTTCAAAACTGATCTCGGAAAACACAGAACAAAACGCCCTGTTCCTACTGTCCCGAAAAAGTTTGTCCCAGGAGACTTTTACGAGAGTGAATATGAAAGTGATCTGGAGGCAGTGAAAATAAAACCTAAGTGGACTCCTGGGAACAGTGATACAGAGGAACCTCATTACAGGAAAGTGAGGCCACCACAAATTACACATTCTACTAGAGGACCAATAGAGATTTCCTCTTCTCATCCCCCATCTGTCTCAGCAGAATCCAATTTGGCAGCTACAACTAACACTACTCAGGCTGTATCTATTCAAAAGAGCGAAGTTCAGAAAAAGAACATTAGTAGCACACAAAAAATGAGAACTTACAAGAGTGAACAAAATCGAGAATCTCAACCTATTGGTATGGAAGTAAAACGGCAACAAGATATTCAATTGCAGCCGGGAGAACCTCCAGAATTTTGTTTTGCTGGAAATGTAGCATCAGTGGCTTCATGTAAGTATGTTCCTAATATTTTATGTTACATCTGCATTCATCTCTCTTTAGAATTTTATTTCGTTTTTTTATAGATGTGTCTTCAAAACATATGAGTGACATGACCAATACATTTAGGTCTAAAGCTCAGCAGTTTGCGACCGATATTATGACAGATGTAGGCAATTCAAGGCAAAAGGCACAACCTGAGAAAATAATATCAAAACAAGAAAATTCTAAAGATACTGAATCTGAAAAAGTTTTAGATGATCCACAAGCTTATCGAGAGGAGTCAAGAGTCTCGGAATATGGTATGATTTATTTTGTAGTTCTAATTTTAAGCATCAATTAATTACATTTATTGAATAACATTACTTTAAATATTAAGATGAGTCTTTGCATTGTGTGTAATTTGTTCCTTTTGTTTCTATGTCCCGTTTATTAATTATCATGGATAAAAACAGGAACCAAGCACATTGATCCAGACACTGGACTTATTTATTTCAAGTATGATTTTGGATATGAATTTGGCATAGTCTTGCCTAACGAAGGAAAGAAGCAAGAAGGAAGCACATCGAAATATCCGCAAATTGATCGAAAACAGACAGGAGACATAGAAGTTCCTGTCATTCACGAAAAAAACACTAAAGGGAATGAAAATATCACCAGCAAAGCAACAGAAACAAGAATTACACCAGTATCAACGAAAGTGCCGCAATTCAAACCCAAAAAATTCACTCATTTTAAGGCCGTCAAATGGGAACCAGCATCGGAAAGTGAAATGTCAGAAGCTGAAGGAGATTCTGCCAAGATGAAAAAAAGTTACTGTTCACCTCAATCCAATCTTGCTATCCAAAAAGAGCCTCATATCCATATTCCTACTACTTCTCAGTGGGGTCCAGCACCTACTAGTCCTTTATCCATTTCTCTCTCTCCAAGTTTACCAAGCTTGTCTCCCTGTACTGGTGCTACATTGGATTCTACAGGTACAGTGTTTACACATACTAAATGTTCAAGTGCATATACGCACATGTGTGCATGGGTGTGTCTAACATGTGTAACTTGACATTAACTCTCTATAGTTATATTCCAAAGTTTCATGTACCATTTGCTGTTATTCTAGGCATGATTATTCCCCTAATATAATTCTTCTCTCTCTCTCTCTCCCTGTCTCTCCATCTCTCTCTGTCTCCATCTCTCTGTCTCCATCTCCCTCTGTCTCCGCCTCTCTCTGTCTCCGTCTCTCTCTCTCTGTCTCCGTCTCTCTCTGTCTCTGTCTCTCCGTCTCTCTCTCTCTCTCTCTCCGTCTCTCTCTCTCTCTCTCCGTCACTCTCTCTCCATCTCTCTTCCTCTTTCTCTCCGTCACTCTCTCTCCATCTCTCTGCCTCTTTCTCTCCGTCTCTCTCTCTAGTCCAGCTAGATTGATATACAAATCACTATTCTTAGTGAAGAATTTGCGTTTACTGACACATGAAGAAATGTACATGTTCAAAAAATTCAAGTAGTGTTTGGATGGGGTGTAGGCACATCATTAGTTCTGCGATGTGTTTTGCATGTGATTGAAGTTAGAAACCTTATTTTGTTTAAAAAATTGTTTAGTTATATTGTTTGTTGGTTTGTATTTCATAATACCTAGTTAGTTAAATATGGGTTTTTTACCAAACAAACAATGTAGATTGTCTTTCTTAAGGTCTGACCCTAAATATATTCTTCATTTTCTTATAAGCTGACATTTTAAAATAGGCTATATTGATTAAAAATCACTCATGTTTAACTAAAAATTTAAGACACCCTCAAAAATAAAGAAATGAATGATTACAAACAATAATATGTCAATTGTATATGTGTGTAATAAGAAAATTTAACAAATATTGATTTAAAACCTTATTATTTTAATTCCAAGCACAGCTGCCCAAGGGAGGGAAGCAGATACCTCATTTATCTGTCAACAACCTCTCCACACCTGCATGCCAATTTAGGATACTCATATATTTGAAAAATATAATAAAAGGAAAATTAGAAAACTAATGCCTATTTTTTATTAAATAACTCACAATAATTGTAACGTCTTGAAATAATACTAACAAAATCCCATTTAGATCAATGCTTTAATTCTGACATCCTTATTCTAATAGTTTCAATTATTAATTTTTTTTCTCTTCAGAAAAATTTGCTTTATTCGACTTAAAGCATGTTCTGTACAAAGAAGGAGATAATATGCATGGTTACCACCAAATATTTTGTTTCTTTGGCAAAAAATAATTCAAAAAGTAGTCTATGAAAACTTAAAGTGGTGCAGGAATGGTTTGTTTCATCACTCTAAATGTTTAAACGCCTCCATTTTATATTTTAAATATAATGACCATGGGAGATTGAAAAATTTCTTCACTTGAAAAACTTCAACAAATTAGTGATAATTCCACGCTTATATGCCAAAAGAAGAAGTAAATTTTTAAGGGTTGCTGATTGTGGAAATTAATCCTCTGAGAACCGGATGTAGATAATTACATTGAAGCCCAGGTAGAGTGTTTCAGTTTATTATTTTCAAAATTTAGTGATTTTTCTTATTCTAGGTTTACTCTTTTTAAATAGAAATATTTTTGCTACGCTCAACAGAATAATTTATAGTGCCCCTTGTTGATTTTATGGTCTTTTGAAAACTTCTTGTAGATATCATAGTAGAAACAAATATAAATAGTATGTACAACACCAACCCTTTTGGAATTGTAATTTTTTTTTCCTTTGATATTTATATAATGCTTACTATTGTTTACTAGCATCACCAGGAGGTTCATGGCAAGGTCTCAGCCCAATAAAGAGTCCACGTGTTGGATATGGTCGAGGTAATACTCCAACTCCACCCAGTACTCCAAGTACACCTAGGAGCACTTCTGGCCTTATACCTCAGCATTTCTGCAAACCTCCATCCTTTATTACTGTATGTTGATTTTTTTAAATATATTTTTGTGAACAAGTTCTTTGAAAACCAAATATAAATAAAAACTGAAGGAAATAATGTGTATTTATACAATATCTACTTTTTGGAAACAATATTTTTTCAGACACTAAGAGATATTGCTGTTATGAAGGGTCAACCTGTTTGCTTTGAGTGTATTGTTCAAGCTGAACCACCACCAAACATTTTATGGGCAAAAGATGGCAGATTGTTGGAAAATTCAGTGAAACATCAACTTCATTTTAGAAATGGTGTATGTCGTCTGACTTTATCCCAAGCTTCTCCAGGTAAAAGAAACTTGAGAAATTTGTAATGGTTACTTTGTGCTATTAATTTGTAACTATGTTCCACTTTGGATTTTTCAGAGGATTCTGGAACCTACACATGTACAGCTACTAATAAATTAGGCACTGTTAAAACATCAGGATTATTACAAGTGCCAGGTGAGAAATGTTTTATGCACAAATAATATATTGTCAAAAGGACAAATTATTTTTGTGCTGTATTATTACTAATGATATTATGAATATATATTAATTTAAATTGTGCAGGAAAAGCTATTTTAGATTTTTTTCTAGTCAGCATGTGTTTGAATGAATTTTTAAATATAAAATCATTTTTAAATATATAACAGCTTCAATTATTTGATTTGATATAATATAAATGTCAAAATGTAAGATTTTGTTTACATACTTTATGCAGCATTTTCATTCAGTAATTCTTTTTATCAGACATGTGTGTTAATTGTTTTGAAATGTAATATCTATTATTTGAATGGAGTACAACGATACCTGTAACTACTATATTTCTAAGTCATTTTTCTTCACTGTGATTGTCTTACCAGTCTTTGTATTTATTTTAATTTTGGTAATGAACTTGTATGGTGATGGGTCTTGATTGTTTTTTAATTGTAGATTGTACTCAAGATAGTTGATGTGCATGTTAAAAATCTATGGGAGCTTTTTTATGGTGTAGGTTCTTGAGAACTTGGATCACAAACTTAATTTTTCTTCCTTTAGGTGCAAGGCTATTATTTTTTCTATAGAATTATAAGCAAAATAATGAGGGTAATTGTTATTGTATTGTTTATAAAATAATGAAAGATGAATTAGTTGTAATATCTTGCTAATGTGGTACTTTTTAGCATTTCTTATTGTAACCATCTCTTATAAATAAAAATATTTGAAATGTGGCCTTTTAAGTAAAGGTGTTTTTGCTTTTTTGTTCCTTCACTTTCAAAAGTTTAATTGAATTACTACTCTCTTCTTTTTTAATTATCTCTATAATATTCTTCATTATGCTAACTGCATAAAATGTTCCTCCTTGCATGATACCTGTCCTGACTAGCATGTTGGAACATACTTGTAGTCAACATATTTTAAGGTAAATGCTGTTTGACTTTACACCTGACATCAGTGGCATCATAAGACCTGGTGCCATGGACATGTGAATATGACTGGAAGCCACCCTTCCTTATTTGTAGGGCTCTCTTGACAGGTGGGACTTGCTTGGTAGGTATGGCCCAATCAGTAAATCAAGCTCCTTTGAATGTGGTGTGCTTGCTGGTCCCCATATTCCACTGCCTGTGCATGAAATTTTTTAAATTGCAATAGAATAAAAATAGATTATACCATTAATCTGCGCCAAATTACTTGAAGTCTGCAAAGAGACAATTGATATGTTTACACAACCTGTGGTTATTCATATCACAAACAAAATGGAAGCAAGAACCCTCATTGGCAAATCAACTTCCCCTAGGTTTCTTATTGCCTTTGAAGAGAGAGTAAATAACAAAATGAGTTACGCAGAGTTCTTGGAGTGTAGCAGCAAAGTCATGAACAAGACATGGTCAAATCAACAGAATAATCTCAAAGCAAGCACAACTCATAAGAAAACCTATGAATTTTTTGCTCTCAAAACACATGCAAATCCTCTCACTTCATGAAAGAGTAACTCAAAATAAACAAAAACAAAGAACCATAAAGAATGGGTTATTATTGCAAAGAACCTTCTTGCCTAGAATTTCTTTGCAAATGGATATAAGATGTGAAGTTTTTCCTCAAACATGAGATGAACAAAAAGCAATTCTTCTTCTGTCTCTCTCTCTCTCCCCCTCTCTCTCTCACCTCTCCTCTCTCTTTTTACTCATGGATTATTTATTTTGATGAAAATTTATTCATGTTTTAAAAATGTAAAATTGCTTTTCAGTTTTTTTGTTTTTTAATTTACTATTTATACTACATGTCATGTTTTTAATGAGACTTAAAGTCTCAGTAAGAATAATCCCTTTTAAAAAATAGATTTCCGTAAAAATACCTATTTCTGCAAATTTTTTGGAGTCAAATACAAAAAAAGGTACCTTGAAATGTTGACTCTAGAGATTATGTAGTAGTTTTAATCCGTTTCCGAGAAATAGTTTCAAATTTAAAAATTGACTGTTTCACACAAAATTATGCAAAAAATACTCACATTTTTGAAGAGTAGAACATGACCTTATTTGAAAATTTGATTTTTGACAGACATATTTCATTAAGAAAAAGAATATCTACTTAATGTAGTTTTGGAAATGTTGAATTTTGAATTTTGCAATTTTCGAAAATTCAGAGTGATCAACGAAAATGAGACCCTTGCTATTCTTTGAAGCATCCCTTCTTCAATCAGTGGAAGAATATTGGAGCAGTTTTTGAGAAAAGGTTTTTATTTATGAATTGCATTAATTTCAAGCACAAATTACGCAAAAACTACTCATTTCTTCAAAAAATTGTATGTGACCTTTTAAAAGAGCTGATATTTTACAACAGACTTTGTGTAAGGCAAAAAACCTTTATCTTCAATTTTGTAGGATTTTTAATTTTAATTTTTTTATTTTATTTTTTTAAAAAAAATTTTTGTATAGCAAACTAAGCACTTATAAGATTGTATATGAACCACAACCTAGCAAGCTTAGTACTGTTACATGAGAGCGAGGATACTCTCACTGGAGACTTCAGTAATCAAATAGTTAGTATGCTAAACTGCATGGGAGAAAAGGATAATTCTGGGGTGTGGTGCATGAACCTGATAACCCACATAGAGGAAGAGTGGAGAAAAAGGGAGAAAACTTTGAGGGTATATAAGTACACAATACTTACAAACAACAATTATCATTTTATTCATAGTGATAGTACATATAATACCTTACAATCCTACAAATTTTCGGATTTTTTGAAAGTCATTGTCATATTAATATTGAATTGAAAGTAGAATATCTGCTTCCGAATTTTTTGACCTTTCCGTGCATGAACCTGACAGAACACAAATATACCATATATCAATGAACTTCTCCTTTGAATCATAATAAAATGAATAATAAAACTCACAGATGAATTGTCGTTGTCACTCGAGTCATCAGGTACTAGTAAGCTGACTTTTCTTTTTCCCCTTGTTTTATTTGGGGTCTAAATCTTTCCCCTAAGCCCAGCATAAAACTCTCTATGTTCTTCTCGTGTATATTGGTTCAAATTTCTCAAATCTTTCAACTTTGCATTTGTAATAGGAAGCCTGGTTTTGTGTAAAAGTGGCAAAAGAACCTTATTTGGCACTTTACCTCTCTGAGAAATATTCACCAATGAATAGTCGTCCATATCATTATTGTGTGTATAGCTTATACGATAGCTTCCTGGCAAATTCTCACTTATCAAAATTTGTGATGCTTTCTGTATCTTTATATGTCTACCATTTTCATCTTTCTTTCTAAATATTACGTGTTTCTTCATAATATCAATGGAAACAGTCTTCCCGATTCATTCTCGTTACAATATAAGGATTAACTCTTTTACATTGCTCTACTAATTTGTACCAGCCTTCTGGTGAATATACAGCAGGTGTTCTCTTCTTTTTCTTTTCTATGGTCCCAAAATCTCAGTCACAAGACAGAAATGTATGTCCTCATATTGGAAATTTGTGGTCAACACTTACAAAAATCTTCAAAGTGTAAACAATATAATACCAAAAACTAAGCATATATTTATTCTTATTTTGGTCCCTGCAGGAGTCAGACCACAGTATTAAATGTTCGTTTTGTTTTTGGTCGTGTAGCTTTCTCAGGTAGGAAAGCAAACAGGATAATATTTCTTGTGATCCTCTCTCTGCAATGTCTTCGGACCACATGTGCATGTGTCCCTTGCCTGTGGAATCATGAATGCTGAGGTTTAGAGTCCACAAGTGTCTGCAGTAAAATGTAGTATTAGTCGATATGTGGGGAGTAGGTAAACACTGTTGTGTATCAAACGCCAAAGTTAGTTAAAGATTGCTATTTAGAGCTTTCTTTAAATCTTCTGTCATTTGCGACTGTGCCTTAAGAGCTTTCTTCAGATGTAGCTCTCATGCCGAATTTATTTCAGTTTTGTCTCCTGAGTCACTCTTCAAGTTAATTTGCAGTTTGTCACATAACTTGCATGTGTCGAAAATAGGATGTCCAAAATAAAGATTCTACTCTGTTTGAATAATATGTGTAAATGTATAATATGAAACTGGTTCCACAGCTGGTGAAGCTCATGTTTCTATGCAAAGCTCATTAGCTTTTTTTCAGAAAGTTCTGGTTAGAGATACTTCCGGTGCGGATTATTTTTTCTTGTGTAATAACTTCTGTACCTAGGTAGCCGCTCTATGAAGTCGCAAACAACTTGTTTTCTGTCTTCCGGTATTTTATTAGGACGGTTTTGGTGTCGACCTCGACCATCTTCTTGCAGTGAACTATTCTCTTTCAGTAAACCTACCGTATAATCAATTTTTGCAATTTTAATACCTAAGAAACTGGCCAGGGCCGTTTTATAGATCTTTATAAACCATCCACAACTACTTTATATTCTACTGTACAATCTCTTTTTTCTTTGGACTAGAAAAATATCTTCTCTTTGGTTTGTTGATGCTCATGAACGAAGAAAGAAACGTTGTTCCGCACAGCTTGAAAGGCTATAATATTTGGAAAATAATACCTTTCTGTCATTTGATTTAACATTTAGAAAACATTTTTTTCGACAGTTGCACATTTTATCTTCAGTTGCACCTGGAATCTCCTTCTCTCTATAAACAATGAAACTTTCGCCTTCACGCCTATTTCTTCCTCGTACATTATGTTTCCACGTTGATGGATCACGCTTACGTTTTCTTCCTCTCCGATTCCCTAATAAATACAAAGTATTGTCACTAAATATCAAACACTGTCGAGTGCCAATCCAAAATGCCATTATCCATAACAAATATTATATGAGCCCTTTACGTTAGCCACTTTAGAACATATAACCTAATTCTCGTTAAGGTGCAAACGCAAAGTTATAGGAACTGTTAAAATACATTATGAGTGGTTATGAATGTTTGTGTTAGACGAAAACTTCCTTACATTGTATACTGTTGCTCTCCGTTGATATTTTCTCAGCTGACTGTGCATTGCTCGCTTCCAGCAAGTATCCGTCTAATGTTACAGTACCTGACCTCCTGTTCTCCCTGTCTTCAGTTACCTTTCTTTACTGTTCTCGTCATTTCTGCTCTGAATTGAATACAATGAAAAGATGCTGTCATTGTCACTACCTATAGATAAGATACATCTTTTACGCTAAACAAATTGGTCAACACATTCTTATTTGAACTTCATTTCTAGCCGAAATCATTAAATGACACGAAATATAGAACGCAAAGGCAATAGTTAATACTAATTGAAATTATATAGTTGCATCTTACCTTTTTTCTGATTTCAAAAACTGAAAAATCAAGCTTTCTGGCTGCTGAAACACACTTACTTCCCCATCCATCTTGATGGGGTTATCAGGTTCATGCATCAAATGAAGCTCAGTTTCCAAACCGCACAATCAGTGCTTGGCTCTATTGTGAAGAAATGAGAACACGTATCGAGGTGGTGATTTGAAGGTAGAGACTAAATGGCAGGACGAGTCTTACTCTACTCGTAATTTAATTTCGAAAAAAATGTGGGTTATCAGGTTCATGGGCCACACCCCGGAATTATAAGAAGAAAAGAAAGTAAAAAGTGTGTGAAATCATGCATTTCTCTTTAGGGTGGTTTAAATTTGTTCTTTGGAAATCTAGATTTGATTCTTCGGAGTTGGTTATGATTTTCCCAGGTTGAATATGGAAGTTGCAGGGGAGGATGGTAAGGAACGATTTTTTTTATTGTTGATTGATATAATCATCAATCATGTGAAGAACAAACTCTCTGTGGAGTTGCTTGTTTGACATGTACGAAGGTGCTTTGACAGCAATGTGAAGGATTTTATTTTGGAATGTCTGGAGAGTTTTGCGTACCAAAGGTGTAGTTCCTCCCCAGATCGGACATGCATACGTAATTATGGGACAAATGGCAGTTTGTACAGTAATAGTGAGAGATCTGTTTTATGAGTTGACTTTTTGTTCATTAGAGGGTATAATTTAAAAAGTATGACCTGTGATTTATTACATTTATTTAAAATGTGCACTTTGGAAGTTAGTCTAGTGTCAAGGAGCATACCTAGATATTTTATTGGTTTATCTGGAGGATTCCAAGGAACGTTTTCATTGTTAATATATATGAGAGTGAAATTGCTGATGCACCGAAGAGTGAATATTTTAGCTTCGCATTTGGATGGGTTTAGATTAAGTCTCCATGAAGATGCCCGGTTCTGAAAAATGTTTAGTGCATCTTGCAAGTGATGTATGGCAGAGGAAAGCTGTGAGGCCGCTGCATAGATGGTTGTGTCATCAGCATAAAGCGCTGTTGTGTGTTTGTCTCGAACGGATATATCTGAGGTGAATGCGTTGAACAATGTGGGAGAGAGCGGGGACCCTTGAGGGGCTCCAGCAAGGATTATTGAGAGAAGAGACATATAATTGTTTAATTTGACCAAAAAGATCGATTCGAGATGAAACTGTGTATTATGTTGAATAAATAGTCGGGAGTTCCTATGTAACGTAATTTGTAAAGTAAGCCTTGGTGCCAGACACGATCAAATGCTGGTGCAAAATCCAAAAAAAAGCTGCTGTTAGGTATTTCTTATTATGAAAGGCCTGGGCGATGTCTTCAGTAATTCTTAAGTGTTGGAGGACTGTAGAATGGTTTGATCTGAATTCAAATTGACAGGAAAGGATGCTGTTATTATTAGTGAAGAAACTGTTTAGTCTAAATAGTATTAATTTCTCAGATAATTTGCTTAATACAGATAGAAGACTTATAGGTCTGTAAATGTCGGAGTCATTGGGGGGGTTTGTTAGGTTTTAAAATTAGGATGATTATTGCTTGTTTTCACATGTTGGGAAAATAACTAAGTCTTAGGCATCCATTAAAGATGCCTGTTACAAAGGCAATGCTGCGATTAGAAAGGTTTTTAACTGCCTTCACAAAAAAATTGTCAATTCCTGCCGATTTCTTCTCTTTTGCGTTTTTGACTAGTTCTGTTATTTTAAATGGAGCAATGTAATTAATTGGTAGAGGCACGGATAAGTATTGTTTATTGAGGAAATGAATGATTTTGCTATTGAATGGTACATCAGTAACAGGATTTGGTTTTAGATTATTTGCAAAATAATCTGATAATATTTTTCCTTTATCTTCAGCTGTGGTTGCCCTTTTGTTATTGTAATCTATCAGAGGAATGGTGTTAGGAGTTTTATTGAAGCGTCTGTATATTTTCCAAAGGTTAGGAGAGCCCTTGTCTAAATTAGTTAATGTGTGTTGAAATTTTTCGAATCTCTACTGTTCGAGAGTAGAATGAACTTTGTATGTTAAGTAATTCAAGGTTTTTTTAAGACGAGGAAATCTATATTCTTGCCAAAGCTTTCTGGCTGTTCTTTTTGATTGAATTAGAGATAATATATTTTGTGGAATGTTACTGTTTTTGTGTTTGAGGTGTTTATGGTATACTTTATTGGGACAAGTTGCGTTGTTAATGGCAGTATTTGTTATTTCATAGAATTTACTGATTGCCTTGTCTATTTCTGCATTGTTAGTGCAGCATGGGGGTGGTAGGGTGAGAATATACGTGAGTGAATTAAAGATTGGTCAATTAGTAGTTTTGGGGATAGTTTCCGAAATATTGGGAGGAGGAGGATTGTTATTGAACTTAATCACGACATAGGCAATGGTCTGAATTTGATTCTGTTAAGGGAAATTGATATATTTGTTCATTGAATTGTTAACCTACTATAATGTGTATTAAATCAGGCTGTATGCGTTGATTATGTGGATAGTGAGTAGGTTGGAGAGGGGCTATTATATTACAATTCCAGTTCTGTGCAAAGTTTAACAGAATTTTTCCATGTTTGTTCTACAACCCCAAGCTCGGTGGTTAGCATTAAAATCTCCTATTGCTAGAGCACGGGTGGGTTGAGTGAAGAGTTTTTGTAGTTGAGTTGAATTAAGTGGAATATTATGTGGTTTGTAATAAACTGTGAGGTTTTGTCGTTTATGAAAACTGTAATATTTTCTAGTCCTGGGGTGATTGCTAGTGGACCTTGGTCATGAATATTATTTTTGATAATTATTGCCACTCCACCAGAAGTCTAGTCCTGGGATGATTGCCAGTGGACCTTGGTCATGATGAATATTGTTTTTGATAATTATTGTCACTCCACCAGAAGCTTTCATAGAGGGTCAGTCTAATCAATAAACTTCGTCACTTGGAACTCGAAAATTTGCTGTAGGTGCTAAGTGAGTTTCTGTAATGACTGCTAGATCGATATTATATTCTGAGAGTAAGAATCTTAAATAACCTTTTTTTGCTGTGATGTCATTGGCATCACATAGGCATCATAGTGGTTTAATAGAGTTAATTTCTTAAGTTTATTTATATTCACGAACTGAAAAATAAGAATTATAGGAATTAAGATATGATTAAAGACATGATTGTATACAGGATTGAATTATAGGGATTCAAGCCTTAATGATGTAATGAACAAGATTAGAGGGATTGGGGAGAGGCGGTGGTCGAGGAAAAGGACCCTGGGTGTTTTGGGGAGGAACGTTATAAGCAACATTTGCCCTTTGTGATGCAAAAGAATTTAAATTTGTAAAATTTTTGGGAAATGAAAATTCATGAGCGGTGTTTGGAGCAGGTTGTGGCATAAAGTTATTGTTTTTAAGCGTGTTAGCATATGAAAATGGGGGGGGGGGGATTTCTACGTTGGAATGACTTTTGCCTTGCAATATAGAATGGGCATTTTTGATCTGAAGCCAAGTGATCACCGATACAATTGTAACATTTAGGAGGCTTGCTTGGTAGGTTGCAGTTTTCTATTTCATGATTATTTCCACAATGTAAACATTTAAATGCAACTTTACAATAGTTTTTTGTGTGCCCCAGTTCTTGACAACGTTTGCATCGAACTAAAGCACTACTTTTTTTTACGAAGTTCCACTGCGACGATTGAGTTGAATATTTTGGTAATTTTAAATAGTTTTTCGAGTTCAAATAAGTCGGGGACTTCTACTGCGCAGAGCGACATTAGGGTTTTGTCTGGACGAAACAGGCGTGTAACTTTCATGATGTTAATTTCGTGAGCTGTAAGTTCTTCACCGATTTCACTTTCTGAATAGTCAGTTTGGATGATGATGGCACTTTTTATATTACTATTTAGATCACAAAATGTATGATACTTATATTTATTTTCACTTAATACGGTTATTATCTTCCTGTAGTTATCTGGAGAAGGGATAGTCACTCAAATTTGAGAATTCTTTAATAGAGTGGTGAAGTTATCACCGATAGCATTGTGAATTTCACTAATCAGTTTTTTATAATTGTTCACTTCATGAATGAAAATTGAAGGCAGTTTCCTCATGAGCTGCATTTCATTAGGAATCATTTCTTCCTCTGCTTCATTGCTGCCGGATTGCGCTAATACCGCGAAGCGGTTGGACGTACTTACAGTTGGAAATGAGGATAAGTCTGTTTTGTTATATTGTGTGGCCATCTTTTTAGCGTCACCGTCCGAATCTTGGGGGATATGTCTCTTGCGTGGGTCGGCTCGAGAGTTTGAAAACTGCGATGTGATTCCTTGTTGAATGTTATGTGCTGTAGCGTCTTGTTTTGTAGTTTTGAAATTTTAACTTTTTGCAGTTTTCGAAAATACAGAGTTCGCCGAAATTGGGACTAGCACCGTATTTTCATCGTCTCTTGATACATAGGAGAAAATTTAAAGAAAAAATTAGAACAATATTTAGAATAAAAAAGTTTAAAAAACTTTAAAATTACCTATATTTTGTGCAAAATTACACGAAAACTATTCATATTTTCGAAAAATTGAACATGACCTTACTTCAAGACCTCATTAGAACTCTCTCGAGCAGACATCAACTCGTCACTTAGTGCTGCGCCTTTGGAATATTTTTTTAGTGTTTTAAAGAGGGGCATTATAATAAAAAAAATGAGCTCATGATCTAAGACACTTCATAAAGTAACATCTTTTTTCTTTAATTTGAAACAAGCCGAGTAAAATTCATACTTAAAAATAATAGGTTTTTGAAACGAAAGAAAAAGGCATAAAACAAAATCTTAAATAGAACCAATGGCGGCTGGTGCCCCAACAGACTGGAGGTTTACATCCATCGAATGACGGAAATGTAATTTCCAAAATTCAAAATACGAACATAAGGTAAAAATGTACGCAATTCAAATCAATTAAAACTAAGTGAAATTAAAGTCTATATTGAAATACTATTTACATAATTTTTTGCGTTGGGTCCGCATAAGGCATATACACCTCCCGCGCACGTGGTCCTGGCTTTGATTTCCACTGGGCACTTAAATTCGACGCCAGTACATCGCAACAAGCACTATTGCTTCGACACTTTTAACACAAATAAAATTATTTTATTTCGAAAACTTCACTACTCTGGTATATTTGGCAATAATGAAAGATCTTCGACAAACATTTGTATTCATAAGAACTTTCGCAAACCGCTGGCCAGCTGCAACCACACAGGGACTTCCATTCAGAACGGCCACCTTTACACAAAGAACTAATCAAATGTACGTTTTCAATCAACAAACCTAATATCAAATGAAAAGAAAATTATTCAAATATAAACAATGCATTGAATATCGCCAATAATTGACTGAACTTGTGTATTTTCAATAACAAGCGAAAATCATAAAACTACGTTGCAGTGAGTTAGACGAAGATAGAATATGAGTAATCCCCTGAGATTCCCTCCGTCGCCGCACAGCGCGACAGCGCCACCTGACTGGTTGCCCAACCAAAAGGCTGTATGGTCCCCGTGTTAAATTGAAGGACCCAAGAGTAAAATTAATAAATCCATTCATACAGCCAAGAACGTGGTGTAATCCCTGACAATGCACCAAACACCGGAGAGAGCGCAAGTTGGACGCTCTTTGGTTTCAAAATAATTTCATATACATCAATATTGCTGTAACATCTTGAATAATAAATGTTTTAAAAGGAAACTGTATATTCTTAAGATATATTCATTTTCTGGGGATTGTGCAACCTAAGCACGAGCTAGAACAATATCAGAGGAGTAAAATGGTAGCACTGTGAAACCAGGGCAACCTACTTTAAGTATAGTTTCATGGAGAAACAATTGTCATTTACGTAATAGAATATCGTGTGTTATAATTGCCAGACTATCTTGTCTTAAAAGAGTAAGGGAAACTTGAAATTGTTCGGATATTAGAATACTTTCTGTTGCTGGCTACGCTGAGAGGAAATGATTATCTTTTATTTGCTGCAACCTGTACTACCGATCACAGGCTCTGATGTAGCGGTAAGCCGGTGTATTCTGCAAGATCGAGACAACGATGCCCGACCGGGGGGGGGGGACCACCTCTAGAAAAACGCTGCAAAGAGTCGTGATAATAGTGGAGGCCTCGCTCCTTGCAGCAGTCATACCGCCTAATACAGTAGATCCTACCGGGTGATCAGTTAAAAACGCAACCCTGCTGTTCGAAGCCCTGAGAGAAAAGTGAAATAATTGCAACACTGCTTCTGCGACAGCTCCTTTGTATTTCTGCGATAAACCCTTCACTCACAATCCCCTTCCTGTGGTCTGGGTCATATCAGCTCAAAGCAAAATAGGCTTCGTCTTCATTTTCTATTTTAAAGGTATCTTACGATAGCCTCAGCCTAGAGCAACCCACATTTGTGGTGGACGAGTATTTCCGAACGCAATCTCTCAAAGAGTTTACGAGAAAATTATCGTTTGAGTCTATTCTGAACAAGAGCACCACCTTGCGGTAAATGAAGTGCTATCGCGAGACAGGGAGCATGTTTGATTGGAAACGTAGTCGGGAAAATTGAGTGCTAACGCAGCGAAAACAAGAGGAAGTTCGGGTTGTCCTATCAAAATTCTCCGAAAACACCATTGAGAAATTTTCAGAAATGTAATATTTCGTACGGAAGTGCGCACTGTGCCACGAAAAATTGAAAATGCGCATACAAAAAGCACACATCCCAGGAACTTAAGGTTCCTGATCGGGCTGCTTGCATGCATTTCTGTGTTGGGCTACGATGATTTGTTAGCGAAGGTGATGAAATTCTTGAGAAAGTGCTTTTTAGTAATGAGGCTTGTTTTGGATGCTAACATGTAAAACAGCAGACTTTGGAACCACAGGAAACAGAAGAAAGACCATTGCATTAAAAACGATTTGAGTATGGAGTGCCATTTCTCGACGCAGAATTATTGGTCCTTTGTTTTTCAAAGAAATAGTAAAGGCTGATACCAATCAGAATATATTGAAAAAAATTGTATCCCGTCTTGAAAAGGATGAGAGAAACTGAAAGGTTCATCAGGATGGGCGACATTACATATTGCAAGTCGACAATGCAATTTCAGGAAGAGGATTTTGGGAACAGAATAATTTCACGAGTGGCCCCCTCATTCACCCGATTTGTCTACATCAGATTTTACCTTTAGGGATGCCTCAAAAGTAGTTTTTGCAAACAAGCCTTATAATCTCGAAGAGCTGCGAAGAAACATCGAGGAAGCTATTCGGTGAAGAAACTTTACATCTCATTGCAGTGAATGTTCTCATGCGAGTTAATGCTTGTTTCGTAGCAAATGTGGGTAATTTTGAACATTTTTATCCGGTTCGCTTGTTTCCAACACCAATTCTTCATTATAAATATTTTTCTTTTCTTTGCCGATTACTAAACTAGCATTCTTAGTTTTGTTTACAAGGAATTTCCAAAAATTTTATCGTTAAGGTGGAGATAATGGGATGGAAGCGCAAAGCTATTATGATCACCAAGCAATTACTATCTTTCACTAACAATTTAAGCAGTGCACTAATTTATTATTTATTTATTAATATTATGCACTAATTACTGAGCTCGCTTTTCAAAACTATTTTTATTTTTAAAGTAAGATTATTTCAATCAAATAATAATAATAATAATAATATTGACAAACATTTGTTCTACGAACCTGGAATTAATAATTTATTAACATTTATTTAAAGCAGCAAGAAAAAACATGTGTACAATTCTGAAGAATATTTGTTGAAAAACTGGAACAACCAAAGAATATATGTTTTACATGGCAAGCTTACTTCACATTTAATTAATTTACGAAGAAATCACTGTTCTTGACAATACAATTGTCTGTCGACGCCAAAGAAGCAGGCGCGTGCCTTTCTGAACTCGTGGCCACGACGGTCACCTGCTCTCCTCCTCTGGGTGGCATTAGGGGAGAGGGGATTAAGCATATTTCCCGACAGTTTACCTGCTTGAAACCGCCAGCCACTAACCGACCTTCTCAAACGTAGTGGCCAGTGCAATTCGCCCTGCCTGCTATGGGTTGCATTTTAAACTGATCACGCCCGAGTACGATACAGTGCTGGGGGCAGAATTTTCACTATTTCGTGGAAGAAAATAGTGTTTCCTGAATTATGACTAACCTTTGGCACAAACATTTTATATATTATAGAGTTTTTGAAAGACGGGAAATCCATTGTAGTGCGTAAACATTATCGTCAATAGGTATTAACGTATCTTCAAAAAAATGTTTTTTGCGTGTCTTACAATCGAAAATATACGTTAAAATTAGGAACTAATTGGAACTGAATACCTCTAATAGGATCTGAAAGCTTTTATTGAACATCTGTGTATCTCTTGAGTCCATTTTTTGCTTTTATAAGCATTACAAGATAGTGAAACGTATGATAGACCCCTGTATGAAATCAAAGGAACCTCAATATATTCATAACCTCCAAAACCTTAAAATTACGTTGGTTTATTTCTGACATATTTGAATTAACTTAAATAATTATCCATTAAGTTCCTGATTTATTATATTGGTAATATGGATATTGTATTTTTCATTACTTCCATGCTTATTGTGGGTTAATGTTGAATTCGTGTTTAGAGGTGGCAGCGAAAACTACGTAAAGTGTAACTTACGAACACATTTGTCGTAGACGACAAAACAGGGAGAATGTCGGGACCCGTCAATCGAAATCCCGTCATTTGATGCCGGCGCATGCGCAGTTCAGTTCACAGAACTGTCGTGCTACGTCAACGACTAAATGTTTACTCAACGTTAAATCAACGACTTGCAAAAACTCTCTATTGTTACTCGTCATCAGATGGGGCTAATTTTTGGACTGGGTAAGTATGGACGGCTCTATATAATGTAAATGTTATATATAAAGTAAAAAAAATTATGTGGTGTGTGCACTATATTATGTAGTTCATTTGCTGAATTTCTGAAGTATATGTAAATAAATTTCAACAATTTGTCAACTACGTGAAATAAATCCGTGAGCGGGATCGTGCAGCACGGAGTGTTGGTTTGAAGAGTAGTTCCCAAGCGAAACGTCGTTTACGACTACACAGCGATTAGGGGGAACAATTTACGATGCATACTACTAGCCAACACTGTCAGATGGGGATACCTCGCATTGAAGCATACCATCTGCATTGCAACCCTCAGTCATACAAAATCTGGTCGTGTAGCATTTACTGGTGTAACGCGCCTGCCGGAGGATTGATAGAATCCGAGATATTGCCTCCTCCATCCTTTATACGGCGTGAAGGTACGCACAAGAGCCGATGCTCCAAAATTGTAAGAGAAGCTACTAGAAATCATCTTGTAAGATTATGGCGTGAGACGTAACGAGAGACATTTGGCTTGACCTGGACCAGGATGTATGGCCTAATGGCACCGTTTTCGACTTATGCACGATCGCTGTCAAAACATGTTAAGCTGACTATGCGTTGCGGGTTGCATTGGCGTCTGATTAGATGCGAATTTTCAAGTTCTCCCATCTCGAGGTGACTCATTGGTGTTGGATTTGACTCAGAGTTTAAGATTGATATGAAGAAATGTGATTTCTAGAGAAACTTCGTTCAAATAGAGTTCATTAATTTAGCTCCCCTACACGACACAAAAAGCAACCCCAAAGAACTTTTAAATACAAATAAATTCCGAGGCATAAATGGAGTTGTACATCTCCTTTAAAATCGTCTCAGTTTCGTAGCTGTGTGACGAAGAAGCTCAGACAAGCGGAGTTAGCTACCGGGTGATAGAGTTTATAATACAACCCACAGCAGAGAGGGCGAATGGCACTGCCAACTGTGTTTGAGCGGGTCGGATAGCAGCAGGCGGTTTCGAACAGGTAAATGCCGGAAAGTACGCTTAATCCCCTCTGCCACCCACAGGAGAGCTGACCGACGCGGTCACGAGTTCAAAGAGAAAGGCACGCGCCGGCTTGTTTTGGCGTCGAAAGAATATTGTGTTGACGAGAACAGTGATTTCTTCCTTAATTGTTTAAAAGTGAAATAAGCTTGCCGTGTAGAATATACACACAGGTAAATTTAATAGTAAACTTTGCTTGTATTAGTTTCATAACAAATATGCTCCAGAAATGTACATGTTTTATACTTTTCTGTTTTAAATAAATATTTATAAATTATAAATTCCAGATTCGCAGAACAAATGTTCCTTGTTCTTGTTCTTCTTCTTCATCATCATCTTTTTCTTCTTCTTCTTCTTCTTCTTCTTCTTCTTCTTATTATTATTATTATTATTATTATTATTACTATTATTATTATTGAATAATGTTACTTTAAAAATAATTAATTAAAATTAACTAAATAATTAAAAATGTAATAAAAATAAATTTCTCAATAATTTTGATACGTATCCGCCGTTACTGTTTCTTTGAAAAATAACAGACTAATTAATCTGCATCTATAAATGCCACACTTTACTTCAATCTTTTTTTAATACAATGGTCTGTCTACTGTTTCCTATGGTCTCTCGGTACCACAGAGTCTACAGTTTTGCTAATTAACATATCCATCCAGATGAAGCCAAGCCTCATCACTAAAAACACTTTATCAAGTGCCTGAAAACCTTCGCTAGCAATTCACCGTAGCCAATTACAGTAATTCATGCAAGCAGCCCGATCGGGAACCTTAAGCTCTCAAGATGTTCGCTGTTTGTAAGCGCACATTTTCATTTTTTGTGTGGCACAGTGCGCACTTCCATACGAAAGATAACATTGTTACTGAAGCTTCCTTAATATTTTTTTCGGGAAGTTGAAAGAACGTCCCAAAATTCCTCTAGTTTTCGCTGCGTGAGCACTGTGTTTTGGCAACTGCTTTCCCGATCAAACACGCTCCTTGTCTCGCGATAGCATTTCACTAACCGAAATATGGTACTCATGTTTGGAACAGACTCACATTAAAATTTTTCTTTGAAAGTTACCTGGCACTCTTTGAAAGATTGCGTTCCCAAATACTCCTCCACCACAAATCTGCGTTGTTCTATGCTGAGGCGTAAGTTAACTTTGAAACAATGAATGAAGACGCAGCCTGTTTTGCTTTGAGCTGGTATGACCAGACCACAGGAAGGGCGCGGGTGAAAGGAAAGGGGTGGTGAGTGAAGGTATTGTCACAGAAATGTAGTCAAAGGAGCTGTCACAGAAACAGTGTTGCAGTTCTTTTACTTTTCTCTCAGGGCCTCGAACAGCAGGGTTGCGTTTTAAACTGATCATCCGGTAGTTGCGATAAAGGGAATAACGTCTTGTTCGCCTATGTCTCTCTTACCCCACAAGTGTGAGAATTAAGCTAGGCCCAGGCATGGGGAACATCGCTAACTAGTTGGCAAAGTCTGTCAATCAACTCAAAATGCCAAATACGTTCATAAATAAATTCCCAGCGAGGGTAATATCAGTTCATGTTCAATTAACAGTCACCAGAACAGAAAAATGTGAATGACAAGAGTCCGGATGTTCACAAAACAATATACGCACTTCACATCCAACAATAACAATTCAGGAAACCCCCTTTTAATTCGAGGTTTAAATTAACACTAAATTATTTTACCTAAAACTAGTGTTTATATTTACCCTCTTGGCTCTAAGCAAATAAACAAAATAATTCAAAATCATACGTAAACAAGTTAGTATCAGTTTTTCATTGTGGTTTGAAAATGTTTTTAAATGTTATTTTCAATTTTTAGTATCGAAAGGAATTGTATTATAAAATTATTTAACTCATGAAACCACTAATAATTATTTTAGTCGAATAAATTAACTTCTCTTGAAATGATATGACATTTCGTTGTTGACATTAAATGCAATACTAGAGGACTAAATTGTTTATATACTCATTTATTAATTATTAGTAGAAAATACATCGAGTCAGTTTGGTATTGCGCATTCCAGGAGCATGGCACATACTATTTCAACGTCTTAACTAATTCACAAAAAGCATTTATCACTTTTTTTTACAAACATTTCTGTATCTGCTCTACCTTACTGGCACAAACTCGATCCTCCCTCTACGCTTTGGCAAACGCAAGAGAAAAATATTTCTACCGACCTCGGTCCTCTGGCTTTCGCCCAGTCGATAACATAGCCAACAGCGACTTGCCGTTCAGCCGTGACGATCCAAGCGAGAACGGTTACCGTCCGTTGGTAGCCTAGACGAACCTCGATCGCAGCGGCGGTGAGGCTCCGAAATGCAGCTCGCTGGATCCCTCCGCTCCCAAAAAAATTTAGTCATAAGTTGTGTTCACTGGTAAAAAGACGCCGAAACTGTTCGATGCACCAAGTCCACGAACAGACTCGCGCAGTTTGTTTCTGATATGTCTCACTGACTCTCATCTCCAGACTACCCTCACTCCTGCATTTCTTATTACCCCATTACAACCACCACGCGAAACACTGCGGTCGCCACGATGGCTGACGTGGCACGGAGCTTCGTGACCAAGTTTAACCGGTCACTAAAGAATTACCCACATCAAGAAACAGCACCGTTTAATGACGAATAAGAATTTATAAAAGGATTGTGCACCAAGGTAATCATGGCGAAAAAAACACTATGGTCTTCCAAAAAGAAGTGACCTCCATCTCGGAGCAACACTGTTCCTCGGGAATGAGAGATTCGTGAAGAACTACGCTAAAAGGCGCGTGACTTCTGATGAAATGTAGAAGTAGTTGGTTCCTTGAACTATTGAGAAATGGGAAGTTTTTCTAGTTTCTTTTGAATATTAATAATACATATATGAATGCAAGAATGCTGGTGTATATAATATTATATTAATTATAAAAAATAAAATATAATATTAATATTAAAATTCTTATCAACGAGAAATTAATATCGACAACTACGTACGGTGAACCGCAACCCGATATCTGAAATCGTTTTGAAAACATTTGCTGTGGCCAACATAAGTATAGAATAAAGTGCGCGTATATCGTCCCTGGGCAGAATTAGGAACACTCCGTAATCGAATTAGAAATAATAACATACGCGTTCGACGTGCTCTTTGGCAATTACTTAAATTGCTCAAACGGGTTTGATTTGTTTTTGTATGCAATCGTCACCTATTTTTACTTTCTCACCTTACTGCGTCTAAAGAGAATGTATTGGATTGCTGCAGCAAAAATCAGCGATTTTTCGGCAGAAAAACTAGTATTATGGGCCCTGTTATTAAATGAGTGGATACATATTCTTCCTGTATGAAGTAAAATACTTCCTTGAACACATGTAGTCAGAATCCACGTTTTGTGCGCCCTTGATTCAGCAAACCTGAGTGACGGCGCTTCTATTTGCCCGTCCATCTGTCCGTCCATCGTCAGTCTGTAGTCAACGCAAGAACCTAGAAGGAAGTGGATTCCGTGGACACCGCGGTGTCCGATTTTCGGTGCATCTTCCCCTCTATGAAGTTCTTGATCTCGTCATGACGCTTTATTCTTCCTGGCTTAGTAAACGTGCGTTGACCTAGGAGGTGATTCATGGATTCTATCGCTGTACTTTAAAGATTTGATTGATTTAGCCTTCTCGGCTATTTGTTATACAAAATACATATTTACATACATTGTTTATATCTATAGGTATACTCTATAAACTATTTACAAAATTAATTTTCTACTTTGATATATTTTATAATTTTTTTAAAATTCTTTAATTTGTTCACAGATATTTATTTCTAACGGTAATTTATTATATACTTCAAATCCTTTGTCAAATATTTTATTTTTTGCCTGTGCGGTATTACTGAAATTAATTACTAAATGATGTGCTTGTCTTTCACCCTTTGGATTTTGTTTACTAAATCTCCTGTCATATGATTTTTAATTAATTTAAAAATAAAAATTAGCGTCTTGTAATGATTTTTCTCTTTTATTGACATAAATTGCAGTGTGTCTAGCATGTCTAGCACTCGAGTGTGTCTATTGCATTGAATTATTACCCTCATGGTTCTATTTTGTTGTATCTGAAGTGTTTTTAATTTCAGTTTTATAGACTCCAACTAGTATTGTTGCACAGTAATCAAAATGTGGTGCAATTATGCATTTATTTATATGAAACATCTTGTATAGCTATTTATAAGTTGCCAAATTCTGTTTAAAACATTAATCTTTTTCCCAGTTTTCTTTACTATGTACTCTATATAATCTTTAAAATTTAATTTACTATCGATAATGACTCCCAAATATTTCATTTTGTATATCCGTTGTATTTCCTTTAAGTCAGTTGTGAATAATTTAGTTTCTCTTACTTCTACATTTCTTCCACTATGTAAAATCATAAATTTAGTTTTTTCAACATTCATTATTAATTTATTTACCCTTAACCATTCTTGTATTGCAATAAATATACTCTGCAGTTTAAATACAATTTCTGCTTCGGTTTCTCCAATTACATACAATAACGTGTAATCAGCAAATAATTTAATTTTACAATCATTCAAAAAGATTTGTCATATACTTGATTAAGTAATGTAAGTAATGTAATCATCAATAAATCATCAATAAACAAAATTGGACCAAAAACTGACCATTGTGGAACACCTAAATCTACGTTAATTTCATCTGAGATAATATTATATTTTACTTTCTGCTTTCTCTTTCTAAGATATGAAATAAACCACTTTTTAACGTCACCTTTCATTCTGTATTTGTACATTTTCTCAATAAGCATTGTCCTATTAACAGTTTTGAATGCCCTCTTGAGATCCAAGAAGATAACTCCTGCTTTCTTTCCTGTATCAATATTAATCTTCCATTCGTCTAAAACTGCTTGTACTGCAGTTTCACATGATTGTTTTTTTCTGAAACCTGATTGTTCATTTCCTATAATTTTATTTGTTTCAATGTACTCATTTATTGGCGTCTTTACTGTTTCTTCTTATATTTTTTTCATATATGGATATCTTATTTATTGGCCCAAATTCAGCTGCTCTCATTGTATTTATCACTTTTGGAATAGATATTACTGTGGATGTTTTCCATGTCTCCGGAAAAAATCCATTTTTCTAGGGAATTATTTATTATTTTCAATAATACTACTTCTAATATTTCATAATTTTCTTTTAACATTTTTGTCTTAATACGCTCATCCTTTCCTTTTTTGTTTGGTAATCCATAGATAATTCTACACAATTCTTCCTTTTTTATCAATTTAAATTTATAAAATTCTCCATCACACCAACTTTCACCTTGTTTGTCAATATTTTGATTTTTGCTAGCAGCATTTTGAACTAATCTTTTAATGCTACTTACAACATATTTATTGAATTTGTTAGCTATATTTTATTTACTAATTTCATCAAATATAATATCTTTAGTCATTATATCGCAGTTTTTACCTCCTGTTCATTTCTTAATTCCCTTCCATATTTCTTTACTATTATTTTTGTGTTCTTCGATAGTATTGTTATTCTACTATTATTATTCTACTATATATTAATAAATATATAGAAGCTTACTATTAATAATATATATTCTACTATATATTATTATTCTACTTTCTTTTTCTTAACGAGTTTAACTACATTATTTCTTATCTTCTGGTACTCTTCCTACTTGTCTGGTTCTCTTGTTATTTTAGCTCTTTTGTATACTCCATCTCTCTTTTTGCACAGCATTTTTATTTCTTCGCAATACCATTTTCTTTCATTGCATTCTGTGTGCACCTTCAACATTTTAAATAGTGCCACCCCTTTAAAAATTCTTCGCTTAACTTGGCATTCATTTCAGTTTTTAATTGCCTAAGATTAAATCCTAATATTTCTCTAAACGGATCGTCTTTAAAATTTCTATAGTCCCTTCTATGTATTTTAATCCTTTCTCTTCCATTTGTGCCTTTTTCTTTTAAATCTGACTTAACAACTACCCAGGCATGATCGGTTACTTTTGGTGTGTCTTGTACTTGTACATTTATGTTAACATTTGAGAATATAGATTAATGAGTGTCTGACTATTACTATCTACTCTAGTTGGCTCTTTTACCAATTGGTTTAGTCCCAATGCTTTAAAATTATTTACTAACTTCCTCTTGGCGTAACTTTCTCTCAGTACATTTATATTAAAATGCATGTACTGCATTTCAATATACATACCATGTATATCGCTGTACTGCAGAGCAATATACATCCTCTCTCGGCCTTCCCCTATTAAGAGTAGATTTATTGGCAGCGGTATTTGATCTCAGTTGAAGTGCCATGATAAAATGTCCAGGTTTCAGAAGATTGTGGTGTCTCAAAACGGCATTCCAAATCAGATCGTTTCTACGCGTCTTAACCACTCTCCCTTGGGATTCTAGCTTCTCCCAGGTATCTTTCTCTTCATCGGCGCATTTCTTTTTATAAACTCATATCCTGTTCAGTATATGATCAGGTGGCCCTCAGTGCTTTGACTGTATGTACCCTGTTTTCTCGTTTTAACCATGTAGAAAAGAGAAATATAAGGTAATGGTAACCTACGATACTGAGTACGATTGTACATCGTGTTGGTGAGAAAAATTGAATTGAGGTGAAGCATGGCCCCTATGCCCCCTTTCTGGGATCCGCCGCTGTTTAGTAATCTGTTTTGCCTACCCTGAGACTACCTTGAGCCGCCATTGGGTTCAGCGCTATCCTAGGAACGTGTTGAACGAGTCGCAGCTTTCCGAGTTCTCCATACTTCTTGGTCGGGAAGAATGTCCTATCTGCAGTAATCATATGGTGATGTATGAACTGTTTGACTGCCACTCTGATTTGACCGCTTGCTTCCCTGAGCATCGACATCGATACATCCAGTTGGTAGAGGCACATTAGTGCCATTATACAGGTATGAAGTAATGTCAACTTCTGAGCGAGCTTTAAATCCGTCTTCTGAATCCTCGCCACTGCTTCCATCAAATTCGATATGGATGGTTTAGATGGGAAGCCGTTCCAGATAGAGTAGTTCACTCCCAAGTATGTTAGGGTAATATCATTATTGGTTACCAACCTTTCCAGAGAGAGGTCCTCAATGAACCAGGAACGTTCAAAGGTTGTAATTTGAAGTGATGAACATAGCGATGGACAATGTTATTCCAAGAGTCCTAGGATATTCCACCATAATATCAACCAGTTCTTGAGCTCCAGCGTCTTTTGCAAATAGCACCAGATCCTTAGCAAATGCTAACACAGTCACACTCCCATCCAAAAGCGTGTATCCTGTTTCGCTTCCAATTTATCAAGCCGAGACTCCATAATGTGATTAACTAGTGATGTTACAATAGCACATAATTTCTCGAATTATTTCTAAATTTGAAACTTTCGAAAATTCAGTCTTGATCTGCACTCAGCAGAGCAGCCACATTCTCGTTCGGCATCCCTTTGTCCAATGCAGCCATTTTCGTAGTATCATCCGACGAGAAGACTTTCCCTGCTCTCGGCTCAACAGTCTTGCCACTACGCTGCATCTTGGCAGACCGAGCTTTATTTGCAGCATGAGTATGGTGAAAATGTGAGAGCTCTGATTTGGTTGGAAAGATGGTGGAGCATAACTCCACCAGGGCACTTCGGGAAATGACTCAAAGTGTATAGCTTACCTTTGTAATTTTTGCTGCATTTGGAGCATAAAAACAGTAGGAGGCATCGCGCTGAGTAGTGTCAAAAGGCAGAATAGTATGAACCATATTATTCAAACCAGCTACTTTTTAGGGCACAATGTGTGAAGTGACGTGCCTCGATTTATTGCCTTACTACGTAGTAGATAGATAGATATTTATTATTTCTGCAGGTAGGTTTTTACAACCTGGTGGCAGAACACTACAATTTACATATTACAACAAAAAATATCAATAAAATTGAACTTTAAATTATTTTAAGACAATAATAATAATAATAATAATAATATGATAAAAATGCTACCAATAAGAGCAATAATAACAATAATAGAATTAACTACATTTTATGGCTGACCTACTCAACTATTTTAAACTATTAAATACACGACTTTTTAATTACACTGCACTTCACTTCACAACATTTGCATTTCACTTCTCTAGTACGCAGTAAAGCACACATAATTACAGGAAAACTCCTCATACTTTTGCAAGATTTCATTAAATGACTTTTAAAGAGCAGCTCTTTAAAAATATCTTTTAAAACAATTTTGCAAAAATATGAGTAGTTTTCGCGTTATTGCGTGCAATTTTAAAAATATTTTCTCTTCATCGGCATTTTCTTTTTGCCCTGGCAGCTTTAATTTTTTTTCAGGAATTTTCAAAAGTAGCAGAATAGGTAATAACTGGAGAGAAATACATAAAGCAGGACTGAAGCTCCAAACCACCTTCTTCTCTTAAATTATATATTTCTGATGCTATGTATAATCTTAGACAAAAAAAAGTTGGACCAAGTAGGAAGCGACTAAATTGTTCCATACTTGGCGGGTCGGTTTCACATCAGACGACAACTCACAGATTCCGTTTCCACGCCTGATCGCGCACCGTGCGCGCGCGTCGGCCCATCCGCCCGGCTGTAGAAGGGCGTTTTGAGGCGCCGAACAGTCGCAAATGTCCGTGGACCTGTTGTGAGAGGCTCATCGTGAGATGTTGAATATGCCGCGAAGGCCATTGTGAAAGCACTATCAGCAGCTGGATACGTTCGACAGAGACCGTATCGTGGGACTCCATGAAGGCGGTTGGTCATTTCGACGCATTGCGCAGCATTTGAGTCGTGTAGATGTGACCATTGCACGATGTTGGTAGCAGTGGCAACAAGAATGCGCGGGATCGACGGGAAGGGTCTGGAAGGCCTCGGCATGCCACACCAAGGGAGGACAGGAGGTTTGTCCGACCCGCAGCCAGTAGCCATCACTAAGGAGTGCCTGCTAGTCACTTGCACCATTCCATGGTCCGCAGCGTTCCCAGATCTCTCCCTTATTGAGCACGAGTGAGATGCATTGAGACGCTCACTACAGAGCACTCCTCGCCCGCTCAATATTTGGGAACTATGTGTGTCCATTCAAGAGGCCTCGGACGGGATATGGCAGGATGCCATATGAGATCTTTACAAGTCACTGCCGCGATGCCTGGCTCACTGTTTGTGAAATAGAGGAGGTCTCACGCCCTATTGAGTATCGCATTTTTCAATGCATTTTACAATAAATGTTGTGCACTGTGAACTGAAAGTGTAATAATTTCACATCCTGAACTTTAATAATTTTATACCCTCTTCCTCCATCTTTCATTGCACTCCATTCGCACATGTTCTGGGGGCAACTCTTTTTTGTCTAAGAGAGTAAATGATTATTTTCTTGATTCTTTACTTCCTGTTGCTTTCTGTGCAGCTATTAAGATAAATTTGCATCAGAAAACCTTCAATAATTACAACAACATTCAGTGTCACTGGTCTTAATATTTACCAGACAATACAAACTAACGTAATCAGCATTTTGTGGTATGATCTATTTATTAAGTTCGATTTTGTGAACAATTTGAGAGAAAACAGAGGTCCAAATAAGGGATTACTTCTATAAATAAAATATTACTACGTATTCAGGGTTTTCGAAGTACACCCAATACGGTTACAAAATCTGAGTTATTTGATATCTTATTAGTGTACGAGGATTTCAAGGTAACTGCAATATTTCTTTCAAATGACTCAGAAGCATTTAATACAATAAATTAAGAACTACAGTAAGTTAAATCGTCTGTAATTCTTATCATTAGCTTTTTCTGTGGTTTGAAGGTTATCTCAGAAACAAAAATGAACGAATTGTAATACATTGGATGACGATTTTGTCCAATTCGTTATAGTTACTTTAATAGTGATATCCCACAAGGATCATTTCTGGGCCCCATATTTGCATCCTGTACGTAGCAATTTTATCCATTGATGCACTTAATTCTTCTTTAATTATGTATGTAGATGAGACACAGCTCCTATTTTTGTAAATAAAAATTTTCCTGTTACCAAAAATCGCTAAAAGGTTGCCCCAAAGATTTAGGTTTCATGAAGGGCACAAATTCACTAGTAGATTCAATAAGACTATTTTATTAAAACCCCATCGCTCCATACACGTTTGGAAAAATACAGTGAAAGTAGGCACTTTATTAAACCCATGATACTCAAAAACCATTTCTAATTTAGTTTTGTCAAATTAAACTTAAACTTTTGTAGCTTGTTCTGACATTGAAAACAACTTATCGGCACTCGCCATATCTTCATTTGATAATTTATTAAATATAAAATATCATGAATTCTAATTACTTTTATTTATTTTTAGAATTTTCAGAATAAAGGGTATTTATTTTTAACGTATCCTTTATTCTGAATATACACTGTCCAGTCATATAAATGTGACCCCCTGTCAAAATTTTGAATAACCCCCTTTTCCAGCGCTGACCACTGCGAGACGTGCAACGAACAGAGTCAAATATGTTCTGGATGGTACAGAGAGGGATGTGGAGCCGTGTGGACTCGGTTCTGTCAGACTCGAACCTGTGCTAGGTTCCTCGTGGCGGGTCCATGGCTCAAATAGCCCGATAGAGATGATTCTCGCAGATTCTCGGGTTTAAATCGGAGTTTGGTGGCCAGGGGAGTACTGTCAACTCATTCTGGTGCTCTTCGAACCATGCACGTACACTACGAGCTGTATGACACGTTGCATTGTCCTGCTGGAAGATGCTGTCTTGCTGAGGAAAAACGATCTGCATATAGAGGTGGATATTGTTCTCAAGGATGACTGCACACTTTTTTATGTATTGTTGTACCTTTCAGAATGACGAGATCACCCAAAGGATGCCATGAAAACATTCCCCACACCTTCACGCTCCTTCCGGCCGGACCGCCCGGTGATTGTTGCAGGGTGTTTGCGTCCAGACGTTTCCCCGAAGCGAACGATCATTTGTCCGATGGAGCAGAAAACGTGATTCATTTGCAAAGACCACCTGTCACCACTCAATGGACGTCCAGTTTCGGTATAGGCGTGGAAATTCCAGTCTTCGTCGGCGATGAACAGCAAGCAGCATGGGTGCATGATTCAGGCGCCAGCTGCGGTGGTTGTTGAGGGGAACCTGTTTGTTGCCCCTTGGTTCATGTGGTCAGTTGCTGTACAGTTGTATGTCTATCCGCCCGTATACATCTCTGTAGCCGTGGTTCTCCCCTACCATCTATGACGTGTGGTGCGCCACAATTTCCTCGGCGCCGGTTTAGGATAGCGCCATTTTGCTATGCACGGTATACATTAACCACTGCGGCATGCGAACACTTTGCCAACTTATCCATTTTGGAAATGCTTCCGCCCCTTGGCGCGAAAGCCAATGATCATCCCCTTTTGGATGTCCGATAAATCGCAATGTCCGTTTGTGCAATGCGACAACTACTGCATTGTTTCCCGCTTCCACCCGACACGCTTTGTATACCCTCCACTGTTAGTGCTGTCACTTGCCATCTGATGTGGGTTTTACATGTTTACGTAGAACGATGGTCACATTAATTTGACTGGACTGTGGAATTCATTCCTTTGGCGGAAAATACAGTGAAACACGGTCAAACGGATGGTGCGATAGCTTCAAGAACGGCTATTTTCCATGACACAGGCTGATTTTTTTCGTAGGATACTGAGATATACTAGATATATCAAGGATATTTTGACAATGTAAAGAAAACTGTGGTTGAAAACAGACTTAATTAAGTAAAAAATCCATCTCTTCAATTCTGTAGTTGTAGAAACACGCCAAAAACATTTTGAACTTTTTCAGTTTTCGAAAATCCACTTTTTTGGGTCGTTGGTACCCGAAAAAATGGTTGTCTAAAAAACGTCTATTTGTTGCAGTACAGACAGACGTTTACCAGTCTGTATTACGGCAGATTATTAGCGACCTTTAAAATATAAAAATAAATATTGAAAAAACGCAGGTTCCATTTTCTTTGCTCTCTGAACATAGGAAAATTGCAAAAGTTACAACTGGGGGCACATAATGCTGTTGTAGCACCACTAGTTTTTAATCTTGTTCTTATTCTCTAGTATACAGTCTGTAAATATACGTGGCACTGCGTCTTGTCAGTTCCTTGTACGATAAGTTCATTCTATTCTTCACTCTGTGTCTTCATTGCACTAGCAATAAAACATTATTAATATTATTATTAATATTATTACTATTACTGTTATATTTTATTTTAAAAATATACATCATCATCTCCCTTTACGGATTAGGCATATTGTCTGTTCCAGCCTCTTTCCATCTCATTCTTGGCCTTTCAATGTTTCTCTTTCCTCTAGGTTTGTAATTCATGGCTTGCACTGGAAGTCTGTCTTGCGGCATATTTCCAATATGGGTCACCCATTGCTGTCTGTACTTCTTAATTTTTTCATATACTGTTTCTTTACGGCCTAGTTCTTCTCTTCTTTTTTCACTTTTTTTGATCTCTTAATGTACAGGCCTTGACTCCTCTTAAAAATCGCATTTTTGCTGATTCAATCCTCCTAAAATCTTCTTGTTTTTGAACCCAAGTTTCACATCCATACAGTAAAACTGGGAGGGCCATAATATCATAAAATTATAATTGGGTTTCTTTTCGGGCTTTCTTTTTAAACGTTCTACTTATACTTCCACAAAGTGCTTGAAATTTATGAATCTTGCTGATGACTTCCCTCTCTCTTCCATACGTAATTTCACACCCTAGGTAGCTAAAATGCGTCACTTGTTCTAAAACCAATTTTTAAGCACAATCTTTGTCCTTATTGACTCTTTTCCTTTAAAAGCCATTACTTTGGTTTTATTGAATTGAATTTGCCTTATTTTACGTGGCGAGACTCAGGCCATGAGGCCTGCTCTTCCGTCTGACCACGCAAATTCCGCTACGCCCCTTTCACCAACCATGGGAGAAAGAAGGTCGACGAAACAGGCGACTTGGGCGACGAAACAGGCGATTTGAATTTAGCTCAGAGGCGTCATTTGGGCTTGAGGATCTTTTACATGCAGTAAATCTACTAACATGGGACAGCCGGCTTTACTTCCCCTCCGAAGGAAGGCGTACGAAGGATTTTTTCGCCCTTAAAAATCCACGGCTTCGATCGGGTTCGAACCCGCAAACTTGGGTATAACAGTCCGATACGCTAACAGTTACACCATCGCCGCCGCACTATTACTATCAGATTGTACTCCATAAAAATTTGCTCCAGTTGATAAATAGGTCTTTGGAAATTATCTTCCTTATCTTGTAGGATCACCTGGTCGTCAGCATATAAAAGCGTATTTACAAATGTATTGTTGCCCAGGTAAATTCCTGAAGGTACCACGTTCTTCCACCTTTTAATTATATATCCCAGATATATATTAAAGAGTGTTGGAGAATGACTGTCTCCCTACCTTACTCCTTTATTTATAGTCCTCTTCCCGGAAACAAATCCATTGTATTGTACTGCGATATTAGTATTGCCATACATACTTTTCACCACTTGCACTAGATGACTTGGGTACCCTTCTTCCTTCACAATTCTCTATAATTTACATCGGTTGACATTATCAAAAGCCTTCTTAATATCCACGAAGGCCAAGTGTGTTTCTCTATTAAACTCCACTCGTTTCTCAATTATTTGTTTTAATGTAAATACTTTAAATAAATATATAAAAATATACTTTGACGTTAATTTGTTTTAGTATTTCAGCAATTCCGAAGACTAGCTGTCATTTATTAAGCGCAAACTTTATACCACTTTCTGTTTTCTTACTTTCCTTTTTATAATGCACGATACCCTTCATAATACAGAAAAATATTATCATTATTTAATAAAGTTTGCTACAGTTTCCTGTCAATCATTTTCGTCTCGGAGAAAATGAGCCTTTGTCCTTGCTGCGTCCGAGCATGCAGTTCAAATGTTCAACATATGGGGACACGTGCTGCAGCTGGGGTTCATTGAGGGAGAGTACAGAGGAGTGAGGACGGCAGCGATTTCTCGGCACGGCGGGGGGGGGGGAGGTATCTTAGGAGAGGGGCGCACCTGATAGAAAGTTTCCGTGTAACCATTAAAATAAATTTTAAAAAATCCAGCCATCTGTTAAAAGACATTGCATGATTTGGGTTGAGAAATAATGTTAGGATTTACTTTCTTCCTTATTGTATGTGTTCCAATGAATTTGAATCAGTTATGAGTTTTGTTAGTTTCATTATAATTCATTTGTTCTTTAGAGTTTACTCTACATTTTGAAGACCAAGATGAAATGCAGAAAGAATATTTTGCTCACTGGAAAGCTACAAATATATGGTCAGATTCCAACATCCACAGCAGTGACGAGGCCAGTAAGTAATATATTTTATTTATATTACAAGAATATGAAGAATAAAATAAAGGTAACTAGTTCGATGTCCCGTCGCGAATAATTTAAACTGTTTTAAAAATATTTTCATTTAGGTTGAAAATCTCTATTATGCAAGTTCTAACACGTCCGATGGAGGTCTGTTTGTGGCCGCTCAGAGTGCAGTTCGCATGGCAAACAACACTTAGGTCAATCTGGTTGACCAGTGTCCCTCTGTAGTCTTGCTTTGTAGGCCATTTAACGTCTGGTCGGCACGCTCTAGCAAGCCATTCGATGCGGGGTGGGACGGTGGAGGTGTATTACATTCACCACGTTCTTAACCAGGAAATTCCCGAATACCAATGAGATCCGCTGAATCCGTCTGGCACCCACACACTTGATGCTCTAAGTCTGCATCTAAGTCCCATCGACTTCATGCGATTGACGATGGATAGCCTTGAAAGCGCATCAACCATGGTCAGAAACACCTGGTCTTCAACAGGCCTGAGGTAATCAGTATGGACCCTCTCACATGACCTCCGGGCAGACAACTATGGTGTAGGTAGGTCTCTGGGTGGGTTGTGTAGGAGCTTTTGGCATATGTGGTATCTCCGAATCATAGGCTCAGTATCCCTTCTTAACCTGATCTTCAGACGTATGAACGGGCCTCCGCCTTCGTGGTCATAATTCCTTGGTGGGTTGCTTGTAGTGCCCAGAGCAGCCTTTCTTGCACCGCCTCCGGAACAATCACTCTCTCGTCCCCTTAGCAGACATCCCGCCTGCGTGGAAAGGTCGTCGCGGCACCCATCCCCTGGGAGGGTACACGCCACTCTTTTCTGACGAACTCCATGAGTGTTAAGCACCTGGTCCCCTGCTATTGTCAACGCGACGTTCTTCCAATGGACAAGAGCCAGCCGCAATTTCAAAAACTGTATACTTGTGGGTTATGAGTTTTTATCCCCAGACTGGTGCGGAAGGGAAAAGAATGCCAACATATTTGCATTTCCATACTGACAACCCTTCCGGTACCTAAATTTTTAGTCGTATGCCCCTATTATCAGAGGCTACCCTGGCAGACAGGTGTTCAGTCATCTTGGAGTCCTGCTTGAAAACGTGCAATAAAGATCTATATATTCATAATTTCACTGGGGGATGTCCATAGATAAATTTATAAAATTTATTGTCCTCAAACACGAAGATCAGTGCTTCCTTGTCTATCTGCGAATAGTTGCGCTCTGCCTGAGACTGCCCGAGACTTGAGGTGCTCACATTACAAACGATATGGGGTGGCTTCAGTCTTTTCACACATATGGGGTCGCTTCATGTGAATTCCCATTTGTGGCCGTTTCCACTGTGCTTCAGCATAAGCAACCAGTACTAGGGTTCATACATGGATTCTCGATGGTCCAAGAATAATTCATAGAAATTGATGATTCCGATGAGAACCTGCAGTTCTGACCTACTACGTCGGGTTGGTGCATCAGCAATGGCGTCTGTCTTCTTTTGTAGGGATCGGATTCCAATGACATCCACTTGATAGCGCAGCACCTCCACCGATGCAACGTAGAAGGTACATTTCTGTTTTTTCGTAGACCCACTGTCACCAGTTTATCAAGCACCTCCCTCAGTTGTTCATGCTCCTCTTTGTCTGTCCGGCGACACTATGGCATTTAGGAGCACCGATACCACAGACACATCTGCTCATTCTGGCCTCGTAGTTCCCACACAGTCTCAGTCTCCTATCCCTGTTCGGCACCTGAACCACCGGTATAGCCCATGTCGCATAGGACATTGGTAGAATCACCCCAATTCATGGAGTCTCTGGAGGTCGTCGAGCAGTCGTGTCTCAAGGGCGTAGGCACCTTCCGCGCGGGCAGGTATATGGGATGCGCTTCTCAGTCGAAATCCAGGTGCTTTGGGGCTCCTTTAAACAGTAACAACTGGGTTCTGTCGTCCTGCACCGCCGAGTAAATAATATTCGGCAGACACTTGTCCTCAGCTCGAAGTCCAGCTTCAGCTCGGGCATGTAGACCGGCTACCGATATACCCAAATCTCTGGACCAATTTCGACCCCTGAAACAATGGTTCTTGGACCTATCCACCATCACAGAGTAAACTGCTTGTGTGGCCTCAAAACTCCACTCTCACCTACGTCACTCCAGGTAGGCTCCTGCAGTCTCCAGGTGTGGTGGTCATCCACTTTCAATCCCACATCCGTGTTCTGTGTGGGTGCCTGTTGTCATCGATGCCGAAAGGTTTTCTTATGTATCGCTGTCACTGCTACCCCCGGATTCACGCTGCTGCCCCCGTTCGATTTTTCGGCATCAAGGACGCACAAAAATTAATCCTGGCTACACCACGTGTTAGAGGAAGTAATTTACTATATATAGCATCAGGATTTATCCAATTTTCGTTACGAGGGCCCGCTAATAAGAGTTTTCTGCTGAAAATTCGCCGTTTTCCGGAGCACGATTTCATAAGTTTCTCTTCTTACGAAGTAAAAGCAAGAAAGTAAAAATTGTGCATGATTTTTTTAAAGTTATGTTTTAGATTTTATTTTAAAAAAATATGTATTTTCAATATTTTATTTTTCAATTTTAAGTTTTTGAATTTTTTCAAACTCGCAGGGTCTCGAGTTCGTTCAGAACCACAGAAGAATATCAATTTTGGAGAACATTTTGGAGACGGTTTAGGGGTTAGCGTTGACCACAGACATACGTTTGCCGTCAATCGATATTTCGATACCAAGGCCTCACAGAACACATCTGACTACACAACGTCTAGACCAGGGGTCTTCAACCTTTTACACTTTTCGGACACCTTCGAGCTCGTGAGTGTCTGGAAGGAACCTCATGCTTAAGTAGTAGATAAAATAGTTTTTTTGTGTACCAGCATTATAAACGACATTTTCTGTTGCAAGAAATCATTCATAAAAGGGCCTTTTACGACACAAATGACGTGTTAGATTTTACAGCACGAATGATTGCGTCATCACTCATTCAGCCAATCCCAACGAGAGAATTTTGGGGAGGTTGCGGTAAACGTAACAGCCGACCACCGTTTTCTCGCACAGGTGACAAATACCCCAGACGTCGCAAGAAAATTGTTTCGCAAAATTAAGTTTTATTCTAGTAAAAAATTATTTTGATGTTATACAAAACATAGCGTATGCAACTCGTTTATAATATTGCTTTATTGTATTTGTGAAAACTCGCTCCTAACGTCTCTTTTTTCAAAACATTTATGTATCTACTTTGACTTGACAGTTCTGTACGAGTTAAGATCTACCAGGGCCGTCCCGTCCTTGCGGCCATGGGTCGACGGGTATATGTGGTTAGCACATAGCAATCCCTACGCCGTATCTCTGGTTTTCTCAACTCGAGAAGTGAGCTTTATCATCGTCACACAGCAACGGATACTGAGACAAGGAAAGCGCACAGTTATTTTTTGCCCCGGCCGGGAATTGAACCCGGGGTTGCGTCGTGGAAAGCAAGTACGCTAACCAACGAGCCACCGAGGGGACTTTCGAAATATGTACTCATGTAATAAAGCTTAACATTAAAATTAATATCATTAACAACTATTATCAAACCTATGTTATAGTCAAATTCACAAAAGTATTTTCGTATATTAATTTTCCCTTAATGCAAACATCTTATCTTAAAATCTTATCTTAAAAAATCTGTGATTTTTTAAAAACGTAAAAATATTTGGGGTTAATATCTTTTACTTTTTCACATTTACTTCAAAGGAAGAAAAAATTATGTAATTGTGTGCCGAAAACGGCGAATTTTCGTCAGAAAACCTCTTATTATCGAACCCTGGTAACGAAAAATTAGATAAATCCTGTTAATATATTGTGACTCGCACGGCATAGTGATACTCTGCCGTAGCTCTGGTTCATGCTGGATACCTGTTTTCAGTGAGATGGAAAGATGGGCATTGTCGAAATGTAAAAGACACTGGAATTATGAAAGTAATGAACAAAATTTTAATAAAAATTAACTAAATTTACAGTGAGATTGTAATGGTTTCACTGAACTCATTTCCGAAATAAAGGTTAAACTTATCAATAATATTACTAGATTATTTTGAGGTCAAGGAGCGGTCATGCGACGAAGAAACAATCATTTAGTTATTATTTTTGTGGAAATAATGAAAAGTTCATTGATTAACGCTTGAAGAGCGTATTAGGGAACTCTTGGTTCGTTCCTCATAAGAAAAACCTCACCGTTGACCCGTGAGCTGGCCCGGCAGAAAGAGGGGCTCTCCAGACGCTCGGCGGCCCTAGAGTCGGGGCCTTTTTGAAGCCTCGGCGGCACCGGAGAGGTGGCTCCCCGAAGGTCCGGGTGCGAACGCCACCAGATCAGCGTTCGTTCACACACGCCACATCAAATTCTTTGACGCGCACTCGGCGGTAAAACGTTTTTTATTGAGTACGACTGGCTCTGATAGTTCACAAAACCTTGACCCGACATCTATAAAATGAGGATGCAGCAGAATGCACCTTACGATTGAAGTCAAAATTAGTCTCTCAGCATGTTACGTTCTCTCTATCGCGGCGGCGGATGCGCCTCTAGTCTCCGCGCCAGCCACATTCTAAATAGTCTGGTCTCCCCAGCAGAAAACTCCTCTTTCCTCTCTTTCCCCTTCCTCAAACATCCAACATCCCTGATTCCTCCCATCCATTGAAATTTTATATTCCTATTGGTCGGAAACCATTACGCCGCAAGATATTTGTATTCAGTCACAGAAAGATTCTAGAATGTTCTGCCTTGGAAATGGTATAACCAAGGTGGTGAAAACTGCCTCCACACCAAATCGATAATCCCGATGCTCATATGAAAGAGAATAAAAAATGTCGATTCACAAACAATCAGCCTCCTAGAGCAATCTGTTGCGGAGATACAAAGATAAACGTGTTTTTCATGTTTTATTTTTTCTCAAGTTCTATTGCATGTATCTAGCTAAAAAAAAATTGGAGAGGCGGTGAAAAATAGTTGAATTTTAAGGTATTTTTGTCAACCAATTCTGACGCCAAATTCAAATAGAAATAAATAAATATTTTTTGAAATGGAATTTTGACGTGAGGAGGGAGTAGTGTCTCAGTTTTTCCCCTAGAATGTGTCTTACAACATTCTATAACATATTTTTTCAGATTTTTTAAACAATGTGGACGATAGTGAAAATAAAGTAAAATATATTTTGTCAGTTCAAAAATTTGAAATTCGCAAAATGTGATTGGAAAAAACGCGTTTTCCAATATTTAAACATAGCTTCAATTACGATATATGAACTTGAAATCTTATGTGTTACATCGTTTATGAACCAAAGTCAATCTGACTATCCAAGGTGGAAAGGAATGGGCTCTCGCGCATCCGACTTCAGCGAATGAACTTCAAGCACCAATTTGCGTCATAATATTAGCGTGAATTTCAAATGCCAAAATTATCACAGTTGCAAGTCATTGAAACAGAAAAGCACTTCTTTCGTTTTTCAAGACGTACAGAAAAATTGTTTTCGGAACCAAGCCTTACTTTTGAACGAGCTTTAGAGCTGTCTGTAGCAGCGAAAGCGGCAAGGAAAAATGTCAAAGATGTCAGAAATGTTACAGGAAATTCGATTTCTAAAATCTCAACAAACAAAAATTATCATGAAGGTAATTCTAGTAAAATGTTCAACCGATGTTACGACTGTGGGGAAATGCATGATGGAAAAAACTGTAAGAAGAAAGGCATATTGCCAAACTATGTTTTAAAAAGGAGAATGACGACCAAGAACAACGAGCCCAGAATAATAAAAAAATGGCGGATTGTAATGCAGTGGAAAATGGATGCAATTTGTATATACTGAATGCAATACATGCTGTGGGAGAACAGGAGAAAATCGTGGCAAATGTAAAATTAAACGACATCGGGATCAAGATGGAAATGGACTTATGTACAGTTTGCATGATTCTAAAAAAATAAACATGGGAACAAATTCATCTGGGGAATGAAATTCTTAAGAAACCACAGCTCAACTTGCAGACCTGGACACAACAAAAAAATGATATTCTGGGAGAAACAGTTGTCAAAGTACAGTATCAACAAATCACCAAACATTTAAAGCCTGTAGTTTCAAAAGGTGGGGGTTGGGATTTTTTGGGACGAAATTGCTTTCGAGAACTGGGAATTTCAGTCCAAAGAGTGCACAACGTGGACAACAAGACTCAAACACGACATCTTCCATTGTTTAAACAATACACTACTGTGTTTCAAGAAAATCTAGGGATGTTCGTTGCGGATCCTGTGAAACTAGAATTGAACGAGGATGCAACACCAGTTTTCTTTAAAAGCAAGTTTCTTTTGCTTTAAAACCAGCTGTCGAGAGGGAGTTGGAAAAGCTGATTCAACAGGAAGTTTTGGAGCCAACTGATTACTAGGAGTGACAACACCCCTGGTTACATAGAGAAAAAGCGACGGGAAGATAATATTATGTGGAGATAACAGAAACACAGTGAACCCAGCATTAAACTTGTTACCATTACCTACAATTACAGAGATACCAACGGTCTTGACGGTGTTTTCAACGTTGTATTTATTGCAAGCATATTAACAGGTCAGAGTTGACGACGAAACAGCGACAATAATTAGTGAGCCCTTATGTACATCGAGGACTTTTCAAAGTCACGAAATTACCGTTTGGAGCATCTGTTTGCCCTGGGATTTTCCAAAGAATCATGGACTCGTTGGTGGCTTCGATTCCAGGAGCAGAAACGTATCTGGATGATATATCTTAAATAACGATCTCAGAGAGTAGAAATACCTTACTGGAATGATTGAACATTATGTACACTCATTTCCGACTCTTTGAGAATTACACTTGGAGTCCCTCAGGGATTGATTTTAGGCCCTTTTCTCTCTCTACTATACGTAAACGATATGCCCTCGACGATTCGAAACGGAAGAACAGTTCTCTTTGCAGATGATACGAATATTCTTCGCAATAAAGAAACCGTAAATAGTACAATATCAGATGTTTCAAATTGGTTCCGTAATAACAAATTATTAGTAAATGAAGACGGTTTTAATGCAGTTTTGCATTTCAAATAAACAATTATGTACTCCATTGAAAATGAACGGTGTACCATTGACAAGAAAATTTTTAGGTCTCTCAATTCAGTCAAACCTCAAATGGAACGTCCATTTAAATGAATTGAACAGAAAATTAAGTTCATTATGCATTCAAAATTTTTGAACATATGGATCAACATTACGCAACACTAAACTACGATCCCTCTATTGCTATAAAACGTAGCGTAACGTGACCTCCTCCTCGTCCCCTCTCTTTAGCGTTTTTTATGGGCGACCTCTTAACACCTCCGGTAGTTTTTGGGCGGTAGAAGATATTGCAAAGCCGTTTTCACGGAAGTGTTGCTTGTATTTTACGAGATATTGTAGTATGTGTTTTCAAAGAAACTTAACTTATTTTTTATTATGTCATGACGGGCGTAAAAACACGAATCCAATGATAAACGTATTGTCATGTGTCAGATGAGCATTTTTCAGTAATTTTGCGTTTTTCTCAGTCGCGATTAACAGAAATTTCGATTATACTGTCCAACTTACCGAACTTCGCCTGCGGATGATTTGTGGATCATGGAAAGTCAAGACGTTGCAATCAGGGAAACTACAAGAATTGACCGACGAAATTGGGAAAACACAACTGAGCGTAGTAGCACTGCAAGACGTGAGGTGGGCAGGCACTGGTTTGAAGAAAGGAAAGTTTGCATTATACTATAAAGGGACAGAATCAAGATCCGGACAAGCTGGAACGGGATTCCTAATAAGGAAGGATATGCAAAGTCATCTGATTAGTTTTACTCCAATTAATGAAAGACTATGTAAGGTACGACTAAAAGGCAAATTTTATAGCATTACCCTGATATACGTGTATGCACCACCAATGATCAAGATACTGAGCAGAAAGAGCAGTTTTCCGTCCGGTAGTCCGAAGTCCGATATTCTGGTGCTGCTAGGAGATCTGAATGCACAGTTAGGGAAGGAAAAAAACATATCGTGGACAATCAAGTATACACACATTCCATGAAACCACAAACCAAAATGGTGAGCTACTTTGTGATTTAGAAGCAGTTAACAACCTCGTGATAGTGAGCACACAATTCAAACATAAACATATTCATATGGGAACTTGGTTTTCCCGAAAGGAAAACACTGACGCAGATAGATTACGTATTAGTAAACAAAAATAAAATAGATTTGATAGATGATGTATGTGCATTACATGGTCCGAACATAGATTCTGATCACTATTTGGTAAAGACTATTCTTAACCTAAAGTTGTCAAGAGTATTTGCAAATAAAGGGAGAAAATACAATCATGGAATAGAAGTGAATTACGGGATCCTGTCAAAATAAGAGCATATTGCCGCTTATTAACAATTACCAAATACAGTGTGGAAGACGCTAACGAGAACTGAAATGAACTGAGCAAATTAAGATACTGAGATACTGAGAGCAAATTAAGATACTACATGCTGCCATGTAAACAATTGGACTAGAGGGTAAAAGACCGAAAAACTCATGGTGGGATGAAGAATGACACATTGCGGCGTAAGCAAAGAAAAACGTCAGATCAAAATACCTGCTAGTCAAAACTAGAAGTGCATATGAATTATACCAGAAGCAAGGAAGAAAAGTAAACAGAATCTGTCAAAGAAAGAAAAGGAGTTGGATAAATGGGAAGCTATCTGAAATAAATGAAAGCTTTAAATGAAATGAAGCTAGGAAATTCTTTTCTGATATTGGTGGACTCAAATTTAAAGGACGTAACTACGGTATGTGCAGAGATAAAGAGGGTAACATACTAACGCAAAAAAGTCAAATAATGCACAGATGGAAAGAATATTTTATAGAAGCGTTTAACTCGCCAGACCTTGAGAACATTGGAGATAATAACGAAGTCAGCGAAGAAAGAGTAATAGGTGAAGAAAACGAAGTAACAGAACCTTCATATAATGAAATCTGTTACATTATAAATAATCTAAAATCAATCAAGGCGGCTGCTTCAGACACTATAATCCCAGAATTAATCAAATATGGAGGAAGGACCTTAAAAAAAGAAATCCACAAACTAATAATAGACATATGGTGAACAGAGAAAAGGCCAGATTACGGGAGCGATTGAATAATATGCCCTATTTTCAAGAAAGAAGACCAATGAGAGTGCCAAAACTACAAACCGATAACCTCGCTAAATGTAGTATATAAAATATTTGTAATTTTACTGAATACTAGGTTGCCATTGATTCTAGAAGGAAAACTACACGACTGCCAAGCAGGTTTTAGACCAAATAAATCTACAATATATCACATATTCACATTGCGCCAAATATACGAAAAATGTATAGAACATGATATCGAGTTGTATAATATGTTAGTGTATTACTCGCAAGCATTTGATTCGGTTTTAAGACACAAGTCATTTAACTGAATGCCAAAGTATGGAGTGCCAACAAAATTACATTCAGTAATACGGCTCACGTTGGTGGGTACTAAGGCCTAGGTCAGGATAAACCTGCAAACAAGTGAAGAGTTCGGTACCAAATTTGGAGCACGACAGGGAGATCCACTGTCAGCGACACTGTTCATCAGGGTCACGGATACCATATTACAGGTCAATAGAAAAGGGAATATATCAACACGATCGAAACAATGCACAGCCTACGCAGATGATGTGCTGCAACTGGCACGCTAAGAACTGGCAACTGGCTAAGAAGGTGCTTGAGCAATTCTTCCAGGAGGTATGTGAGAATTCAATCCATTATGGATTAAAAATCAATGTTCAAAAAACAAAGATGTAAGGCCAAAGTTACCCAATTAACTCCGATTTACGTTACCAATGAAGCCTATGTAGAGGTGAGCTCTTATAAAAATCTGTGAGCAATTTTTACTTGCAACAATGATATGGAAGAAGAAATAAAAGCAAGAATAGTAGCGGGAAACAAAGCAGATTTTGCATATTTACAACTACTTAAAAGTAAAATGTTCTCTAAGGGCGCAAAACTAAGAATGTGTGAGGCAGTATGCGGGTATCTACCTGCAAACTATTAGCTGTTGCATTTGACTACCCGCATACTATCAGCGTCAGCTGTTGCATTTGACGTCATTCAATTCTTAATAAGTGTTGTCAATTTTTTAAGTTCATAAAATAGTGAGGATCTTTGAACATAAGTTTTGTCCCGATCATCTCTTGATTGATCGATTAGTGATTCCGGGCGTATCAACTACTTGTAGAATAAGTTGTGATACATAAAAAAATCACTTCCGGCCATAAGTGTAGTGCATGTTTTTTTATCGCGAGAGGTAGCAGTGATCTTCCCCCGCTGGATGGCAAGATCCGGCCCCGATCTACCCGTCGTCTTGCAGTGTTTTCCCCAATCAGGTATCCCACCAATGGGGCACCGCACGGTGGTGCATTTTCCCGAAATCCTGGCCAAAACCTCAAAAAGGAAATCGCGTTTACTGAACTTTTGCAAACACTATGACATACTGTATACTTGGGGGCATCTGTTTCGGCCCACTTTGTGTCTCTGGCTCAATTTCCCTGGCACCAGTAGTCACCCGAACTTACCCTTCGCGGCGTTCGGTAGACCTGCAGTGCGAGAGTAACATAGAGAGACGGTTTTGATTTGTAAGTGGTGGCCATACAAAGTTGTGCAGAGAAAACTGGCAGTATGGATTCTCTTCCTGAAGGTTTCTAGAGTATTTTCGTGTGTGTTTTATAATGCATTAATGTATAATACCGACGTGGGATGAAATATTAAAATGCATGAAATTAATCCAATAATTTTAATTACTCGTAAGTTCACGTAGGCTGAAAGTTACCAATTTCGCGGAATTCCGCGATGTTTCAAATTTCATTTACTAGCTGAAACTATCCTCTTTCGAATCCAGTTATAAAATCATGCCCCAACTTGCCCCATTAGTAAATACAAGGAATTAACTTTTCGTCGAGCACGCGTGACCGCCGAATATGACTCGTCGAGATCCGTCCTGAGAACGGGAACTGCTTTTCCAACGCTGTTTCTAGGGGAAACGTTTGATTATTTTTACTGAAATAACAAATTTACTCAATATTATAAACAAAAAATGAATGTTTTTAATTTTTGTAATAGAATATGACTATTTACTAATATTACATGAACGTAATATTTACGTGCATATTACATCTTCTGGACTGGATTACGCACATTTTATTTCATTAAAAATTGTACATAAGTAATATTTACATAATATCAGTCATCAAAACTCGTTCTCAGGAAGGGTGTGCGCTCGATGAAAGGTCAAATACGTACGTGATATCAAAGAAACTCATCGTAACACTTTTTAAATTTTTAAAAATTAAATCAAAAATTCAATTGATTGGAAAGTAATATTTGCTTACTTAACTCGTAAGTTGCATACCAACAATTATTTCTATTACATTGTTATTGTTACAAAATTAGTATTATATTGTTTTTAATGAAATAATACTGTAACTACAGTTTCAATACGGGCAAGAAACGCATTCAAATGCAATTCAAATTAAAAATGGGTCTGAATGTAGAGCTTTCCAAACAGGATAATGTTAATAGCAACGATAGTAATTCAGCAAGACGCTTTTTTGAGAAGTCTAAAGATTCCTCAGAAATAACGGGGATAGATGAGAGTTTAATTAAGAGAATTAGAAAAAAATTATTGGCAATGTCCAGTGAATACGCCATCAGCATTACTTTTTATAGTAGAACGCACTGGAAACTGCCGAGAAATGTGTTTCCAAATATTCATGGTATTACATGCCTAGACTCTATTCACAAAGATATAAGACGGTATGGAAAAGGATTCTCGCGAACATTTTCAAGACTGCACCCAGTCCAGGAGATGTCTCATTTGTCTGAGCCAAATATCACCGTAGGGAGAAATGTACCCTAGTGAAAAATGTGATCTTCCTTTCGGGTTCTTCGGACACTGTATATGAATTTTCCCTGGCAGAGCGCATGAGACGGCATGGATACCATGCTTCTTTATGCCGAATGTTATCAATTAATATGTAAGTAATCCCCACGGCTTTCTAAAGTCAATTTTGTGAATTGATAAAATTTAACCAATTTTATATAGAAAAATAAGTATTTATATTTCACAGATTAAAGCAGTGCATCATTCTGGTATTATGTTACCGGCTTCCTTATATTATAAAGATAATCCAAAATAATTTTGGTGGTCGTAGAAAACATGGTATAGCTCTCAGAGGTTTTGGCCAGGAAATCGCCAAAATGCACCGCTGTGCACCGCCCCAACCGGGACAAGCTCTAAGCTCCCGACTGGTCTCGCGGCATGTGTGGTAGTGTAGTGCATGTGGGTGTCAGTGTGTGAAAGTAAAGTGTGAGGATAAGGCAAGAAAGAGGAAGGAAAGATCGTGCGCGATCCGTGGCTCGTTTGCTAGGGCACTGCTCCGGCATTCACCTGATGTTGATTGGAGAAACCATGGAGAAATACCGATCAGAGTAGTCGGCCACTAGAATTCTCCTCCAGTCAGCGGCTGAATTCGACCTAGCTTGACATCTGTTCTTTTTGAAGTACCTATCCATAGAGTGTTACCGACTGAACGATCAAAATGAATCGGTAATGTCGGCAGTATTGAAAACTGCGGGAAACCTATTTTCCTATTTTCTATGGGAGGGCTGTAGTCACTGATGAAGCAGTGTGCAAGATAAAACGGCGTCGTTTACCGAGATCGTTTACTGCGCTCCGTGAAGTGAGGGAGGTTAAGCGAATTCGAGACTCGCGGGTTCCTGGTTGAGTATCAGGCTAGGAACTCCGGGATCTAACGGTGCCGAGCCCGTGGCCGAAGGGATAAATGGCACTGACTGACTGCGACGTGACGTGGCGTAACTGACGAGACTTGACTAAATATAGTAATTAATTAGTAACGGAGGAGTACTCCGGGGAAAGCGTTCAACGCCCAACAAAGTTAAGGAGACGCGTTGCGTCAACGACGGCGCAACAAATTTCTAAAAAAAAGTATCACTTGGCAAATTTAAACTCGATAATCATGGTTAGTAATTGAATTCATTGTCACGAGAGTTACCGTTATTTCTTCTACCTGTAATTTCTTGAATTTCCTAATATTTTCACAGAATATTGTTTGGAAACACCTACGTAATTGTTGCAATACACATTTCCCCCTACTTTCCTATCCTTCGTGACGCCATTTCAAAGTCAAAAATCGCATGAGTTACTTCTCATGAGCGTTACCAAATGTTGGATACTTCTTACGAGGGTACGGTAATACTCCAGGAAGCACAAATAACTAGAGGTGCTACAGAAAGGCCCCCAGCTACTGAACAGAATACAGAGCAGAATACAATGGTGCTACAGAGTGGCTACGCTACAGAATGGACTTTCTCGTAGCAAATTTTTCTAATTTCCTTGGTATGGTCTGGCTTTAAAAAAATTACTTTCTCCACTCTCTGGCAATCTGTCATCTATCGTCACCAAAAGTACATTTTCTTGACATTTTCTCAACTTTTGGATTTCTTAATATACCGAAATATGACTTCAAGAATATTAAAGAAGAGTAAAACTTCTTCCAAAATAGAAATTTACATTGAAAATTTTGAAGCCGTTTTCAAGAAAATTGCGATTAAGCATTTCTGTAAATGTGAAATTTGAAGTTCTTTTTCACAGGAATCTATTGAGTTTTCGAAAAACTTTATTTGAAGTCGTATTCTCCTATCATATAACTCCAAACTTTTACTTTAAATTTTCCAATAGATAGTGCTAATTGCATTGTTTAATATCACGTTAAGTTAATTTTTGTCTCTCTTTTTGTTTTTTCAAAAATTACACAAATGTTAAAAAGTCCACAAATGTAATTTTTTTAAAAATATAGCTCATTACCTTAATAAGTACATTTCCAGCGATTTGTATTCATGGAATTGCATTTGCGTGGAAGTGCTTTAAATGACTTTAAATGGAGGTTTTCGATAACTATAGATTCCTGTGAAAAAGTGCTTCAAATTGCGCATTTGCAGTAGTGCTTAATCGCCATTTTCTTAAAAATGGCTCTAAAATGTTCAATGAAAATTTTTATTAAGACGAGGTATTACTCTTCTTTAACATTCTTAAAGTAATATTTCGGTTCTACTATTGGGAATGCGAAAAATAGCGAAAATGTCAAAAAATGTACTAGGACGGCGATAGATGGCAAATGGCAAGAGGATGTGGCAAGTCCGTAAAGCCAGTCTACAACAAAGAAATTAGAAAACGAGAAAGACTGTGCCGATCTGTAGCAACCCTAGTTATTTCTGTGTTAATTTTTCTTTCTGAACAAATATATTCATTTCTTTTATAAGAATAAACAATTCATATGTTCCTATTATATGCTTCTGCAATGCAAATTTCTCCCTAGAAATCTTTTTTTCATACCAACGTTTGAGTGCTTATTCCAGCTCAGCCACTCCGAATATCCTATACATTAAATATCACAGTTAAAAATTAATGTTATTTTCCTTTTGATGCTCAGTATAGTCTATAATTGTACAGAAACAGTTATGCAGTAGAAACGATTTGGGATTTATACTTTTCTATCAAATTTAATCGTTTAATGTCATCTGGCAAAGTGTAAAATATTGTAGATGTATTCAATGTGAATTTTTTGTTGTGAGCTGTTGATTCTGTCACCTGAAAAATGTGATTACTACGTCGAGTGCTATAGTTATAGAAATCGACGTTTTCTTAACATATATTCCCGCCCTTAAGTAAGTAATTTTTGACAAAAATCACTGATTCAGAAATCAACAGACAAGGTAATGGTAAAATATCTAGATAAATAGAGACTTACAAGAATCACGTAGGTGGGATTTGGTTATGATTCGTACAATTCTTTTTTGTAATCTGAAAGTCCGGGAGCTATAAGATGTATTTCCCCAGAATATTATGCCATATCTCAGGCGGGAATGAACATTCGCGAAATATGCACAACGAGCAGTATGAAGGCTGACTGAATTTGAAAGAATTCTGAACGCGCAGCATAATGAACTTAATCTTGTGTTCAATTCATTTAAACGGACGTTCCATTTGAGATTTGACTGAATTGAAAGACCTAAAAAATGTGTTACCTTAACATCATTTAATTGCGAAAGAACTTTGTCAGATCTTCTCTCGCTTAGAGAAGCCATGTATGTGTGTATATACATGTATATATATATATATATATATATATATATATATATATATATATATATATACACGCATTCGCTATTATGTTTAGGTTTCGAATGCAAACAAAACATCATATACACTTCGTACTGTAAAGACTACATGGACTATTACATATGGCTTCAGTATTTATTTGCGTTCAAATTTCTAGGTGTGCGTATTTTTTATCAGCTGATCTACTTCAAAGGTGTTTGGTTTACCGCACCCTATGGGATGTGGTGTTCGAAACATTTCTGAAGGTGGGGTAGTTATAAAATTGAGGTGAGGTACCATACCCTAGGGAGGTGGTTATATAAAACTGCTAATATACATGAGCCAGTATTGCTAAGGAGCTGTTTTCTTACGTGTGACAATGTATTTCACAATTTTTTTATTGATAGTGAGTTCCAAAATTGTGGGCATTTTATGCCCGTGATCGCAAAGTTCATCTCTGCTGATTCGAATGAAGTAATGAAAATGACAACTTGAATTCAAAGGTTCTAAGAGAAAGATTCTTTTCTGAAATTGCGGCTTCCCAGCAAATGCGTAGAGAGGCCGTCCAAGAAATGCTCGGCGAGCGGCGGAACTTTTCGCTGCAACATGAGGCAGCGTGATCAACCCAGGCTTTTAGATACCAGCGGTTTATGGCTCGACACATTTGAAAGGTATGGAAAGGTATTGGCTGTTATGAACTAAAATTGGTGCTGCAACTCGAGTAACGAAAAGATCTGCTTTATAGCGGTTGACGAACTGTAGAAATATTGCGGTATTTATCATACTGCGTGGACTGACGTATTGAGCATGTCATATTTCTCATTGAAATTTGTGTTAAAATATTTTTGGTTTGTCTTGATTCTTTCGGAATACTGCTTTAAAAGAATACTCGATTGCATTCGTAACGTACGTAGTTATTTCTTTCGGGCTGATGACATACCTTCGAAAGATGTCAGCATTTGTACAAGATTTGTGAAATTTCCTGAAATATTCAAATTACAAATTTTATAAAATCTGTGAGCATTTCCCCCCCTATCCTGCCGACAGCCGGTTACCCTTTACGCCCCGATGGGTCGCATATTCGACCAAACAGCAGACACCAACACACTTGCGAGCTGCTCTGATCTGGAGTGAGCAGAACGCGAGGCCCTCCGCGACAACACATACACGTGATATAAAGGAAACAACTACGCCCAAGGCGGATCTCGAACCTGTGACCCCTCGCGCCGAAGCCATTCAGGTCGGCTCATGTGTAACAGGTAGAGAAAATTTCATTTGTAAGCTTTTTGTAGTGAGAACAATGGAATAAATGAGATGAAATCGAGTAAATTGCGAACAGATTATAGCAGATAACCTTAGAGAAGCATAGGGGACGCTGGTGAGATCGCTATACACCGGCAATCTAATTCGTATTGCGTCATAACTGACGTAGGGACAATTTTGTTGAAACCTCTTCTTAAAAGACATGGAGTGCCCTATTGATGGGAATATGTAACTCCGAAGAAGAAATGAATGATGAGAAATAACGAGTTAAAAATACAAGATACACGGCAATTTTTGGCTGTCTCTCGTCGAGAAGCGCATATCTTGGAAATAAAGATGACGGTGCTCCGGGGGAGGCTGCGGATATGGCAGCGCCACCCCTCAGCTATTTCGGGCGTCTCCTCTGCGACCTCGCGCTGACTCCGCTGCGCACACGTCATTTTATACAGCGCTCGCGATGTTGTCGCTCTGTAGTTAGGGAACCTGAATTCTGCTTCTAATTTTAGACGGGTTAGTCGACGCTCTCCCATGTGCATTCAGGAAAACGGAATGCATGGGGGAAGTCAGTATTTCACAAGTCGGTCTCTCTAGTTGAAACTGTATTCGAATCAAATTACCTAGAAAGAAGTTTTGTTTTTAAATGATGGGATTCAATGTATGTAATGTACAATCTGCAGCCTCAAGAGAAGTTTCCATAGAGTCATATTTATATTATTATAAATATGATAAAATATCGTATTGCCTTGCTTTTGTTTTCTGAAAAAATACTTAAGTCAATGTCTTAATTTTATTGCATACTATTTTGGCTTGACGACGTAGATGGTGCTCACTCGGAACAATAATTTTAATGAACATATACTTTCATTGCATTGAACAATTGTGATTATTGCTTGAACTACAGGTATCATAATGGAGACTGATGATATGATAAGAACGCGCGAATTGCAACGAAAACCGAATTCGATGGATTGAGAATACACGAACCACGTAAGTTTCAAAACATCTGCAGGAAGGCGTTTTATTTGCATTCCGAATTCCTAGAAATATAACCAATTCGAATTAAAGAAAGACATGTGTTATATGGCGAGGTGCATTTTCTGCGGGCCAGGGTTTGCCAGTTGCGCATACCTTAAACAAAAGTCAAATAAACTCTAAAATAGAATAAGTATGAAGAAATAACTGAATTACAATTCACTCATTTTCGTTTGTTCTCTTGGCCTTAGTTCACTAATTTCATAAAGCTTCACGTACTGTACGACTTTTGGGAGACAATTAATGTGTCTCCGATTTGTGCAATGCTGCCCACAAACGATGCTACGAAATTCCTTTTGTGCAACAAATGTGTTTAACAAAACTTGTTTCGAAATAATTTTTCACTGAGAAGCATAAAATTGATTAAAGCAGTTAATAATATTCTTTTGAAGTTTTATCATGAGTATACAGAACAAAAAGAGAACCATCTCTATATATCTACACTACATTTATTTAGACAAGAATCATGAGGTTTGCACTATTAACTGAGAATTACTCAAATGATTAGTCACGAGTTATTTAATACTGATTTCATTCTTTAAACTAAATACACCCCCAAAGCGAAACACATCCCAAGACAAGAAGTGTATTATCGAACCAATTTTATTTTACTTTGATAATACAAAAATGGTTATTAGTGTTGCAAATTTTAAAAGGTTTCTAACTCCTCCACAAATTACACTTTTAAACTGGAAGAAATTAGAAGTAATTATCAATTAAAAAGCAATATTCGCCTGTCTTACCGAGCGCTTGATTTTTTAGAGTACTTTATGGCTTTCTTATTGATAGAAAAAAGTGTAAGTAGTTTGAACATGTGCATTAAGAGAGCTTACCACTGACTACTGTAGAGAAAGTCTTCAAGCGTAAACAGGCTGAGATAGCGCAAGGTAACAGCTGTAACCACTGCTATATCTCCGACCGGAAGGTTCTAGGATTCGAGTCCCGGTGGCAGATTTTCGACACTAGCTAGATAGCTAGGTCGAATTCAGCACCGGTAGCGGTAGCTCAGTGCATCAACTGATGTCACTGCAGCGCCTCTAACCGGGAGGTCCTAGGTTCGAGTCCTGAGGGCGGCAGGATTTTCGACACTAGCTTTTCAGCTAGGTCGAATTCAGCTGCTGTCTGGAGGAGAATTCTAGCGGCCGGCTGCACTGATCGGTAGTTTTCCGTGGTTTCTCCGATCAACACCAGGCGAATGCCGGAGCAGTACCCTACCAAACGGGCCACGGACCGCGCGCGATCTGTCCTTCCTCTTCCTTGTCCTATCCTCTCCCCTTATACACACACTTACACTAACATGCACTACACTACCACATATTTCGGGAGACCGGTCGGGAGCTTAGAGCTTGTCCCGGCTGGGGCGGTGCCCCGCTGGTGGGAGAGTCCAGGTTAGGGGGAAGCCCCACTAGCCGACGGTAGGTCGGCGCCGGATCTCGCCATCCAGCGGGGGAAGATCACCGCCATCTCCCGAGAAAAAACATGCACTACACTAACGGGACTAATGACCTAAGTAGTTGACGCGCCCGGAAACACGAAAAAATCAATCAATCAATCGAATTCAGCCGCTCCCGGTAGGAGAATTCTAGGAGCCGGCTGCTCTGATCATTAGTTTTTGCGGTTTCTCCGATTAATATCACGCGAATGCTGAAGAACCATGGACCGCGCGCGATCTTTCCTTCCTCATCCTTGTCCCCTCCTCTCCCCTTACACAGTCACTCTTACACCTACATCTTCTGCATATTATGAGACCAATAAATGTTGGGGTCCCCCTCCCCCGCACGCCAGCGTGTAGGTCGTAGCCGGATCTCTTGTTCTAGAAGAGGAGGAACAACGCCACTTCCCAGGATATAACATGCACTACACCAACAGGACTGTAGCCAGGAACTTAGCAATCGGGGCCCCCGAACACCAAAATATATGTGAGTAGAATTGCTTCAAATGATTTTCAATAAAGTTTCTGGAATTCTCAATAGTTTTCTGCGGCAACAGAGAATAATGACGACGAATACGTGAGCCACGCTGGAACCAGCGCCCCTTCCCTCCAAAATGCTGAGTGTACCCGACATTTAACCACTTCGGCCACCCGGCTCATACAGGAAATTAGCACTTCTGTAATGGTCATAAGGGTATTGTTTCAGTTCTAGCATTAGACAGCCGAAAACATTGAGAAAATCTGAAAGAATGCCCTTCCGGCGGCTGGGAAGAGAATAAGACAATCCCAAAGCTAGTCGAGACTAAAGAGAACTAAAACTAATTAGCGCGAGAAAGACTGTGCCATTCTACTGCTCCACAGTTTATTTATTTATTTATTTATTTATTTATTTATTTATTTATTTATTTATTTATTTATTTATTTATTTATTTATTTATTTATTTATTTATTTATTTATTTATTTATTTATTTATTTATTTATTTATTTATTTATTTATTTATTTATTTATTTATTTATTTATTTATTTATTTATTATACTTTGTTACATACGAGACAAAACTATAATGGAAAATTCCGTCGGGTTTTGAGAATTTTTTCTTAGAAATTGCATAAATTTGAGACACGAATTAAGCGAAAGCAGATCGTTTTTTCAAAAAATTGTACATAACCATTTTAAAGAGCAGATTCTTCACAGCAGACTTTGTTTAAAGCAAAAACCGCTATCTCCAATTTTGTAGTTTTCAAATGTTAACTTTTTGGGAATTTCCAAAAAACGGAACAATAACCGAAAATGGGACTAGCAGCAAATTTTTCACCGTCCCTTATTACATATCAGAAGAAAATTTAAAGAAAAAAATTGGAGCAGATTTAAGAAAGAATTGCCTATATTTCGCCCGAAATTGCACGAAAATTACATGGAAACTATTCATAATTTCGAAAAATTGAACATGAACTTATTTAATTTTATGGCATAATATTCTGGGGAAATACATCTTATAGCTCCCAGACTTTTAGATTACAAAAAGAATTGTACGAATAATAACCAAATCCCACCCACGTGATTCATGTAAGCCTCTCTTCATTAATCTAGGAATTCTACCATTGCCGTGTCTTTTTATTTACGAATCAGTGGTTTTTGTAAAAAATGACTTGCTCAAGGGCGGGAATATTTTTTCAGAAAATGCCGAAGTCTATTACTATAACACTCGACGTAGAAATCATATTCATCAGGTGACAGTATCAACAGCTCATTACAAAAAATTCACATACAATACATGTACATTATTTTACAACACTTTGCCAGATGACATTAAACGATTAAATTCAATAGAAAAGTTTAAATCACAAGTGAAATCGTTTCTGCTGCATAACTGTTTCTATACAATTAGAGACTATACTGAGCATCACAAGAAAAGTAACATTAATTTTAACAATGATACATAATGCATTAATTACCATTTGGACTGTATAAATGAGTATAAACAACCTCTAACAACTATTGTAACACAGCTTCCGGGTCAATGACCCCCATCTCGATCAGGTTTTTCGTCCAGTTTCCCAGATCCATTGAGCAAATGCTGAGATGGCCCCTTGTTTTGCTTCTGAACATAAATGTAACTTCATTTTCTGTGCACGTCTTCTAGAATTCAGTGGGAAATACAATTATTCGAATTATCGCTTCCATGTTGTCGCGGCAGGAAGTAATAAGAACCAAAATTTATTGCTTATTTACCCTTGAAAATAGATTTTATTACATGGGAGTTTTTTTTTGTTTTTTTTCTCCCTTTCAAAATTCAAAATTTAAGTAGTATATGACTTAGTGTAGGGATCACAGAATTTTGAAAATGTGCACACAATTCACTTTTCCCCATAGCACGTCATACGCAGTTTTTAACTTTTTTTGACGTAAAATAAATAAAAAATAAATAAAAAAATAGAAAAAAATACATTACTATTATTTCAATAAACAAGTACACAAAAAGGACTCGTTTTTAAAAAAATGTACGTGACTTCCTTCAAAAATTAATTTTTTTGGAACAGATTTTATATCTTAATGACATTTTAGGACCTGAGCCTGGGAGCAAAGAATACGTGGTGAGCCAGTGGCAATCTCATTCCCTTGATATTACTTTTTTGGCCTGCCAGTGTTTTCTTTCGTTGCACAGCTGTATAAACTAAGACGATTTGTATTAGAAAGCTACAGCTATGTTTTTGCCGCGTCCGAGAATCGAACACGCGGCCGTTTCACAGAAAGCTAGCGCGCTGTCCATGAGTCACACAAGGGGTTTTTCATTATGGAAAAAATTTATATCATCATTATCGTAATTTTGCAATGTTAAATTCCTGCAATTTTCGAAATTACAGAGAATTCACCGAAAACGGGACCTCCGACATTTTTTATAGACATACTAGTTTGCTGTATTCCAGAAAAAATAAAGAATAAATTTGAAGCCAAATTCCAGAATGTTTTTTATATTTCCTATATTTCTCTTACAATTTCTAGAAAACATCTCATGTTTTTCAAAAAATTGAAAATTGGACATTGAACATTTGTGCTGTATTTTTGGAACTGATTTGATTTACGGATAAAAATACCTTTCTTCAATATTGCAGTTATAGGAAGACGCAGAAGAATATTTGAATTTTTCAATTTTCGAAAATTCTGAGTTCAACAAAACTGTGACTTGCACCATTTTTACTTTCTTGTATACATACGTATATACGGAGTAATATACGTAATATACGACAGCCGGCTTTACTTCCCCTCCGAAGGAAGGCGTACGAAGGATTTTTTCGCCCTTAAAAATCCACGGCTTCGATCGGGTTTGAACCCGCGCATTTGGGTATAGCAGTCCGATACACTAACCGCTACACCATCGTCGCCGCACTATACCATCGTCGCCGCGCTACACCATCGTCAACATCTATCGTCGTTCAAAGTAATTTTCTTGACATTTTCTCAACTTTTCGGTTTCTTAATTGTAGAACCGAAATATGACTTCAAGAACATTAAAGAAGAATAAAAACTCGTCAAAATAGTCGTCTCGTCAAAACTCGTCAAAATTCAATGAAAATTTTGAAGCCTTTTGAAGAAAATGGCGATTAAGCATTACGGTGAATGAGAAATTTGAAATGTCTTTTTCACAGGAATCTACTGAGTTTTCGAAAAACTTTATTTGAAGTCATTTGAAGAACTTCTCATTCCCAAAAAATAATAATGTATACAAATCGATGGAAATGTGCATATTAACGGCGTGAGAGATGTTTCAAAAAAATTACATTTGTGTAATTTTTGAAAAAAAGAACGGAATACACCAAAACAAACTTTACTCACATTAAAGAGTGCAATTAGCACTATCGATTGGAAAAATTTGAGGAAAAGATTTGGAGCTATTGTTGAGGAAATGGCGTTTGAGCGTTTCTGAAATTGCTGAATTTTGAGCTCATTTTTACAGAAAACTCTTGAGTTTTTGATAAACTTTATTTGATCTTATGTACTCATGTACATGTACTCATAAATCTAATCATATGAAGAAAGCCAGAATCTCGGTTTTGTGGATCCTTCATGCCGAAAAACCAATTGAAGCCAATACGACCGTCCGTCCGTGTGTGAACACTACTAGCACCTGAACCGTACGTACGATTTTTTCCAAATTGAAGAACCCCTATCTGGCTCTAGTTGAAGCTTTGAGATTTTGAAAAGCATTCTTTGAAATTTGGGGGTACTTTACGTGAAGCCCCCGAACATTTTCAAAATTTTCTTAAAACCGGCTCCAAATTTTTTCTTCAAATTTCTTGTAAGAATAGAGTAAAATACACTTATAAAGGTAGCATAGGCTCGAGTTTCACAGTTAACTCTGAATTTTCGAAAATTTTAAAAGATTATTTCCGGCGTCTACCTGCAACTACAAAATTAAAGATAGAGATTTTTCCTTCAAATAAAATTGTTTCTCATAATCATTTCTTTCATAAAGGTGATGTATTTTTTTATATTTTGAAAATTTTAGTAGTTTGCGCGCAATATTGCGTGCAATATTTGCAATTTTAAAAAAGTACAAGAACCAAGGTTTTTTCAAAAACAGCTCAAATTTGTTCTTTAAATTTTTGGTATGCATAGTCCTAAATGCACTGTATCAGATAACATAAACACCATTTAGCTCTATACTTTTGTTTTTTCAAAAATTACAAAAATGTAATTTTCTTAATTCATCCCTCACGTCGTTAATATTTACATTACCAAAACTTTGTTCACATTATAGTATTTATGAGTGCATGTGCTTTAAATAATGTCATAAAATTTCTGGAAAACAACAGTTTTCTGTGAAAATGAACTCAAATTTCCGTATTTTGAGAAACGCTCAAATGCCATTTTCTTAAAAATGGCTCCAAATTTTTTCTTCAAATTTTTCAAGTGGAGAGTGCTAATTGCACCGTTTAGTACTACGTAAAGTTCATTTTAGTGGATTCTTCTGTTTTTCAAAAATTACACAAATGTAATTTTCTTAAAATATCTCTCACGCCGTTAATATGCACATTTCCATTGATTTGCATACATTTTCATATTTGTAAGTGAACGTTCTATAAATGACTTCAAATGAAGTTTTTCGAAAGTTCAATAAATTTCTGTGAAAAAGACCTTCAAATTTTGCATTTACAGTAACGCTTAAATGCCATTTCCTCAACACAAGCTTCAAATTTTTCAATGAAAATTGCCATTTAGGACGAGGTTTTAATATTCTTAATATTCTTTAATATTCTTAATGTAATATTTCAGTTCTACTATTAGGAAACCGAAAAGTTGAAATTTGCTTTAAAGAAGGTACTTTGGTCGACGATAGATGGCTGCTGGCAAGAGAATGGGGCAATACCGTGAAGCCAGCCCATACCTAGGAAATTAGAACACTTTACTACGAGAAAGTCTGTGCCATTCTGTAGCACCTCTAGTTTAACTTTTGATGTTTGTAGAAACATCGTAAAAAGTCCTGGGGGTCCTGAGTAAATCTTATAAATGGAGTGCGATGTTTATTTGTTCCTTGACAGTAACTCGAGCTTTCCTTGCACTCCAAGGGCCAACCTTAGCGCAAAAGATATGAAATGTAAACTTAAAGTATTCTCAAAAACTTTTTTTCTTATGGTATTGCACATGAAGAAATCAGCGCATTTCTGAGAGAACATGGCGAATGACAACACACACCTGCGGGCGGAATGGCGGCGTATTTATAACATCAAACTTTTAAGAAGAAAGACTCTACACTACGCATGTCCTATTCCATGACTAGGCTCTGCCCGAAGCGATTAACATAAGTCATTCCTGAACCTGTCCAGCCCATAATTTCTAACACATTTTGCGTCAAAACTCTCTTTAATCAATTCAAACGCGCCAATCTCATTTGAACTTCGAAACGAAGCCCTCATTCCCCTCTGTCGTTCTTCCCTTTTGTTCGCCGATCCGTTACGGTAAGGGATAACTAACTCTTCGCTCAATACCACAAGGAAGCAAAAAGCACGGCCTGCAGCCTGCGCTGTGACTCTACTTTGAAAGACTAGTGAACAGTGCACTGCGCACAACCACATCTGCGCTGGAATACCCAAATTCATATTACGTATTTGTACTCGCAAATGCGAGAACGTATAAAACGCTCCCAATGTAAATATTCATAAAGATAAAGATGAATTTAGTTAAACTGCAATTGGGTGTAATCCGGTGGCAGTTAATTACATAAATAAGATAATAAATGTCATGCAAATATAATAATGGTAATAATAATGCTTTAATAATAATAATAATAATAATAATAATAATAATAATAATAATAATAATAATAATAATAATAATAATATGGACGACAACAGATTAACTAAGCAGATTTTTAACTACCTTTGGAACAAGAAGTCGACAATAGTCTGGATTAGAGAAGTTAGAAAAGATTTAGAAAGAAACTATATAAGCGAAAGAGAAGCAGCAGAAATAGAGATTTTTGAGGAGAAAGTGGTAGAAGTGGAAGGATTCCAGGGCAGGAAGGAAAAGAAGACAGGATCAAAATGGTCCGAGGGGAGAAAAGTGATACACAGCGAGAAGATGAAAGAGTACTGGAGGAAGAAGAAAGAAGGACAAAGGAAGAAGCAATGAAATTGGTGCGTGGTCCCTAGATGACCCAAACAAAAGAATAATAATGATAATAATAATAATAATAATAATAATAATAATAATAATAATAATAATAATAATATAAAAACCGATGATTCTTCAAACATTAAATTACATGAAGAAAAAGAAAAGAAACATCTATCATCTAAAGCCGCACTGAGTGTTTATAAAATTAAGACCGCACTGCATCTTCCTTCACTTCACTTCACTATAACACTAAAAACATTTCCATCATTATTTCTCTGCTCTACACTGCACGTCACCTCACTTCACTGTATAACTTAATATTCTTAGTTAACGCCCTCATAAACTTAGAAATGCCCTAAATTAATTTCCTAAACTGTTGAACGATTCGAGGAAAGGGTTCAAGGTTTTTGCAGGCAATCTATTCCAATCCCTTATCGTTCGATTTGTGAAAGAGAATTTCCCGACTACCCTCAGCTGCCACGTTAGAAAAATCCAAGTATAGCGTTGGCCACAGGTAGACTTTTTGCCGTCAACCAATTTTTCTGTATCGAGGATCCACAAAACGTGGTTTATGACTACACGTGTTAGAGAAAATATTTTACTATACTTATACGAACAAGATGTATCTATTTATTCGATAACAGGTTCCCACAATACGAGTTTTTCTCCCGAAAAATCGCTGTACTTTCTCGCAGCTTTACTACGAGAATTACATGACATTGTTGCTGTGTTATTCGAGAATATTTTACTTGTTCTTGCACAGTGAGCATGCTACTGTTTGGAAAACCATTTTGGGTGGTTTTGTTCAACAGTATTTGTGCTATTGCAGGCGACTAGTTGAACAACAACAACAATAACCAATGAGCTAAAATAATCAAGAAAACGTACACAGAGTGTGAAGATACATTTATACCCAGAAGCAAAATGGGTCATTTCAGCATTTGCCCAGTGGATGAAGTGAAACTGGACGAAAAATCTGATGGAAATGGGAGAAAAATTTGATCGAGAATTCTTATGTACCGGAAGATTTCCGGATATTTTCAAAACACGTAAGGTTAAGCTGTTTGCAAAGAAAAGATAACCAAACTTAAATTCAAATTGTCAGCCATTTTCTCTTTCGTCAGCTTTCTCAAAATTATTAGAGAGAATTTTCTAAATATAAATAGAAACTTCCCTCAGAAAAGAAAGTGTTTTCAGACTTCTAATAAATATTTAAAAATTAAGTTCTGCGAAAAATTCATATTTTATTTTCTTAAAAATGTTGTTTCATCTGATCAAAATGAAGCATCTATTGCGGGGGTTCCCAATGGGGTCTGTATCGACGCCCTGGGGGGTCGATGAAATTTTGAATAGTGTAAATGATGATCAAGGGGCCGATTGGGGTTCTACAGCTGAAAATGAATTGGCGATTGAAAGGTATATTCAAAATTTTGAAAAAAGGTTAATGAACTTAGCTGTTAACAAAACATTAATTATAATAAATAATTTATAATAAATTACAAATTCACTCTTCTTTCGATCTGTCGTCCGTCTTTGTGGATCAGGATCTGGGGTCCGGTTCACAGCACTGGTCCCCCGACGTTACGGGCCCTTCATTAGGACCCCGCGGGGCGGATATCGGCAAAGAATAAAACAAATAGCACTCCATGCTTATTTCCTCCATTGCATCAGACATATTCTTATATCAGTTAGATTTAAAACTCTTAATTTTACATTCTTGGCCATTTCGAGTATCCGCACCAGGGCATCCGAGAACGTAGCTACACAATTGCTTATGATGTTTAGAAAACTCAAAAAATTATAACTATGTATTCACTACGATACTCTATCACGGAAGAAAACATTCCTTGTAATATGCATTGGAAAAATGTTACGGCGAGTTAAAATTGCCTCACATTTTGAAACCATTGCACAACAACAATTAGAAATTCAGCTTTTCAGTGGTGGAAGCGTTTTTGATTATTGAAAATCTAAATATTGGTGTATGAAATTATCTTATGAAAGTATTATGGTGTATGAAAGACATTTATGTGCAATTCGTTTTGGTATGCACGATTATATATATATATATATATATATATATATATATATATATATATATATATATATATATATATATAGGGAATAATGCAAGTGTGTTGATAGAGCAAACAATTCTCTAAAAGGGGACAACGAAAGAAAAAGGTTGGGAATCACTGATTTATTGTCATGTTTTAGATCTTTCGAAAACGTTTCACGTCATTCGTCATAAGATGTTGCTATGATAGTTATAACATTAATAAGGCATTCGTGACATATGCGTCACTGGATGTTTTCGTACCTTAAATAATTCTGAAAGAGTAGAAACACCATACTAACAACAATAATAATAATAATAATAATAATAATAATAATAATAATAATAATAATATCTCATTTCTTGAATTCATTGGCAGTTTATTTCCCATGGAGGCATTCTATAGTTTCCCGAATTCCAGGCATTTACAATGTACACCCTCTCTTATAATTCAGTGATTACACTAGTAGTGCTACAACAGCACATATTTTCTCGCATTATTTATAACGTTTTCAATTATTGAACATTCTAGAAGTCCAACGAAAATGAGATCAACGCCATTTTTAATCTCTCGTTGCTCTACTCGAGGAAAAAATTAAGAAAACAATTTGGAGCCGTTTTGGAGACAATTTGCCCCCCCCCCCCCAATTAAAATATCCGCCTCAAATACGCAGAGCATCAAGTTCCGCCAGATCGATTTGGTAAATAAAATTTTGGAGAAAATGAACTGAATTATTTAGGCGGTAGTGTTAACACAGACGGACGGAGATGCTTTACCATAAACCGATTTTCGTTACCAAATACCCACAAAACGTGGATTCTCTTTTCACAATTTTCTATATGCTACATTAAGTAGCATACACTTCTCACTTAAAGTCGTGGTAACTAGGTATATTCTAGGCATTGTCGGATCCCCTGGGTTCCCTAGACTTCCCCACGGGACCAAAAAGTTCATTTTCTGCATTTACTGCCAGCAATGCTAAATTTCTCCATCGTAATTTACAAATTGTGTGTAAATCTTAATAGAGCATCTGAGAGCAATTAACGAGATAGTCAGTAAATCTCCCCGAGACATGATCCCCAACGTCTTGAGGGCACTGATCGTGGCATAGCCCCAGAGATTCCAACCACCACAGGCAGGATTCTGGCGTTGCGCACTCCATGAAGTTGGGCTGCCAGGGGAATGACTAGTTGGTACTTTACCATTTTTTCCTCCCCTGCTTTTAGAAGGTTAAACCCATCCTCGTGGCGGACAGTCACATCGACCACATGGACCCCCTCCCGTCTTTTTATTACCAGGTCAGGTTTGAGTCTAACCCCTTTGGCAACGGAGAAAGTGGCTCCCGTGGACACCACAGTGTCTGATTTCCGGAGCATCTTCCCCTCTATAAAGTTCTTTATCTCGTCATGACGCTTTATTCATAAGTCATACGACGTCATGCATAAGAGTAACGCTCCCTGGCGCGTTTGCCTCCATGCCTTCGGGGCTTTTTAGGCCTGGTGGTGGTGGGTACAGAGGAGCCGCCCAAAATCTCTACCAACCTGGCATAGGTCTCGTTCAATTGGTCCTGGGATTGAATATTTCTTTTCAGTTCATTTCCCACCTCAACGAGTTCTTGATCTACATTAGTTTGAGAAAAAACCCAGGTTCCTATCCAAGTTGAAATGTTTTCCTTTCAGTTTGGTGTGGCATCTAGTGTTGCCCTGTTAATAGTTTCAGTAGTTGCGTCTCCGGGCGTCATAGCAGCCGGGGACTCAATAAAAGTTTGGTCCCATCCTAACCGACCAGCGGTGTCGGAACGGGCCGTGTCAATAACACATAAAACAGAATCAAAGAGGACGGGCACACCCGAAAGCTCCTGATTCTGAAACTGTAGCGGCCTCCTCGTTAGGGAATCGCGCCCTATCTGCTTCTGAGGAGGTAATGTCTACCTTTGCAAGTTCCTCCGGGTTACTGTCTGTGGGCCGACTTTTTGGAAGGGAATCAACACAAGGCTGTTTGCTTATCTCTACCTGTAAAGACGTTTCGGCTCCCTTTGGAAGAGTGCCAGAACAGGGGATCACCGACTTTCTTCTTGTCTTGAGGTTAGGCCTTCGATACAGAGGAGAAGAAGAAATCAGCATAGGAATTTGGCTCACTGGAGTTTTCGGAGGGCTAATAACGATGAGATAACAGCAGCACTAGTAGGTCTAACTGAATCATCGGGCCTCCGACCATCAGATGGGGACAATGAACCTCTCTTCCGCTGGCACTACCAAAGTCGGTTACCACAAAACCACATATACCACCATTTAGAACTATTTAATTGCTAATTAATTACGAAAAAATTAATTTTTTGCTCATCAAACTTTTGCGTAATGAATGGTGAGCTAGCGGAAGATTCCGCTGGATCAACCACAATTAGTTACCACAAAACCAAATACGCCAACGTGTAGAGCGATTTAATTGCTAATTAATTACGCAAAAATTAATTTAATAGCTCTTCAAACTTCCGAGTAAATAATTATAAACTAGCACTTCCGGTTTCCACTGGCACTACCACAAACGGTTACCACAAGAACATATATGCCAACTTGTAGAGCGATTTAATTGCTATTTAATTACGCAAAAATTAATTTTTTTGCTCTTCAAATTTTTGCGTAATGAATGGTGAGCTAGCGGAAGATTCCGCTCGATCTACCACAATTAGTTACCACAAAACCAAATATGGCATCTTGTAGAGCGATTTAATTGCTAATTAATTACGCAAAAATTAATTTAATTGCTCTTCAAACTTTTGAGTATATATATATATATATATATATATATATATATATATATATATATATATATATATATATGAATAATTCGTTTATTGTATTAGTCTTCTCCACGCACGAAAATTCAGCATTGGAAACATTATACATAAAATTTCACTCATGCGAGTATGAATGGCGCAGAGGTGAGCATGGGTGAACCTCGTTACGTCACTCACTAGCGTAGTGAGGCCGAAGTCCTCGAAGCATCCTTTGCCTTCAACGACTCACATGGATATTGAGAAACGATTATTCGCTGCTATGAAGAGGAAACGAAGTTAATCATTGTAACCTCGAAACTGAATCTTGGGATTCATCGACCAGGCTACCCAATCGTGCCGTTTTAATAGACCAATTTTCTTAAAATGAAGATTTTCGCTTGGCGCTTTAGTTCGGCGTGAACTGGCCATGAGCTCCAGGCAGCCTGAAACGCACGCCGGTAGAGAGGGAAAATGCATCTAAAAAAATTTTCGCGCATTGCGAAAGCTAGAAATAAAATTTTGTCTCAAGTTTGATTGATTATTTCATGTATCCGGGAGCGTCAGTATAAGACATCACCACCAACGCTGTACCGCCACAGACAGTGCAAGTTCTAAGCTCCCGATGAGTGTAGTAGTGTTCCGCACGTGAGTGTATGTGTAAAAAAGGGGCGAGGATAGGACAAGAAAGGTGAAGGAAAGATGGCGAGCGGTTCGTGGCCTGTTTTTTAGGGTACTGCTTCGGAATCTGCCTGATTTTGATCGTAGTAACCACGAAAAACTAACGGTTAGAAGAGTCGGCCTTTAGAATTGTCCACCAGGCAGGTTCTGAATTTGATCTAGCTATCTGACTAGTGTTGAAAATCCTGCTAGTATCGGGACTTGAACCCTAGGACCTCCCGGTCCCGGAGGCACTGCTGTAATATTAATTGATGCCTTGAGCCGCCTCAGCCGGTTTAGCCTGAAAAAATCATCTGCTTCGAGCCAATGAAGAAACCAAAATAAATTCAAGAAAAGAAAAAGAAATGTGAAGCACTATAAAAATAGAAAAATGGGCACCACACCTCCTTCACCTGGCGAGCTGCCATTGCTGACAATGGCTGGCCCGTGTCTACATGGACAATGAGTGCATCGTCGCGTCGTGCAACTGTAATTAATTTATCGTCATTAAACTATAACTAGGCCCGCTTTCAAATTTGGTGAACAAATAAATGTAAGTTTAAGGAATTTAATGTTTCTTTAGAATTATTGATTGTCGTGCTGGTAAACTTCATTTAATTTATAATTTTGAAAAATGACATTTCGTTAACTTGAAAATTTTATCAATTCATATTCAAAAAATGGAATTTTTAAATCTATATATGAATTAATTGCAGGTAAGTATTTGCAATATACAATGTGGAAAACAAGCGATTAATTGCTTCTTTGTTAAATACTTTTCAGAAAAATTCAATTAATTTCCAAAATATAAATTTCCAATTATAATTCCAAAATATAATTTAGGCAAAAAAATTACAAGTTTGGTATATGTAGAAAGTGTAGATTTTGTAAAATTAATTCAGCGACTTTCTTAAATGTATTTCTTGTTGGACCGATTTGTAATGGAATCATTGAAAAGTTTTATTTATCATGCTTTTTTATATCCGTCCTAATATTATGTTGGGCACATGAACCTTGCAGCCTCTGTACCTACCTGCTATTCTTGGTGTGTGTCCCTCTCGGCGTAGGAGACAGAAACTCAGCCAAGAAGAACTCTAAGAGGTATTTTAGTGACCTCTAACACAACCTCTAACATGTCTGTGGTCGGAATCTCAGGATAATTATTTATTGATCATAATTAATTGTAAATTTTAAAACTAATATTTTATTGTTAGATTCTCACGTAACTGCTTAAAATTTACATTATCAACCCCCGGAGCATATGAAACTCGATAATAGGCGATTGAGCGATACCTGCGTGTATCTGTTTACAAACAGAATGAACGCCGCCGCTCCCGTGCGTGGCGTGGGCGTGCAGCGGGGTGCGGGGCAGCGAGGGCGCGTTCGACAGCAGCTGCTCCGGGCCTGCGCGAAGGCTGTCCAAAGGAACCTTCAGTTGCCAGCCCGAACGGCGGAAGTACTAAGGGGATGTCAATGAATGAAGTAACGCTAAAGAGAGGGTGAGGGAGTTTGAGGCAGCGTTAACACTGTTTCACATAGGGTCAGGGGATGCCAGTTTGAGTTATGTAACGCTCATATTTTTAGAAAATTTCTACATTTTCTCAATTAATTATTTGTATTCAGTCTCATGCAGGACAATAAAACATTAAATTATTTTTAAGAAATAAATTAAAAAGATAAATAATTTGAAAATTTATAATGTATAAATTGTTACAATAAATGGAAATATTTTTCAACCAGAAAAATTTAGTCTGTTTGATTACTAAAAAAGTATTCAACAATCTTCTTTAGTATATTCTAGAATCCAATTAATTATCACAGGAGACTCGCCTATGCGTCACCCACGATGGCGTGTGCCCGGCTTGTTAGAAAGTTTCTCGCCTAAGCATCTTACCTTCCCTCAAACTTTCTCCCTACTCTTTATTGTCAGGTACAGCGAGCGTAGCCAGCTCATTCTGACTTTATTGTAAATTTTAATATGTAACAAATAAAAATAATACAAACTGGTCGTACTTTTATATACTTTATTTTTAATTATTACAAATGGAGGGTTGACGTTCGTGCTACGTATTTATTTAGAGGGGATTCAAGGTCCCATTAGAAGTACGTAACACGGAGAGGGAATCCAAAATACTCCACATTTGGGTTGCGTTATTACGCATGGTGGAGCCCTTCGCCTTTTCATTACTCGCCCGCTACTGCGTCAACTGCTGCACTTCGCTCAGGAGGGAGCAAGAAAAACGAGCGACGCGATGCGAATAGACGTTCGTCGTTCAATAAATATCAAGATTCCTGATGACTTCATATGTATTACTTTACGCTAGAATGAAGTTAGTCTTTGCTTTACAAGGAAAGGCATTTAACAACACGGCTATTTGTTTGTTTATTGTTGTTTTTTGTTTCCAACGTTCTAAGATGGAATATCAGAATAGTTAAATACGTTCTCCATAGAACATCTCCAATAAAAGGGTATGACTGCGTGTTCTGAAAATAACGTGTGGTGACTGCTTTGGTACCAGAATGTTTCGTGTGATGGAGACGTGAAGTAGGGCGAACTTTTGATCTGGCCGCGCGCGCCCTCGAGAGGGCGGCTGAAGCAGCAGCGAGGCACCACGCGCCAGCCGAGCCGATGCATAGGGCGAGGCTCAGCAAACGGTGCGCCCGCTGCAAAACAGCGCCCGCAGGCGCCAACGAGTAGTCGCTGTCCGAGGATCGAGTTGAGTCCTGCAGCCACGTGAGAGCCCAGAGTCGGACGAGGACGAGCCGCCGGTCGCCGGGTCGTGGCAGTTGCAGTCAGCCGGGCGAGCTCCTGCCGCCCGGGCCGAGGAGCCCTGGGACGTCCCGTGGCTAGTCGAGTACGAGCCGAGCGTTGGTGAGAGGCGTGGGCGTGGGCGAGCGGGCGGCTCGCATTCGCGGTGACCAATCCTGGCAGGCCGGAGCTGGGTTGGAGGAACAACTTGGGGAGGTGTCCATTGCGCGCCATGAGCCATGGCGACGTCAGCAGAGTGGAGACGCCGCGTGCAGCATGATATTATTTCAGACGGCACATTCCCGACTTGTACAGATTGGAGAAATAAAACTATGTATATATATATATATATATATATATATATATATATATATATATATATATTTATTCACATGTATATATATATATATATATATATATATATATATATATATATATATATATACATGTGAATAAATGCCCCGTCCACGAATCAAGAACCCGAAACGGCGAATTGAAACGTTGGTTCAGGCGGTCCGCCAAGTTGAATGTGGCGCGTTGGCGACGTCACCGCCTAACGTCGGCATCGGTCAAGCAGGCCCACGCTGGCCAATAGTAAATTCGCAAGATAAGATCAGAAACTAAATCTCGCGATTGACTCCCGAGGCAAGAGCGAGGGAAACCGCGGCCAGGATATTTTTTTTCCATTGGAAGAGAGGAGTTCTCAAAAGGATTTTCTGGAAGAGAGTAGTCGAGACCGGTCTGACTGTTAAATTCTGTGGGAGGAGTAGTCGATCAGTGCGGAGTGTTTTATGGTGTGCTATCCATCGTTTCACAAACTGTAAATTAAATAAAGAATCATTTAAGTTTAAGGACTGTCTTATAGGGACTAGTTCAAGACACTCCAGAATAATATGGGATGTAGATACATTAGGGCAGGGTAATGGGTCATTTTTTTTTATTACGTGAATATGGGAGATATTAAACTGGCTAATACGTAGTCTGGTAATTTGGACGTTGGAATCCAGTGAGTTGAAGGTTAGGCAGAGCAGGTTCTATAACGAATTTCCTTACGAGGTGGTGGAAAATGTAGTCAGCCATTCTTCATTCCACTGTTTCATAACCATATTGTTAAGGTATTCTTCGATATCAGAGAGAACTCCCTTCACATTGTTGTCCGTTATTGGTAATGAAGTTGCTTCTTCGGCCGCTTTATTTGATTTTTCATTCCCTTTATATGCCGGAATCCAAACAATAGAGATGAAGGTGCCGGTTTTTACTTGGGTAGATGAAAGTACTTTTATTCTTTGGATTATGGGATTTTTTGAGAATCTATTGACAATTGCATTCAAGGTAGTCATAGAGTCTGAGTGAATCACTATTTTGCAGTTTTCTTCATTTTGGGAGACTAATTTAATGGCTTTCAGAATAGCCCAGGCTTCGTAAGAGAAGCTAGAAAAATATTCCAGCCTGAATTTGAAGGTATTGTGAGAGGTTGTGGAAACAATTTCACAACCAGCATTGTTTTCATATTCTAATCCATCCGTATATACTTTTTCTAAATCATGTTAGTCTTCATGAAGAGAATTCAGATGGGATGTAACAATTTTGGGAGAAATTAGGAATTTGGGAATCTGTGCAATCATTATATTAACCTCAGGTTGAAAGGATTGCCAGGGGTGATGGGGTGAATCTTTCTCTGTAGAATGTGAGGGGTTTCAATATTCAATTCATCTTGATAAGTTGGAATTCTTTCCCTAAGTGGTTTTGGACACTTCACATGGATTGAGTGGTAATCTGTTTTAAAAGGACTGGAGATATATTTGAAGGTCGGATTAGTTGAATTTAAAGTTGAGTAGCCAATTTTTAGACAGTTGTTTACGCTGCAAATTGAGGGATAATCCTGCTTCTACAATAAGGCTGTTGATAGGGCTCGATTTAAAGGCAGCCAAACTTATTCGACATACTGAATAGGGTCCAGCGTCTGTAGTGTAGATTTGTTAGCTGAGCTGTAAATAAGAGCTTCATAATCTAATTTGGCTTGAATAATAGAACGATAAGCGTTAATTAAACACATCACGTTCTACGTATTTGGTGGCCTCCAATAAAGAGGGCAGGATTTCCATTTAAAATGTTTGAGTTTCTGGAGATGATAAAGAATTCCGATTTAGTTCTTGAAAGGGGTAAACCACAAGAACTTGCCCGGGTTTGAGTTTTGTTAAACTTTTTTGGATTATTTTAGTTGTTATGTGAAGATATTTACCGCAGCATACAATGGAAATATCGTCAGAGAAGATAAATAATTTACATGGAGCTTCTATGATGCTACTTATTTCATTAATTTCGATCGAAAATAGCACACTAATAACTGAACCCTGAGGGAGGCCATTCACCTTTTCCCTGCGTGTTGATGTTTTATCAAACCTGCGTACACGCAGATATCTATGTTGCAGATTTTTTTTTCAAATAAGTCAGTAAGTTACCTTTAATGTTGATTGAGATGCGATTACGTAGTAGTCGAGTTTTAAAAATCATTTCACAAGTTTTCTCAATATCTAGCGAAACAACAATTGCATGTTGGTTAAGTGTTAGTGCATTACATATTTCTGTGTCGATGCTTTTTAGATGGTCGTTGGTTGATCTATGTTCGCGAAATCCATTTTGGAAAGGAGATGGCAAGTTTCTTGTTTCTAGGAGCCATCTGAGACGGTTGCCAACCATTTTTTCTAGTAATTTGCAAAGAGTACAGGTTCATGATATTGGTTTAAAATTATTAGTTTTAGATGGATCTTTGCCCGATTTCGGTATAGCAATTACAAGAGCTTCACTCCATTGCTCAGGGAAAGATTGGAAGGCCCAGATGCCATTGTACATTTTTAAGAGGTATTCTATGGTACATTTAGAAAGATTCTTCAAAAAAATATTGGAAATAATATCCAGACCAGGGGCGGAGTTTTCACTATTTTAAAACACGAAGGAGCTCATCCATTAGGAATTGACGGTTAAATGGATCACTGTTGTTTCTTAGTTATACTTTTTTTCGGTAGGTAGAGATACAGACGGGATTAATTTACGAAAGGATGATTCATAGTTATTATTGCTGGAATTGTTGGCGAATGAAACTGCCATAGCATTGCAGATGTCTTGAGAGCCACTATATTTTATTCCATATTCATCTTCTAATATTGGAGATAATCTAGTTGAATAAGACCCACTAATTTATTTTATTTTATGCCACTTGTTGCGGACGGAGTTTGACCCGTAATGGAAGATGTAAAATCTTTAAAAGATTGTAGCATAGCATTTTTAAGAGTAAAGCGGGCTTTAGCTCTAGTCTTCTTATATAAAATGCCCAGTTCTATCGATTTAAATTTCTTATATTCTCTAAATGCTTTCTTTTTTCTTTGATGGCAAACGTGCAATTTTCAGTCTACCATGAGACCTGGCGGTTCCGGATAATCCCCGAAGATTTAGAGATTGCCGATTGGACAGCTGAATTAATTAAGTTTGTAAAAGCCTAGATGATATGGTTAGTCTGATCTGGGAACCACTCATTTATAAGAGGAAGTTTATTGATGTTATTATCGATAGATGATTGAAATAAGGTCCAGTTGCTTTGGTACTAATCCACTTCTGGTAAGTGAGGGTAATAGAGAATGGGTGAAAATCAGAGAGGTGAATAAACAATGGGTAATGATCGCTGTCATAAAGATCATTACTAGAAAACCAAGAAATACGATCTACAATGTCATTGCATGAAAATGTTAAATCAATAACATTGCCTTTTGCATATCCAGTAGAAAAATAGATATCATTGTCTGCATTATTAAGAATAATATCATCATTCTTGTCCAGTCATTCCTCAACGATTCTACCTCTAAGATCTGTACTAGAAGATCCCTACAGTAAACATCCCTACATTTAAACCAGCTAGAATAAAGCGTCATGACGAGATAAAGAACTTTATAGAGGGGAAGATGCTCCGGAAATCAGACACTGTGGTGTCTACGGAAGCCACTTTCTCCGTTGCCGAAGGGGTTAGACTCAAACCTGACCTGGTAATAAAAAGCCGGGAAGGGGTCCATGTGGTCGATGTGACTGTCCGCCACGAGGATGGGTCTAACCTTCTAAAAGCAGGGGAGGAAAAAGTGGTAAAGTACCAACCAGTCATTCCCCTGGCAGCCCAACTTCATGGAGTGCCCAACGCCAGAATCCCGCCTGTGGTGGTTGGAACCTCTGGGGCTATGCCACGATCAACAGTCAGTGCCCTCAAGACGTTGGGGATCATGTCTCGGGGAGATTTACTGTCTCGTTAATTGCTCTCAGATGCTCTATTAAGATTTACACACAATTTGTAAATTACGATGGAGCAATTTAGCTGGCAGTAAATGCAGAAAATGAACTTCTTGGTCCCATGGGGAAGTCTAGGGAACCCAGGGGATCCGACAATTCCTAGAATACACCAAGTTACCACGCCTTTAAGTGGGAAGTGTATGCTATTTAATGTAGCATATAGAAAATTGTGGCTATTAAAATCTCCCAGGATGATAAATAGTTTAGGGAGATGCTTAACAATGTCATCAAGTTCAGTGATGTTTATGTTTTGGCTGTTAGGTAAATAAGTTAGAAATAGTAACAGTGAAATTAATTTGTGGAGTAGAATGTTGTAAATTTGTAGTTCAGTACGAAAGTATATTTACCATGTCGCATAGCTCATATATAAATCATCCAGATCACTTTTGTTATACATGTGGGAAACACACATTGCCTAAGCAGAGACGTAATGTAAGAGATTTTGTAAAGAAAATCATATCTTGCCTCTTTTGGAATCAAACTTGGAGACGAAAGTAAATATTGCTATTTTTTGTCGACTTATTTTTTGGAATACCTACGGTTTGGAGAGAGAGTGCAGACGAACTATAGTATTTGTGTTCGTCCTTTCCCCTATCATAACCATATCGTTTCACCTTTATAGTTACCATACCCTTAACTCCAGAATTGGTCACTAATGACCTAGGTGTTGATGCGACCTTAAATAACAAAAAAAAAGGCAAATTGTGGATCCAGTACTTCGGTTAGCCATTTTACCTGTCCCCCATGGGCCTGATGTACCTGTGATGGCCTGATTATTATTCTAAAACTTGGACTTTCAAACTATGATCCAACTAAGATCCAAGTCATCCAAACTATTCATTGATGCTTCCATGCAAAGTTTAAAGGGTGTCCTCCTTCATAATGGAAACATTTTTGGTTCAGTGCTTGTTGCTTATTCAGTGATCCTCATAGAATCATATGCAAATTTGCAACAAATTTTATTGCGTGTAATTTATAATGAACACAACTGGCAAGTTTGTGGTGATTTTAAAGTTATTAGTTACGATGCTGCTGGGGAAACAATGAGGTTTTACCGAATGTTCGTGCTTTCTTTGCTTGTGAGATAGAAGAGCACAAGTTGATCACTGGAATAAGAAAGACTGCCCACCTCGTGAACGTTTGGAAGTCGGTGTAAGAATATTGTGCGCCAAAACCTTGTGAGTCCTTCTAAAGATTTGTTGCCACCTCTCCACATTAAGCTAGGCTTAATGAATCAGTTCGTGAAGGCTTTAAATAAGGAAGGAAACAGTTTCAAGTACATATGTGAGAAATTCTCAATACTATCTTAATCAAATTTAAAAGCAGATATATGTAATGGTTCTGATATAAAAAAAGTTGATATCTGATGCAGTATATATAAACTCTATGGATGAAAAGGAGATAGCAGCAGGGATATCTTTCTCTGGAGTTGTTTGAAAATTTTTTGGTAACAACAAGGATTCCAAACCGAAACATTGTGGCTAACATGCCTTAAGCATACGGGGAAATTGGTTGTAACGTCGGTATGAAATTTCATTTCATTTTATTTTTGTTTTGTCGCCTAGATTATTTCCCTGAAAATCTGGGATTTTTAAATGAAGAAAAAGGCAAACGTTTTCACAAGGATGTGCTGGAGTTCGAAAGGAGGTTCCAGGGACGCTGGAGCATCAGTTTACATGCAGACTATTGTTGGATGTTAAAGCGTAAAATATCTGAAAACAAACATAAAATAACAAGAAACAAGAGTAGTTTCACAAGTAAGAAGCAACGGGTGAAAAATTTTGTTTGAGATAGTGAAGGAACAGGAGTATTTTCTCTAGTAAGAAGCAACGAGTGTGAAGTTTGTGTTTCTCATAGTGAAGAAAACAAGACTAAATAAAGCAAAAATACTCTAGTGATCTATATTAACAACCATATCTATTAATTTCAGCAAGTTGGGTTTATTAAATATTCTTTTCCTTTAAAATAAAAAAATATTATGAAAACGTTTGAGATAAAATTCGCGTAATTATTCAATACATGTAAAGTGATTTCGCAAGAAAACCTTACGCGATCGAAGGAAACTGCTTAAAAATTCAAATTCAGCACATCGAACTTATATAAAATCACGTTTTTTTACTATAGGCAACAAACAAAAAGTTTAAATTCGCAGGCTAGTGTAATTAATTGTAACTAAAAAATTGAACTTGATTGTACTTCACTATCAGATCCATTTTCAAAGAAACAATATGAACTATTATTGTTATTGAACCAGCTAGTTTGGGAGAGGTTAAATCATCGATTAGTAAAAATTTGAATGTTGGAAAAGTATTCGAAAAGTTGTCGAAAGTTGTTGGAAAAGTATTCGAATTCTCTCTCAAAACACACCTCTCTCAGAACAACCTTGCCTTTTACACCTGATACGTTGGCACCCAAATTCCTCCATTCCGTTAGTGAAATTGTTGTGGATGTCATTGCAATTTTTTCTTCCTCATTAGGGAAATTATTATTATTGTTATTATTATTATTGTTGTTGTTATTATTTTTGTCATCATTATTATTATTTTAGGAAACCAGAAATGATTTGCCATCTTTTGTAGAATGTAATTATTACATCCGTCGACCGCTAGAAACGCAACCTCTTCCTACCATTTATACAACTAGAGGTGCTACAGAATGGCACAGACTTTCGCGTAGCAAATTTTTCTAATTTCCTTGGTGTGGACTGGCTTTCAGGTTTTGCTCCATTCTCTGGTCAGCTATCGTCACCCAAAGTACATTTTTTTTTACATTTTCTCACCTTTCTGTTTCTTAATAGTAGAACCGAAATATGACTTCAAGAATATTAAAGAAGGGTAAAACCTCGTCCAAAATAGAAATTTACATTGAACATTTTGACGCCGTTTTTAAGAAAATGGCGATTAAGCATGATTGTACATGCAAAATTTGAAGCTATTTTTCACAGGAATCTATTGCGTTTTCTATAAACGTCATTTGAAGTCATGTAAATCACTTCCACTCACAAATGCAATAAGGTGCAATAATGCAATAATCGATGGGAATGTGCATATTAACGGCGTGAGAGATTTAAAAAAAAATTACATTTGTGTAATTTTTGAAAAAAGAAAAGAATACACCAAAATGAACGTTACGTCATATTAAACAGTGTCATTACCACTATCCGTTGAAAAAGTTAGAAGAAAAAATTTTAAGCAGTTTCTGAGAAAATTGTGTTCGAACTTTTCTGAAAATGCGAAATATTGAGATCATTTTAAAAAAATCTGTTGAGTTTTTCAGAAACATTATTTGACATCACTTAAAGTACATATTCACATAAATACAATAATGTGAACAAATCGCCGCTAATGTAAATTTTAACAACTTGAGAGACAAGTCAAAAGTATTAAATTTTTGTAATTTTTTAAAAAACAACAACAAAGAATAGAGATATATGGAGTTAATATCATCGTATATGGTTGGTTTGGCGCTAACCTTACAAAAAATTGAAAGAAAAAATAATGGATCCGTTTTTGAAAAAATTTGTTTTTGTTATTTTATAAAATTGCAAATATTACTCGCAAGAATGCATGAAAACTACTAAAATATTCAACAAAAACTACATGACTGTTAAGAAAGAACCATTTATGAACAACAAATTTCATGTGAAGGAATAATCGCTGTCTTCAATTTTGTAGTTGTAGGAATATGCCGACCAAAAATTCAAACATTTGCAATTTTCAAAAATTCAGAGTTAACCGTGAAAGTCGCAACTATGCCACCTTTATAAGCGTATTTTACTCTCTTCTTACAAGAAATTTAAAGAAAAAATTTGGAGACTTTTTGAGAAAAGTTTCAAAATGTCCGGGAGGCTTCATGTAAAGTACCCCCAAAAATTAATGAGTGTTTTTCAAAATCGCATAGCTTCGGCTCAGGCCTGATCGACAGGAGTTTATTCAGTTTGGAAAAAAAGAACGCATAGTTTAGGCGCAAGAGTTGTTCATATACACCAAACGGACAAACGGACGGGCGGACGGATGGGAGGACAGGCGGACGGGCGGACGGACGGACGGGTGGACGGACGGGTAGACGGACGGGCAGACGGTCGGACGGACGGGTGGACGGACGGACTGGTGGGCGGCCGGACGGGCGGCCGGATGGACGGATGGGCGGACGGGTGGACGGACGGGCGGACGGGCAGACGGACGGGCGGACGGACGGACGAACAGGCGGACGGACAGCCAGACGAACGAACGGACATTTTCCAAAAAACACATTTTCGGTATCAGGAGACCCCAAAACGTGTATTTACGTTCAAATTACTCCCGTATTTATGTGTGTGTGCGAGAAACTAAAAAGCCATTTATGATAAAATAATTGTTAAATTTGCCTATTTTTGACACTAATTACGCGAAATCTAGTCACATTTTTCAAAAACTTGTTCATGGCCTTATTTCAAGATCTATCTTTGAACAACAGCTTTTGTTAAGGAGAAAATAGTATAGTAGTTGTAGGAAGACGCCGAAAAAATTGAACTGTTGCAATTTTCGAAAATTCAGACAGTGAAAGGAAAATGGGAAGTGAGCATTTTTAAACTTTGCCCTCTGTGACAACAAATCCACAAAGAAATTATTTTTGAGAAAATTTCGGAAATGTAAGGGTTCGTGTAAAAAACACTAAAATTAGTATATCAGTTTCAAATTCAGAGGGTCTCGAGTTGGCCAGATAGATCGAAGGATATCAGTTGTGGAAGAAACGGTCTGAACGGTTTATGCACTGTTGTTGACTCACAGACTGGCATGCACAGACGTTTTGCTGTAAACCAATTTTTCTGTCTGTTCTGATCCACAAAACTTGGATTCTGAATCCACACATTGTTAGAGGAAGTAATTTATTACATATAGGAACAAAATTTATACATTTTTCCATTATCACGACTCCACAATACGAGCTTTTCTATCGAAATATTGGCGAATTCCGCTGCAGCAATGATGAACGTGATGAGAGAAGGATAGGAGAAAAGGCCGTTACAGGGAGAGGATTAGTCATGAGAAATCATGACATATCTAAATCTATACATAAATATAAAGGGATGTGTGTCGCACGTAGACGCAAAAACTACTTCGACGACCGACATCGCTGAAAAAATCATTTTGTTTTTATTGATAATGGGTGTGTTTTAATAGTGATGTGAATTAAATGGGTCATATGGGGGCCTTGTTGATGATGATTTATTCGTTTATGACGACTAAAGCGCCCCTGAACTCTACGCATCCCGCCGTACAGTCAAGGATTAAGCGCGTCTTTACTGCGTACAAGTATTCTGCCCCTGTGATTGTGAAATATCGCCGGGATTTATTAAAAGAAATTTCTCTAAGATAGTGTCACAGCGAACGCTTGCCCAAATTTGAGGGAGGACGATTTAATAGTATACTTGACAACCATATCTAAACCAGGACATAGGACAAACCCATATTTGCTGGAAAATCTTTCATCTATTAGAACTTTTGCACAGCGCGTAAAACGTGAGTAACAATCACTTGACCAATAGTGACGAAGAGAGGAAGCTCTAGGGCATAGACTCCGCTAAGTTTTTTTTCTCTCTGTAGGAAAATAGGTTTCCCGCAGTTTTCAATACAGCCGACATTACCGATTCATTTAGATCGTTCAGTCGGTAACACTCTATGGATAGGTACTTCAAAAAGAACCGATGGTCAAGCTAGGTCGAATTCAGCCGCTGACTGGAGGAGAATTCTAGTGGCCGGCTACTCTGATCGGTAGTTCTCCATGGTTTCTCCAATCAACATCAGGTGAATGCCGGAGCAGTACCCTACCAAACGGGCCACTGCACGATCTTTCCTTCCTCTTCCTTGTCCTATCCTCTCCCATTACACACACACTTACACTAACATGCACTACACTACCGCATATTCCGGGAGACCGGTCGGGAGCTTAGAGCTTGTCGCGACTGGGGCGGTGCCCCGCTGGTGGGAGAGTCCTGGTTAGGGGGAAACGCCGACTGCCCTGGTTAGGGGACAGCCAACTGACTCGATATCACACTAGTGCTTGAAAAAGAAAGAAGAACCTTCCTCATTGATGTTTCAACTCCCAATACACATAATCTACAAAACAAAATTCAAGAAAAGTTAATAAAATACATGGACCTAGCTGTAGACATGAAACGTTTCCGAAAAAAGAAGTCATCAGCATTCTAACACCCGTCATATTGACCACAAACATCTGAAATCAACTCTACTACAACTAAGAATACCATGTACAGTGCATTCCGAGTTACAAATATCAGTCATCATAGACAGTTCTTATATTGTAAGAATTTTTTAAATTCTTAACATTTGTTAAATACTATGTAATTATCTGCCTATTATTGTTCTGTTTGGCTCTGAACCCCTTTTAACACAATTTAAAAGTACTCATTATTGATTCCAAATTCTTAAAAATAAGAAAACTATCCACACCATTTCGCACCGGAAGTACATGGATGTTATCAAACTTTACAGTTCGACTGACAGCTTCAATATCTCCTTGAAATAACTTAAACATTTTCTGAAGATATTCAAATGAGTTTTGGCCTTGACAAGTGTAAGCCACTTCACGTAGACAGAACAGGAGTTAGAGAAGATAGATAGCACACTCAATGACCAAACGACAATTCAGGCAATGGAAGATAAAGAAATATATAAGTATTTAGGATTCGAACAGGCAGCAATCACAGACAAAAACAATTAAACGGTATCTGACAAAAGTGTATAAATCAATAATCACTGCACTGGGAATCATAGAGTGGAGCGACACAGACCTCGAAGACGTCCAGAGACTGACTCGCACAACTTTGACAAAATTTAGACATCACTATCCAAACAGCGCAATAGAATGGATAACACTCCCACGAAGTGAGGAAGGAAGAGAGGCCTAACGCATCTCAAGAATTTGTACTCCAGACAAATCCATTCAAGGAACTTTTATTATGAGAAACAGGCAATCTCAGCGCTACACGCTGCAATAGTTGAAGCAAATACTAAATTAACCCCTCTTAACCTTAGTAACAAAACGCTGGACATTTCGTCGCGGTTTTCAGACAATAACTGCAAACTTGTGGTCAAGAAAGGAACTACGTGGACGCTGTGCAAAGGATTTGAAACAATCTCATGTGGACTCAAAAGCCTTGAACACTTCTCTAAAATATGGTGATCTACTTGGCGCAACGAAAGGGGTTCGTGGTTGCCATACAGGATCAAGTGATTAACACCACGAGCTACAGAAAACATATCATCAAACAAACATAAGATGACAAATGTAGAAAATGTCATATGGCAGCTGAATACACCACATCACATCAGGATGCAAATGAATGGACCACACAGATTACACCTATAGGCACAACGAAGTTGCAAATATTATTCACCGGAAACTGGCGGCGAAATCCAAACTACAGAAAATGACATATACATATTACAAATAGATTCCCAATACAGTACTTGAAAATTCAAACCACAAGTTGTACTATGATAGAGAAATTATCATAGGTAATACCACGAGTGCTTTGAAAATTGTCGATAAATCCCTGAGAATTTCCAAAGCACAAGTGGTATATAATAGTACTATTCCACGAATTAAATTGCTTCCAACAGAGTTCCAAAATGCGCCAAATATTGAAAATAACTGAAAGTGTGTTAACTGGATGTTAAAATCAAAGAGGTTATATTACAGTACATATGCGGTTTATTGCACATCAACAATCGCTGGATCGATACATACCGCCTATGACAGAAGTGTCGTGGGACTGACAGAAGTGGTTATTGCCCAGAAGAGAGGGCGGTAAGAAAAATCGCATAGAAAAAGTGATAAATTTTTTGAGATATCCACCCTCATTGGGGCATATTATATGTATAGTTAAACACTACTGGTTTAAATTTCCCGAGTGAAATAGTCACAGATAAAACCATTCATCATACAGACATAACTTTCGTACACAGACAGCAAAATATTGGCTACCTGATTGACATGACAGTTCCACAAACAACAGATCTTCTAACAGCTCATGCAGAAAAAATAACAAAGTACACAGAACTCGTAGCAGAAATCAAGACATTATGGCATCTCCAAAATATCTCATTATTTCTGTGGTAATTTCTTGCTTGCGGTTACACCATACAACATCCATAAAAATTTGGAACTTATTCAAATACCCAAATATACCTTCAAAATTACGCAAAATCTATTATCTTGGACACATGCAGAATTGTAAGACAATTCCTAAATTGCGACGAAAAACATGAATTGATCCGTGACATGGTGACTAACCCGATTCAAGGTCAAATAAAAACCGGCGAATACCGAGAAAAACAAAGTTAGATAATAATAATAATAATAGTAAAATAATGAACAAGGTGCAGATCAATAAATTTCAATCATTTATGTGGTGTAAAAGGAGAAGAGCCGACCTGGATGGCCGAGGTAGCTAAGAGCGAGTACCGACTCAGCGCTTCGGTCCGAAGGGTCGCGGGTTCGAGTCCCGCCTTGGGCATGGCTGTTTGTCCCTTGACTTTGTGTGTGTGTTGTCGCGGAGGGCCTCGCGTTCTGCTGACCCCAGATCAGAGGAGCCCGCAAGTGTTTGTCTAGTGTATGGTCGAATATGCGTCCCTTCGGGACGTAAAGGGCAACCGGCTGTCGGCTGGATACAAGCCCTAGGAAAAAAAGGGGGGAAGAATTAAGTCAAAATCGGAGGCACTTGTAATAGCTGCCCCAGATCAAGCGTTGAGAACACGACATTATGATAAAGCGGTTCTCAAAATTTCCCATGATGATAAATGCCGCATCTGCCAAGAACAGGTAGAAACCATTGATCATATTGTCTCAGCTTGTCCAATTCTAGCCAAGTCTGAAAACATGAAAAGACACGATAGGGTGTGTAGTTACCTCCACTGGGAGATCTGTATTGCCCTCGAAGTTCCAAACACATGCTTCAAGTGATACCAACACTCACCCCAACCGGTGACATTTGGACTGTGTTCAATATTGTACGACCAACAAATTCAAACTAATCGCACAATAGCGGTAAACAAACCGAATTTTGGTATCCAGGATTTGGAGGAAAAATCGTGTCTGGTAGTAGATGTGGCTGTGCCGTGCGATCAAAACGCCGTAACCAAGGAGGCAGAGAAATGTCTTAAATACAAGAATTTGGAAATCGAGGTCAGCCGAATGTGGGGCGTAAAATGACAAGTCGCCCCGATAGTTATCGGAGCTCTGGGATTCATTTCGCAAAATTTGTGTAAGAACTTGGCTAAACCCCTAAGTCATTCAAAAGACTGGGAAGTGCTTTTTTGGAACAGCCGACATTTTGCCCAAAGTATTGTAGAAGTACCAACAGTCCCTAGTTCATCTGCTCCTTAGGAAGGCGGTTGCAACCTAGAGTAGATTTCATATTCAACCGACACATAACGTCTTTAGCCGTTAAGTACAATAATAATAATAATAATAATAATAATAATAATAATAATAATAATAGTAATAATAATAATAATAATAATAATAATAATAATAATAATAATAATAATAATAATAATAATAATAATAATAATAATAATAATAATAATATTTCCGAAACAAAGCTGTATCATCCCAGCTTCACACAGTTCTCCAGGAGGCAGATGACAATTACACAGCTCTCAGCTTGAAACACGATATGGACCTCAGACAACCATCCTTTGACGTGGAGATTGAACTATGGAAACAGAAGGCACTTCATGGGAGATATCCTGCTGAGATAGCCAATTCAAATGTAGACGTTGTTATGTCGTACAAGTGGCTCACCATCGGATATCTGTTCCCTGAGACGGAGGGTTTCATGGTTGCAATCCAAGACCAAGTTATTGCAACAAAGAATTACCTCAAATATATCGTCAATGACACGGAGGTGCCCTGCGATAACTGTCGTGCCTGTGGTCAATCTCATGAGACGATACAACATATCATAGCAGGCTGTAGCATACTGGCTCCCACAGAATATAAGCAAAGACATGATACGGTCGGCCGAATTATCCACGCCCAGCTTGTGAAAATCTACGGGTTAGCATTAACACATAACATACATGTATATCCCACAAAATGTCATAGGAAATGTTAACTATAAGTTGTACTGGGACAGATGAATATTGACAGATCGAACAGTCCACCACAATAGACCTGACATGACATTTTTGGATAAAAACAAGAAGAAAGTATGGTTTATTGATATAGCAGTCGTAGAAACAAGCAATCTCACCAAAGTATATAATACTAAAGTCCAGAAATACAGGGAGCTGGCACATATCGTAAAGGAGCAATGGAACGTCCGGGAGATCGAGACCATCCCCATAGTTCTCTCAGCAACAGGAATCATCCCGAAGACCTTGAAGTGTTCACTTCAGCGGTTATCCATTAAGAAGAACATCATTATCAATCTACAAAAATCTGTGATTCTGAGTACTTGCTCTTTAGTGAGGAAATTTCTGAGAAATAATGAGGGGTTCTGAATTCATTGTTTATAATTTATTTTGATATGTATAAAGTTTTTAGCATATATATGAATTCATTGTTTATAACTTATTTTGATATGTATATAGTTTATTTGAGATTTCTTATTCATCTTACTATTTTGTTAAATTGTTTACATGAAATAATTGATGGTTGTCATGCTTTGATAAAACATAATGTCTGTATGGCCGCCTTATGTACCAGGAAAACTATGAATAAAGAGAATAATAATAATAATAATAATAATAATAATAATAATGTCATATATTATAAATATCATCTTTCTACAGTCTTGGAAAATGAAGAATGGAAGCTATACTGGGACAGAAGCATAATTACTGGGGCCCGGATTTTAATGACCTCAAAATCAGCGAAATATGCAAGCATTTATGACCTAAAACATATGTAAATATGACCTTAAAAAATTATATATGACGCTATACAAGTTTATTTTTTAATAATTCCTGTTGATTTTTTAGGTATAACATAAATACAAAATTCACTCAAGAACAGATTGTAAGTATGGTACATACGGTTTGCAAGCTTTGCAACTAACTAGCATTTTAACAAAATTGCTTGTGTCTGTAAAAGAAATCAAATACAGTACAATAAAACACATCAAACAAAATGTTTTGCTTTACTACTACATACTACTTGTTTGATGTTTTCTAATTTCCTCTAAGTCTTCAGTTTCTAGAGAGTTGCATTGAATTACAAGGTGTATTTTCAGATTTTCCATTATGTAGTTTCCTTGTAGTTTTGTATCTGAGAAAGCGCCTCTCCACATTATATGACGTCACGGAAGAGAATTTGAAGGCGGCGATGTCACTGCAGTGCAGCTTTGGTTTATTGCCTTCAAATGTTGCGATATTTCCTGAAATTATATCGCTCAGTTTGCACATTGCAGAAGACGCATCCAATATTTCGCTGAAGAACACGCAGCAATTTGTTGTGCACTTTTTCAGCCACATGACCACGAGCTAGACCCAACTCACTCCGTTCAAATTCACTTACGTTTCAAATAATCTGTTGTGGTATAATTGTTGAGTTTATTTGTGACAATATCACTTGATACGTTATCATGCGAGACAGTTTCAGGGTTTTTATTCTTGTGTCCTTAAAAATATGACATATGTATACATTTTTTAGCAAAATTTGGCCAAAATATGACCTTTTACTAAAAACAGTCCTTAAAAATATGGCAAATATATACATTTATGGCAAGATTTTGCCAAAATATGACCCTTTACTAAAAACTGTGTAAATATGACTTTATATGCACAATAAAAATACGGTTTTCTAATCGACAATACCTGGATTCGTGCATAAACTGTTTTAAAAGAAGGTTTTCACCCGAAGGTTTAGAAAAAATATATGACTTGTCATTAAAATCCGGGCCCTAATAATTACAGACACTTCAATTTCGAACAGTAGGCCAGATATAATAGTTCTAAACAAGCTCAAGAAAACAACCATGATAATCAATTTTGCAGTCGTCAATAATAACAATCTAGTGGGTATATAACATGAAAATTCAGAAATATGTACAGCTGACTCAAGAACTTCGTCATCAATGGAGACTTATGAATATCGACATACTACTGATATTCATGTCCACCACAGGATTAATCCCAAAACACACAATGCATGCAATTCAAGTGTTGAAATTACCATTTTCATGCATAGAGCAAATGCAGAAATCAGTAATACTGGACAGCTCCAGAATAGTAAGAGAATTTGTGGGATGTACTGCTGATTGGGAAAAAATTGAAATATGTAGAGAGTAACATTCGTTCTTGTCTCTGTGAGATCGACCGATCCTAGTCACATAGTACAGAGAGTGAAAAATTCGAACATAACATAACAATAACAATAATAATAATAATAATAATAATAATAATAATAATAATAATAATAATAATAATAATAATAATAAATACTGTTATTATTATAATCAGTGGCCTAAAGTAGCTAAAATGCTGCAGAACAAAACTAAAAAACGGTTTTCCAAAACGTAGCGTGTAAAAAAACTGAAGAACGACTCATAAAAATACTCTCGTACACATTACAATAAATTAAATATTTTATAATAGTTTAAAAATTGTCCATATTTCTCGCAAAATTATGCAAAAATTTTCCATATTTTCAACAAATTGTATATGAGCTTCTTTAAAGATCTGTTTGGGAAGAATAGATTTTATTTTAAAAAAATATTTATCTTTTATATGGAAATTGTAGGAAGACACCGAAAAAAGTTTGAAATTTTGCAATTTTCAAAATTTCAGAGGCGATTTTCTGTTAACGAATTTTTCAGTATCAAAGACCACAAACTGGATTCTAACTAAACACTGTGCTAGAGGAAGTAATTTATTACTTATAGGAACAAGAGTTTTCCACTTTTTCGATATCAGGGCCCCACAATACGAGTTTTTGGGATGGGGAACAAGTAAATGTAGCAAGTTTATTTTCATTTATTGTTTACGTATGCATTCTTCGTATATATTCATTTTACCAAAATTGCAAGTATTCATAATGTAAAGTATTTAGCAATGAAGTTGATGTTATAAGTGTTTAGTACATTTAAAAAATGTGTTTCCTATAATTGTATGAAATCGCCCTCGGAAATATTGTCTCGCCCTTGCATTATGTAAAAACGACATTAGCTGAAGTCTGGCAACGATGTTGGGAAAATGCTTCATTCGACAGTGTACTAATTAACACCAAATGTTAATTTTGCCCGGGGCACATTGACAATAAAATAAATTTTTGTATTATATTTTTAAGAAAAATATTTGTGAGTTAGGTAAAATTAGGCCCACTTAGTGAGTTAGGCCCACTTTGTAACAAATCATCAAATTATAAAAAGGAATAGCAGCTCTTAGTGTTACTAGCAAGTTTGGTCTACAATTAAAAACTGACGCTATTTAAATATTTTAGTTAGATTTATGAAATATGCATAATTATTGTCATTTGTGGTTGCTGTCCTGAATCAGAATCGCATCACATTTCTTACATTAATTCCAAATCAGATTCAGAAGAATAATCCACGCCTGTACTGCGGGCCTGGTGGTTGACTGGACGTTGCTACCTAGAGCCGCAATGCTACCGCATAAGCTGTGATAAATCATAGACTGCAAGCGGAGGGAGGAGCGGCGTTGCAGAGCTTAATGATGTTAGTAAACCAATCAAATCAAAGATGGCATGCCGCCTTGGATTTTGTCACGAATTCGACGTGTCGCGAAATGTGACAAAGAAGACGTAACTTTCGCTACAGATAGCAGCACTAATCGAAATACTTGACCCCGATCCGCTTCCCTTTGTTATATCTGCAAGCATGATGGAAGAGTTCCATAAAACGTGCTACTTCAATAACAGTCCAGGCAAAACACACTGTATTTGTAATCTGAAAAGGATTGAAACATTCCCAACCATACAGTAACAAGAGACAAGAGAAATTATCAGCTTTTGCAGTGCAGCCAATCGGGCTTCACTTCATCGTCCCTTCATCATAGACTTCATAGAAAGTGTTAAGAAGTTTACATCAAGCAAGTAGAGGCGTGCCGATTTCATTTAGAAATAGCTGAATACACACGTTCGTGGTTTAAACTTTTAAGTAATGATAACTGATGTTGTGGGAATTGGTATCTTTCGAAGGAAAATCAGCACGTGAAATGTGTAAGTTGAGCGTATTTGTGAAACAAATTACTTTTATGCCTTTCTCATCATCTGTTTAATCTTCCTCATTGTTATTATTTTGTAAAAGGCCAAGTTTTGAGGTAACGGGTCGCAACTGATAAATAATTCAAGACACTGATCTATTATACTAATATTGTTTTGTATATTAACTTTTTAATTACAAAAAACGTAAATCCCACGAAACCTTTCCGCAGATTGCTAATGAATTTATTGGATCATTTTACCCGAGAATTTCAGCCGCATCATAGTGCATGCAAACAGCAAATCATGGATATTTGACTTGTGTAACTATTTATTTGGGTAAATTATCAATAAATATAGGTTCATAATAAATCCTCCTTCTGACCGTGTTTATTATTTCACATATTACTACATTTTTATTCATTGCGCAATAATTAACTTGGTAGCAAAACCGAATAATTGAATGCACATCGGTTTTGTGTTTTTTCATTTCTCTGGTTTTGTAATGAAAATTAGTGGGAAGCAATGTGAGGGTGAGAACTAACGGAAAATATACAATACCGTTTCCAGAAAGGTTCACACCAGAGACTTAAAGTAAAAAGACCTAACTACTCTCAGAATCATCATATTTTTTCATCTGTGCCTACTAAGACAGTGTTTCCTTGCAGGAAGATTGGATATTATGCAGCAAAAATTTACCAAGATTAGAAAGAATAATTTTTAATTTCGTCACTTTAAGATGCACTATTTTTCCCATGTTAGCAACACAAACTCGACTGATTTCGTCTCTTCAACATTTCATGAACTTCCAGTAAAAATACTTACAAAATCGTAAAAATAATACGCAAAGAGTCACATATTCTATTTGTACCTTACACTGAATTAATAATAAGAAAGAACGGTTCAGTAGAAGCCTCGAAAGAATGTTTTGGATAAAGTATTTTAAATGCATAGAAGTGTGATTTTGTCACAATATTTGCCCCAAACGGTTGATATAATAGAAAGAAGATTGCCTTCTTAGTGTCACTTCGGTCTTCCCGTGCTTGATGGATGGCAGTTGTAGACGTGTGGTATATGCGCTTCAAGTAGATCATGTCTCGCCAGGCGCTGCCAAGAAGCCTTGGAGACAAGGGGAGGTGTTTCCCCGAAGACCCTTCCTCGCTGCTGGCGCAGCTCTACGACTAAAACTAGCTCGAAGATATTTTGAGCTCGGTGGCACGTTCCTCGGCGTCGCCGTGTGCCGCCGCCATCGCTGCCGCGCCGGTGTCACCTCCCACCGCGACCGGGCGCGCGGAACCGGCCCCGCAGGCCTTCCCCCACCCGCTCCTCCGCTCCCCCTCCCCCGCCCCCTCCCCCGCCGGCGCCCGCGCCGCGCCGCGCCGCGCCGCACCGCACCAGCCGGAGCACCATTCTGCGTTCGCTTTTCGCACTCGACCGACGTCTCTCAGTTATCGAATTGGCTCGGGGATGATAATTATTATGACTTGACTTCTGCTAACTGAAGCCGTGGTAGGCATTACGCTTTTTGAGACGATTTTTTGTACATTTATTGATAGTTATTAATTTTCCTTCAAGAACTAGTCAGCGATTCGCAAAGACAGCAATTGACGCCTTTCTCATCTACACTTGCTTGTTCGACCGTCGTTTTCCGTGTGTCGTGTGGACCGCTTGTGACTTCCACGATGCAGAGGCAACAGCAACAACAGCAGCTGCACCAGCAGCAACAACAACAGACTTTCGTACAGCAGCAGCAACAGGTCTCTCAACAGAGTGTTCGTCGCGTAGAACAGCACGTCACTCACCAAGTGACCAGCCAGCAACATCAGCAAGGTCAGTTGATAAAAGCGACCGAATGTTCGAAGCGGCTAGTGCTCCGCAGCACATGTGGGTTGAAGCGCGGGCATTGGCGGGCCATCATCGGACAGTCCAAATTCTTACAAGTTTACGTGTGAAAGTGAAGCATTTTTTAAATCGAAAAAATGCATTGAAAAGCGCTTTTAGGCTCAGGGAAGAAAGGAAGTGTAAAATGTGAGCGTTATCATTGGACTTAATTGTTTAATGCCAGTTCAGGAAGAACGTCATTATTTATGTATATTAAATAGTGATCAAACAGATTATCTAAGTGCTGGAAATATATTTTTGTATTCGTTATTATATCTTTAAGAAATGATAATTTACAGGAACTCAAATTGCATGTCGTTACCTCAGCCACATTTCTAGGTTCTTCCTTAAAATTAGTTAAGTCCCCAAGTGATCAGAAAAATGTTTCGAACTATTATAGTGTGAAAAGTATCTTCAAAAAGAGATTATGTGCTTTGTATTGCTTGTATTGCATTCTATAAAGAATTGCGAATTACTAGGTCTGGCACACGAGTGAACTTTCTAATGAAATCAGCAATTCTCATCTTGATCTGTAAATGGTCCCTTGTATAGTTAAAGTAAAGGTGTGAGAAAAATAGTTGTTAGTTCTGATTTTGCGTTGGGAAATTATCCATTTCTGTATACAAAATTTTAGCTAGATCGTAGCGAATGTGAAGGAACTTTCCAACCGTAATTGTATAATGTTAAATATGAAAAGGAAGAAAAAAAAACTTGTATGGGGAGAGCAAACCCTAAAACAAAGTATTAAATTAATTGGCATCTCGTCTTACTTTTACTTACTTCCGTAAAGTACATTTTAATAGCACAAGTAGAGGAAAAATTTATTTCGAGAACAATGAAACGTCAGATGAGATGAACATAAACAAAACTACCGGAATGAGAGTAAGAAACTATTTCATCATATGCCATCAATTCTAAAAAAAATATGACTTAGTTCTCAAAGTTTTATGAATGGTTTGATGAAACAAACATAACAAACTTAATTTCGTCTGTTACCTTTTCCTGCTCGAACGTAAAGTGAATGCCGGTGTGACATGATAGGGGCGAATTCTCGTAAAAAGTCCTTTAAATGTACATGTGGAGTGTGTTACGTACGTATGAAAGCATAATGTTATTGAACATTGTGGGTGGTAAGACTAGAAAGCTGCTGGACCACGCTACGTAATAAACGTCTATTCAGCCCTTTTTAGTCTCGGTGCTGCAAATGCTCTCAGGCGAACTCATTAATAATTAGGGTTAAACACAACAGATTTCATTTTTCTGGAATAAATTGGGAATGGAATTTCTGTTAAGAAGGATAGTATCGTTGTTTTTAGTATTTATTATTAGCATTAGTATTGCAGTATTTATTTCAAAATATTAAAATTTTCTCTGGAATATAACTGCGTGCCAGTTCAGTGAAAAATTTTAAACTACTAGATCACAGCTAGGAGCAAATGCCGTTATGGAACGCTTGGGTCACGCGCTAAGCTAAATAAAAATATCACTCGCCATGTTCTAGTTTAAAAATCAGCTGGAAATTATTCCATTTGCCCCAACTAAAATTTAATGTTTGTGTTGAGACACTCTTCTGATTGTTGTCGGGGAAGCTGTGATTTATTCTTCTTTCCTGCATTAGTTTGGCACTGGGATCACTGTCTGAGATCGCATCGGAAGCGGCGATCGTGAAGGGAACACCTCACGAACGGGCGTGGCGCTGGAAAGTCGCGATTCGATCCTGGCCGAGGGCCAGAAAATTTATCGATCAATCTGTATCGATTTCTAACTATACATCTGTCAGATACAGGATACCAAAAGGTACGGGTGAGATATTTCGCACACCGGCGTGTTTGTACAATGAGATAATAATGTTTATAATGAGGTTTTGCTGGAAAATGCCTTTCAACTGAATTATAGTTGTAAATGTAAAAGATTTCTATTGTTCCTTTCATGAAGATTGTGTTTATGATGACCGTTGAACGTAAGAAAACAATATTAATATTGCCAAAGAGAAATGTTTTGTTCGCATAGAAACTTAGAGAAACCCAAATGTGGAAAATGATGGGAATGGGGAGAGTGAAAAATAATGATAAGCCATATATCGAAATAGAGCATGATAATGTTATGCTAATGTCTCCTGACTGAAGTGGAGGAAATGCAACGTGAGTTTGTGGATGACCTCCCGATTCTGTTTGCTGAGTTTCGTGTTGTAGAATTGATGGTGGTTTTGCTTGTGGTGGTCTGATGAGGTTCTGCGACGAAATTTCAAAATAAACCAAAACACTTCGGAAGTATATACGTGCCTCTTAGGAAAGAAGCTGTAGAGGAATTGGTAATATTAAGAATACGCTGGCGTATTTTTTACGCTCGAAATTATTCTCGTAAGTACAAATAATACATCACTTACAAACAACGTTAGTAATACTAAGCGATACGCTGTACCAATGCTATTGATGAAAACGATTGAACTAAAATAATCCCTACTTTCCAGTAACGGATTGCGAAGCTAGTTTCCATGGTTTTAATGTCCAACCTGCAGACAGTTTCAACTCAAAGGAAGTTCTTTGGATAATCCAATTCCCGATACAATTGATATAGTTTGTATAAATAACGTCTTCATGACCAGCAGTATTTTGCAACTTAAGTCGATGTCGATTGCGAGTGTAACTGATGAATAGATCATGAAGGTTGTTCATATTTGGGCTCGTATAGGGAGTACGTATACATGTATCATCTTTGAGGCCGACCTTCGAAGTTAAGTGGTGATACATACTTTTAGTCTTGTGATTGTGACTGAGTATTTTGTTGAGAATAGAGCTGAAGTATTATCTCTTGAAATATACTGAATGGTTTCCAGACGGACACTTGCCACATATCCTCGATATAGCATTTTTATTCATTATTGATTTATTTGACAAGACATTACTGTCTTACAGAAAATAGAATTCGATTTCTGTGAATGTATGTGGCTATTTTCGTAGAGCTACCGTAATTGAAATGATGATGCACCTCAGAACGAGAGCGTCGTTAGAGTTGGCTAGTGCCCGAGCAATGAGTGACGCGTGACGTGGGTGCGCCTGATGAGGGAAATGAGCCGGGGGCAAATGAGCTGCGAAGGTATCGCCCTTTGACCCAACATGTCATGAAAATAAGGCGTTAGCAGACGTTTGCATGGCGACGTCAAAACAATCCCTTGGCGGGGGAGGAGGCTGAATGGGGCGCCTGGGGACAGATGGCGCTGAACTTGTCTCGTCAATGAGCCATCGCGCCGGGTAGATGTAGAAGCGACCATCAAGGGCGCCTTGCCGCGTTGCTCTGACCCGCCGAGAAAGGAACCGTGTCACCAGGTCAGCAGGATACTTGAGGTGGTCCTGAGGGAGGGGGTGGCTGGAGGTCGGGCGCTCACTCACAGGTGTCGCGGGAACTCCGGAGAAGCCGAGTCGCGCCACCGCGTTCTCTTTCCCAACGCACCTCTCTTGCTCTCTTTCTCTCTCGCTCTCGCTCGCTCTGGCCAGCGGATGGAGCGGCCAGACAATTGAAGTATCTCAGCTGTTTCATTTATTTGCTCTCATTGCGCCTCAAAACAAAAATTGATGCCAATATGCTACTAAATAAGTGACAATGATAGGGAAATTATTCGGAGCAAGTAAATCAGTTTACTCCTAAGAGGTATTGACTGGAAAATCGAATGAGGGAGATAACAGTGAATGAGCCATATTATAGGGTAAAAGTAGTCGATGGATTTTTGAATGCATTGGCAGAATTGAGAAAGCTCAAAAAGTGGTTGAAATGATTTGGAAAGAGCAGCCCTCATCCGTCAGCTGGATGATCTGCACCCTCGCGGCTGTGGCCGCTGACTCACCGACAAATCTACTTTTGAAAGATGACTCCTGCACTCCTGCCGCTCCGTTGATAGCGCAGCGCATCTAGCCCGCAGCGAATTGGGCGCGCTGACTCAAGGCTAAAAATAGAGATGAGCCCCACCGCGCGAGGGAGCAATTCTCCGCCTCGACCCGCCCTGTCCTCCTCGAATGCCAGCGCTCCAAGGTGTAACCGGGGTCGCACGCGGCGAGGCGGAGCGGGAGGAGAGGGGCGCGGCGGGGCGCGGCGGGGCGCGGCGGGGCGCGGCGGGGCGCGGCGGGGCGAAGCGCTCCAGTCGGGACTGCGTGGGCGGGAGGACCCCCTCCGTCGCGCCATCACTACCCTCCTCCGCCCGCCCACCCAGCACACCTAGTCCAGCTCGCGCTCACCTCGCTCCTTTCGCGCGGCTCGGCCACGCCCCGCCCCGCCCCGCCCCGCCCCGCCCCACCCCCTAGCTCGCCGTTCTCCCTCATTCCTGTCCCACCCAACCCCTTTCCAACCTCCGTCCAACTCCTGCCACACCACCACACTCAGCCTCGCCCAATCCCCGGCAAACCCCGCCCAAACCCGCCCCCAACTCCCCCCCAACCCCACCTGGTCTTGTCTCAACCTAGCCTCGCTACGCAGGTGCCACGCGGCTGCTAAGGTGCTCTGACTTTCTACTTGTGTATTATGTGTCTGCGTTCATACGGCAACCATTGAAATCTTTGGAAACTGGGTCACTCCTTCGTGGGATGTAATTGCTACGTTTTCTGTACTTCATTTAATTGCATGTTCAAGTCCAAATGAATGGAGGAATTTTAACATACAAGGAAATTACGGTATTATTAGGTTATCTAGGTTCTCTTGAATTTCAAACAATAAAATGCGGAAATTTAGTATTTTATTTTTCAAAGGGGAATGAATTGTTTTGGATCTTAACGAAGAGTTTTGAAACATTTATACTATTCTTGTATCGAGTTGTGAAGCAAAAATATACTGTATTAAGATTTCGGTAGATCTCAAATGACCCAGAAAAAAGGGAAGACAAACAATTCGTAAACGTCCCTATCTCTAAGACATGAGTTACAAAGTACGAAATCAGCGCAGATGGACTCTTTCGGATCATTTTTTAATACTCTGACAATCTTCCTTGGAATATTTTCCTTTTCGTGCCCAAGGGCAATAGATGTCACATGAAATTAAATGTAGGGCAGACTAAACATAATTTTCTTACCTTCCAATAATTGTACCGTGCTTGAATTCCACAAATTTGCTTGCACGTGGAGAGTTCGGTTTGTTGCTAGTTTCTATGATCACGGCAAATTCCGTGTCTTCGTAAGCAGATGCTCATCGGACGGGGACTATATATAACACAATTGCTATAACGCGTACAATCCAAACCTATATATTTGACGAGGATGCGTTTTATTTGCGAAGAGATACTTCAGCTACTAATTTTAATATTTTTTCTTTAAAAATATTGCTCCGTTGGTTTTAAGATTTGAAAATTGAAGACAGATTTATAATATGTAGTTATTAATTATTACTTTTTTATGTATGTTACTTATTACATATTTTTGCCTCAACGCCTGTTGTAAACAATCAGCTCTGTAAAAAATGGTCATGTACAATTTTTTGGAAAAAAACGAGTAGATTTCTCGTAATTTGTCAGAAATTTATGAAATGTCTGAAAATAATTCTCGAAAATCACTCTATTTTTTCAAGAAAATTTCTCCTCGTCGGTACAACGTACGGTAAAAAATATGATGGTAGTCCAATTCTGAGAGAATTCTCAGCTTTTTCGAAAATTGCAAAACTTTGGCATTTCAAAAAATGCAAAATTCTGTTGTAAAAAGCAAAATATGTTGTAAAAAATCTGCTCTGTAAAAAATTGTATATTTTTTTTTAAAGAAAAACGAGTTGATTTCGCGTAATTTGTCTACAATTTTTGCAATTTCTAACAAAAAAATATTTTCTCAAAAATTCTCTTTCATTGAAGTTCCTCCTCGTATGGTAAACTAGTTATGCTACACCTGCACTTATTTTCTCCCGTTATTTCTAATTGTTCCGGTATATTAGACATGAACATGAACTACATGACAAACTACGTGAACACGCAAAAGGGTTTTCAGCCTGCAAAAATTATTTTCCACACCGAGACTCGAACTCTGGTCCTCCGAGATAACTTGCCGTCACCCAGCTCACTACGCTACAGAAGTCATAAAGTACGAAGTTGAGCCGACACAGAAAAACGTAATTCTCTCAACCCAAACTTTTTCCAATACGTATTTTTTTACAATTTTCGCAAATACGGATAGTTCCCCAAAATTGAACTAGCACCATAATTTTACTTCACCCTTACGGAGATACTTCATAAGAAGAGAAAGTTATTACGTTCTCGCCCTCACGAAGGCACTACATTGTAAGAAGAGACAGTTATATAATCGGGCGCAAGAAAACCGCGAATTTTCGACAGAAAAAATCTTACTGTCGGGCCCTGATAACGAAAGAGTAGATAAGTCGAGTTGCTTAATATATAAACAAAATTCCTTTAACACGTGGTGTAGCCAGAATCCATGTTTTGTGGTCCTTGATTCCGAAATATCCATTGACGGCAAAACGCCTGTGTCTGTGGCCAACGCTAGTGCCTAAGCTGTTCAGCCGATTTTCTCCAAAATTGATATTCCCCGATCCATCTGAATGAACTCGAGTCTTTGGGAGTGTCAAACGGATATTTTAACTTTTGAGGGCAGATATTTTGGAAACGGATATTTTGACTTTTTTGCGCCGGCCCGAATGGGCCCGCTACGTCACTTCTGTGACTTCTGGCACTTCTGTGGCTACGTCACTTCTGTGGCGTAGTGTTATGAGTGACGGCGAGATAAATTTGAGTTCGGGTCTCAGAGCGGAAACGGTTTTTTTCTGGTTGAAAACACTTTTGCAGGTTTAGGTAGTAGTATAATATAGCGGAGCAGTTAGAAATAATGCAAGAACGTATGCGCTATTATAGAACCACAAGTTTTTTTCTTTGGGATGTTCTTTAAAACTGCGCGTACCCACTGGTTTCAACAACAGCAGAATATATGCTAAAATGCAATGTAGCTGCATGTTCAGAAGTTAACACTGGAAGGAAACACTGCTTGCAGTGCAAAAATCTTTCCAGACACGCATACAGATGTGTTTGTAGATAGTGGAGACATTTCGTACATATGCTGAAGTAGTTTGAATAGACGTGTAATGTATTTACTTTTATTTAGTAGTTTTTATTTACATTTATATTGTCGTTATTATTATCAAAATACATTTGTCTATCAATCATTATTTTTTATGGTCACTGATATTCAAATTGTTTTCCCAAAATGTGCAATACTATTTGTACAATCATAATTCATTCCTGGAATTTCTTTCCAAGATTATGTTAGAATTGCATTGTATGTCATCACATTAAACTGATGTGAAGTAACAAAAAGCTTTATTTCAACCCATCCAAATCTGTAATTTCAATGTTTCAGACTCCTCAACTTTTACGTATGACAAAAAATTACAAAATATGAATGAATGGAAAGTAGAGTTCAGAAAAAATTGCAATAGTCCTGGATTAACTTTTCGTAATTTTTAAATACGACGAGCAGCACTTGGAACTTGTTCCCCTAATGAACATAAACAAACAGACAGGCAGACAGACAGACAGGCAGGCAGACAGGCACACAGACAGGCAGACAGGGAGACAGGCAGAGAGACAGACAGACAGGCAGACAGGTAGACAGACAGTCGGCAGAGAGACAGTCAGGCAGAGAGACAATCAGGCAGACAATCAGGCATAGAGACAATCAGGCAGAGAGACAGACAGGAAGACAGACAAGCAGGAAGACAGACAGATAGGAAGACGGACGGGCAGGCGGACGGACGGACGGGCAGACGGACAGACGGGCAGGTCGACGGATGGACGGGCAGGCGGACGGACGGACGGACGGACGGACGGACGGACGGACGGACGGGCAGGCGGGCGGACGGACGGGTAGACGGGCGGACGGGCAGGCGGTCGCTCTCTGTCTCTCTCTGTATCTCTTTCTGTATCTCTCTCTGACTCTCCGTCTCTGTCTCTCTGTCTCTCTCTGTCTCTCTCTGTCTCTCTCTCTGTCTCTCTCTGTCTCTCTCTGTCTCTCTCTGTCTCTCTCTGTCTCTCTCTGTCTCTCTCTGTCTCTCTCTGTCTCTCTCTGTGTCTCTGTGTGTGTGTCTGTGTGTGTATCTGTGTGTGTATGTCTCTGTGTGTATGTCTCTGTGTGTATGTCTCTGTGTGTGTATGTCTGTGTGTGTGTATGTCTCTGTGTGTGTATGTCTCTGTGTGTGTATGTCTCTGTGTGTATGTCTGTGTGTGTGTATGTCTCTGTGTGCGTATGTCTGTGTGTGTGTCTGAGTGTGTGTCTGTGTGTCTGTGTGTATCCGTGTCTGTGTGTGTGTCTCTGTGTGTCTCTCTCTGTCTCTCTCACTCTCTGTCTCTCGCTCTCGCTCTGTGTGTGTCTCTCTCTGTGTGCCTCTCTGTCTCTTTTTCCCAATTATGATCCTGAGAAAAACCATGCACAAGGAAATTCTTCAAATTAGAATTCCTGTCTACCTTGACCTGTTTTGTTTCGCAATGCAATGCCACGTAATGGGAATTGCTTGAGCCGCCATCTGGTAATAAGTCACTCAACCCAAAGCGTTTTCGGGAAAAGTATATCACCGGAGAAACGAAAATATGGTTTTCTTTAATGAAAGAAATTTATAAACGGCGAGTTGCAGACAGGATACTCCAATACCTCTCTGTAGTAAGTTGTAAAAATTGCATTGTTGTGAAAAAGGTCTTAAGAATCCTGTCAGCATTTCGCCTTTAATCTATGCAAGAAAAGTTGTTTTTATTTGTATTTATAGAAACGAGACGAAAAAACTAGAGAAAGATGATGGAGAAATATAAGAGGAAGAAGAAACAAAGGAGAAAATGAGATAATAAGGAAAAAGGGAATAAGAATTAGAAAAAAAAAGAATAGGTCGCAATGCAGAAGGATTTGAAGTTTTTTGATTTTCCGTTTACAATTTGCCTGTCGATAACAGAAGTATACACCTGTACTGCTGAATGTCTGGGCGGCGGCCACTTCACGTCGGGTGGCCAGGCGGCTCGACCTCCCCCTCCAGATGATCCCAGAGCCGCTCCCACTCTCGCCCGTTGCGGCTGGCTATAACAGTGTGGAATGTGACGCCCAACAGGAGAGACTCCGTAAAAGGATGGGTGGGTCGGCGCTTGTTGCGTTGCGAGAATAAGGCATTCTGTACCATATGGACCAACTCTGTAAATGGCACTTTTTCACGAAGCGCGCTGTTTAGGAGTCATTCGTGAATATAGGCTATGCCCACGAAGTTAATTGCGAGCCAGATTCAACTGTCGGTAATTTTTCATTCGTATCAAATCATATATGATCATTTTAAATTTGTCTTTTATATGCATTTTGAATTTTTCGTATACCTACTTCTATGAATAATTATGTAACACTGCAATAAGTCGGTATCGAGATTTCGATGGAAATGTCTTGTAGGGTCCCTGACGCGGTGTAATTTTATTTTCTTGTATCCAAGTATATGTAGAGTGTACACGTAGTGTAGAGAAGATGTGTTATGTTGCAAAATATAATTTTTCTTCGAAATTTTATTTTTAAATTATGTTGTTTGCTATGCTTAAAACATGAGTAGTTTCCGCATAATTTTTTTCTTCACTAATGCATTAACAATGTTAATAAACAAATAAAAAATCTTTCTTCCTTTTCCAAGATAAAAGTTTCAAAGAGCAAGCTTACGTTATTAGTTCATTTCCTTGAGATTGATTTGTGCTTCGTTCAATCATTTTCTACCAGATTTCTTTGCGTTGGACTGTTTTGCGGTTGTGTTGTTTAATTATATTAAAGAGGAATTATTGGAAATTTTGAAAATGTTTATAATATTTGAAAAATATTCGGAATAAAAAATGGAAATGAATGTTGTCAAGATTATAGACAAAAACCATTAGTTTTATAAATTATAACAGATATTATACAAGTTCTGAGGGTAAATCTAAAAAAAGTGAAAGAAAAATGTTCCCCAGTATTTACATCCATTTTCTTACTTCCGAGATTTTTTTGTTGTGAATAATTAATAGTACAGTATACATATATCACATTACGTTACATTTCATTACATTACATTACAATACAATACAGAATACTACAACACATAGAGCCGTCCATCCTTCCCATTAAATTGTTCCTCCCATGTAGCCCTAAAATCTACGCATCTACACGTAGGTGTCGTCATACATCACAATTTAATAAATTTAAAGTTATAATAAATTCCGATCATAATATTTTATTTTCAATTTTACATTGAATGTTAAACATCTGTTGTATGCTTGCTATCTGTTTACACTCAACCCTGTTCCGAACGTTCTACAAGGCATAAATATATTGGCGAGCGAGTACATTCCTTCTTACTAAACGAAAAGCAGAATCTCCAAGTCTTCAGCTTCCCAGCCCTTCCGCAGCAGCGTTCGACGAGCAGTGGGCTGTGAAACATTCCTGAGTATCACTATTGTAATTAGTGCAATTTCTTGAAATCTAGCCCTGCGGTCGCTCGAAGCAATAGGCCACAGTCCCCGTTTCCCTCGGGCATCAATGGGTCAAGTCACAAGGTGCGATTGCTACCTCACCGTTGCACTTTTGAAAGGAGCGGCCCGAGCGCACGCAACTACTGGAGCCATTTCACTTATTCTGATATCTAGGCACCAAGGCGCTGGGCCGTCACAATCTCACCCTGTTTAACTCGGAAAGACTTGGCTGCTTGTCCATTTTGGCGACGCAGGCACAACGAACAGTGTGACGGTGGGTGTCTATTAATTTGTGGTCCTGGTTAATAAGATAATAAGTCAAATTTTCGTGAAAATGAAATAAGTATGCAACCGGGTTTTCCTACTCATTCTCATTTTACATTTGTGTATAAATCGCATCGTTAAATTCTGTGTGGTTGCTGAGTAATTGGCAAATTTGAAGTAAGGAACATGATGAAAATTTCATAATATAAAATACCCTAACAAACGAAATCAACTGGTAGGATCTCTAACGCTATAAACATTATTCAAGATTATTTATTAACATCAAATATCAAATATGTTAAGATGTCTGATTTTTACGCTAAAAGATTAGTTCAAATCACATACGGCACAAGATGATCTGGACTGTCCGGGTGACGCCGCTTCGAAGACTGAGTAGCCGACATTTTGACCAACATATCGTGGTTTTCTTTAGGATTGCACCTCGTGCAGTACAGCCCTGAAGAAGACCATGATGAAGACGCCCATTTGACTTTAACCGACGCATACCAATGTCCTCCAGGTATCCGGACACTAATGGAGGAGTCAACGATGGGCCTCGAAATGAATTGCAATATAATTGAAGGAAAAATGTATATACTTAAGAACTAAATCTCTGTGTATTTAATAATATATTACAATAATTTTCTGCAAATTCATTTCTCCAAGTATTTTCAGTTTTTGAGCTGTGGCCAGTGCATACATATTTTAAACATTTTCTGTTCTTGCGATCCTTTTCGCAGGGACATGATGGATACTTATTTTTTTTTTTATAACTAGGTCAACACTCACTATGATGCATGGAATGTACAACTTTTATCTACAGCGACAGACACTAAAATAATATTTTATCGGTCTTTTGGACTGTTCTCACTGTAAAAAACGCCGGAGTTTCCACGAAGAAAGAACGCATGGCGTCTGTTTTGAATTTTGTCATAAACATCTGATAAGCGGTGAAAAATGAAATTATCGCTTATGCTTAGGAAACGTTCTAATAATATAACTCCTGTAAGATGAAACAATACCTCCGCATGCAAACAAAGAAAGGGGAAAACATTGTTGATCCCCCTCCCTAAGAATGCGACTGTTAATAGATGCAGGTGTTCGGTGACGCCAATTTCATTTAACGTAAAAATTTCACTCCTTGAGATAAGTGATTGACGACTTGAACACACCACATAAGTGAAAGAAGTAATGAATCACATGAAACGGAGAAGGTTGCTTCTATTCATGTTTGACGGTCTATCGGCAACGCTTTCTGGACAATCTGCAAAAAATGGATAAAAAACTGCATTAGCATTTTGATGGCAAAAACGCTAGTAAACCCCTAGGTTTCAGAGATCTATCAATTTAAGATAGCAACTGTGACGTACCCTGTGACGTACTCTAGATAGGAACAACCGATTTCTACACTTCTCGCGAAAGAAAACTTTACTTCCTTTCTACGAGCAAGGAAAAAAAACTTCAATTTTATAATTCTATGAATTGATGTGAGAAAGACGACGGCCTGTGCATGCAGTGCGTGGAGACCCTATTAGTCGGCGAACTCCTCTTTAGAAATGAATTTCCTTTTCTTTAATTACAAAACTGATATCTCGTGTGGAGACGTGTACTATCTTTATCATTAAGCTAATGGCAATGACTTCAGTTTAACATAAATCAAACGGTCCAATACACCCCGTCAATCGAACTACAACACTTCATTATGTTAACATTAAATAATATAAAGTTAAAAATAAAAACAAGAATGGAACCAACTGAAAACCTCAGAAAGTAAACGAGTGTTGAAGATATTGTCCATTATCATCAAAAGGCACATAAAAAACCATTCCAATCAACAATGTCACAGAATACAAACTCTAACAATAAAAAACATATCATTAAGACAATTCATAAAAAATATTTAAAAAGAAGCAGAATATCCTCACGAAAAATTCTTAACAGGAGAAGTCTACTTAACCATGGGCAAATCTGAACTTTTATCGTCTACTTTCGCCACCTAAACCTCCCCTCCCCGTTTCACACTCTCTACATAGAATACGCCCTGAAACTCGCTGCTTATGGTCCTCACCACAGAATCAAACTAGCCTCATCAAATAAAATTAACCAAATAATAAAATGCTTATCAATAAAAAATCCTCCGGACACGACAAAATACTTTAGAAAAATACTTCCCCCAACCATAACGTTCAGTTCTAAGATTTGGAACTCAAACTCAAGTTTAAGAACTGTTAAGTTTCTGACATTTCTGTCAGCCTTGAAAAATTGATTAATAAAAGTCCTACCCTCCCCCTCCCTCCCCCGGCCACCCCTCAAAAGAAAAAATAACGAAAAAAAAACCTGACCCTAGGAACATCTATCAGTTTATGGCCCACATTATTAAAATATTCGAAAAATAAGACTCAGAAAATTGCTTTAAACCATCAACGCTATACTAAAAGAACAATGCGGATTCATGCATTATTTTTACTCAGAACCGAGAAATAGAGTCGCTATACAGTCTTCCAAAACGCTCATACTACTATTTATAGACATTATGCAGTCTTTAGACAGAATCTAGCATTCATATTCAGAATCTAGCTCATTAATGCAGAAATTCCATACTACTTAACTAATATCATACACATCTCAAACAGAACCTTTTCAGAAACAATAACCATAATTCAAACCCACGGAAAATAGCAGCTGGTCTTCTTGAAAATTTACCTCTCTCGCCCATGTGATTCAACTAACACATAGCAGATATATTCAATTAAAAAAGTCACACAATTAGCTGATAGCGTTGCGTTATTAGACTTAACCTTGACAAACATTTCACTCTAAATGAACAGTATCGAAATACTACTATTGCTAAAGCGAGATAATAAATAGTTAGGCAAAAAATAGAAAATTAAATTATTTGCAAAAATATTATCTTTAACACTGTTTCCCCCACTACCTTAAGCCAATAATAACGGACCAATGCCGTGGTTCCTCTGAAACAAATACCGATGACACCGAGATAAATTGACATAATTAATATCAAGCTAATTTGGAAGCAATTCAAAAACACCAAAATAATACAAGGCAATATAAAATGCATCAATTAAATATAACTACCAACATAATAGAAACTACAACCTACAACTAAAGACAGCAACACTAATTTTCAAAACCATCCACAGACCCCTTTGTTCTCCATGCCTGGCTTTTATGGATCGGCGAAATTAAAAGAAGCGAGAACAATAATAAACGCCCCACAGTTCGCGACAAATAAACCATTCCCTGAAGAACTGAACATCCATCTTCTCGTACATCACGTTGCATAACTATCATACAACTTCCAGGCAAACACCGCCCAAATAATCTACCTTTCAAAATCCAACTTCCCAAACAGATTAAGTGCAATACAAATACATCCTGAAAACACTCTATAACGAGTAGTTCTGAAGTCCTTCGAAACAAATAACTGCCCTGATAGGAATCCAACGCATACTCAGCTTTTGTGGTCGAATACTGATGCAGCAGCGTGCAAATGAGCAAAAATGTCCGCTTGCGTTTTAGGATGCAATCGGAATAATTTGATATGACCCCAAAAGAGGCGTGACGTGTAGCGATGTTCGGTAGTAAGCCTACAACGTATTTGAAACCCCACCATAGAGAATCTTGAAGTATATGTTCGGTAAATACAAAATCATTTAAACATTGATCCGTGCATTTGCGAAAAAATGATTCACTTTCACGATTCAGGGAGAGGTTTTGTAAGAATATTTTTTTGTTTTGTTGTTGTTGTTGTTATTGTTGTTGTTGTTGAAATATCGAAGTGTCGTAACTTCATTAGTCGCTGTCTCTGGCCGACGAGATGCCCCCATGTGTCGCCCTATGATGTTTATTTATTGGAGCTTATTGAAAGACAGTAAACAAAAATAAATCTCAACATAATAAAAAACAATCCACTTGCAATATAGGATCTTAAGAAACTATATTGACAGACATTTCTACCTCAGACTAGGCCCATAAATTGAACTAAAAAATCTCGCGCAGCATTGTCATGTCAGGAACAGGTTTATGCTTCTGCCCAAATATCTGTTATGTGAGTCTTAAGGCTCAGATCTGGGCATAGCTTATGTATATCACTTGTTGTTCTTATCATCAAATATATAACTATGAAAACACATAAACGCTAGATGTAGTGCACCTCTGATAAATTGTGATACGCATCGGTAGAGAGATTTTCAAAGTCTAATGTATGGGCAAACGAACACGATACCAAACCAGTGAAGGCCAGCTACTTATTAATAAAGCCAGGGGGCGCCTTATTTGCACTGCACCTCTGCACGTACCAAGCTATATCATGTGCTGCGCCGAGCCATTTTATCATTAAAAGTTGTTTAAATTTATTGCATAACTTTTAAGAGTTTCATTTGACTGCCCTTTTAGATTGTGCTTATGGTTCAGTGTAAATTGTAACGAGTTGGCTTGGAATAAATTGACGGAATTAGGAAGGAAGAGAAAACTTGGGTAAGGCCAGATATGAGTGTGAGTAAAAGGATGAGCGAGGTGGCGGGCGAGGAGATTCCGTAAGCAGATAAACGTTCCACCTCCACCGAAATGCAGCTAAGACATGGAGCTCGTTCCAGGAGAACTGTATTTCTGAGAAGAAGTGGAGATCGAAAGGATGGCGAAAGCAGTATTACACATTTTGTGTTTTGATGAGGATTTTATTGATTTGCGTTACGTTCATATTGGGTAACATTATTCTAATTTTTTTTTTTATTTTGCCGCCTTCGTTTACCACGGTATCTTCTTGAGTAGAGGCGTATGTGCATATCCAGTTCTCAGAGATCGGACACACTGATCAAAGGTTGGAGGGTCGTTCTAAGAAAAACTTTACAGACAAGTAAAATAAAAGTTCTATATTTTTACAATTATTGATTCTATGCGTATTATAGGCCCTATTCGTTTTTGTATAGTTGCCACAAGATGGTGGCGGCGTACTTTTGCTAGACATAGGGTATTTACTGTTAATTACGGTGTCTCTGTCCCCAAGCAAAGCCACTGCCATGCTCAGGACGAAGCCGAACGCTCTTCGAAATGTGTAGTTTGCATGAACGTTGAGTCTCCTGAAGAGTTTGTCTTCCGTATATTGCGGAGGCGTTAAATATTTCTCCGAGCAGCAAAGAGGTGTGAAGTTAGTTTCCTGTTGTCCGCGTCACATGCCATGCCCAACCTCATTCATTTCGACATGCCTTTGCGACCCGGGTCGGCTGCAAATATATTTTTAAGTTTATAATATTTACGGGAAAACGTAGTGTACATGATCTGTTACTACCGTTCCACCGGCATTGTAATGGGCGGAAGAAGTGCATCGTGAATGGTGCATGTGCAGTGGCGCTTGGGGCTTCAGCCCTCCTCACATACTCAAAAATAGAGCTTCTTTCTAATTTTTTAAATTAGCGAAAGTTATTCAATGTATCAGTTATACATTTTTACAATAAATTAACAAATAAAAATTCATTTTATATTAGCGCAAATAAAAAATCATTTATGAGAAAGCGTAAGTCGGCAGCATCCCGCTCCCCCGAGAAAAATCCTAGGTGTACGCATTGATTTGAAGAAAACACACCTCATCGCACGTTCACTGTGTTAATTGTTTTTTAATATTGTAAACAATGTAAATATTTTAGTATAATTATAATTGTATCCCAACTCTATTTTTTAAAAAGGTAAGCTTCTGTCAACTTATATATTTATATTAAAATGTAGTAAAAATGATACAACTGTAATTTTTTTAATGTGCATTTGTAAACCAGATGTCTGAAGATGGCAATGAGGTGTAGCCGAAACGTCACGTCACGTCACCCCAAACTACAATGTAAATAAAATTTAATCACAAAGAATTACAATAATAAATACATTTGAATGTCTAAAATTTTAAAGTGGATCTCTTTGTTTTAATAAATAAACTATAGACATTCATTGAAGAAGAAAGAAAAAAACACACCTTATCTCCTGAGCACATGTGTATGCTAGCAGTTGATCCTACATAATTTGTTGTTAGTTCACCAGTGCCTTTGAGCAACAACTTGTGGCGTAGCTTTGATTTGGCAATGCCCCAACGGCTTAAAAAAAGAGTAGCATCATTTTTTAATTAATACTGTACAAAATAATATTATATAATAAATACTGTAAAAACGAATTGTTCGAATTTCTATCGCACAACGTGCTCTTGCACATTGCGCTTTACATCTTTATCAAGTATTTCTCATAGCTAGGTAATTATTCTCAAAGGGATTCTGGAACTCAAGAAAACGTGTCCAGATTACATCCTATTACATATTCTTCTCCCCCATACATCACATGAATATTTTACTTTTTGACGAAAATCAAAACTAGCTATTATGGTACTAGATACGAAGGGAACATTTTGAAAATATCAGTTAACCCATGTAGAATACAATATACCGACTGTAACAAAAAATGTCAATCAAACCAATATAAATCAACAAAAGGAAGTTATCAGCAAGAGAAATATTTAGAACGATAATAAAACGATGCCGGGGACTGGGTAAGAATTCAACTGAGATACTACGCCATCCTATCGCTGCGTAGTTTAGCTCTACCCAGTGGCGGCCGGGACTCGTGCAACGAGCGGATTCACCGGACGAGACATCTGTACTATTATTAAATTCGGGGTTGGTTATCCCAGCTGCTTAATTCTTAACTTCTCTGGGAGCGAAAGAGAAGACAATTCTCCCTACTAAGCTCATTGACAATTGGCATGTGTTCGCAGCCCATTCCATCTTGCTTGTACCTTTCGATTGCCTTGTTCCCTGCTTCCTCCTCGGCCTGCGCTCTTGGGCTTGCGGCCCTATGCCGCTCGCCTATGCCTGCGCCTCGCAACGCCACGTCTCTGGGGCGCACTGAGCCCACGCGCCCGCGCACCTCGGCCACGTCGCTAGACCCAGCTGCAGGCCACACTACTCCTTCTCCGTTGCAACAACTTACATTTACTAAATTACTATCCAGAAATTAGACACTGGGGGGGGGTCATTTTTTAGGGGGTTCTCCCAACCGTCACTCGACAACCTAGTCTTTAATGAACAATGAAAAAATTACTACTAGGGATCACAAAACTAAACAAAGTGTAAAGGGAGCTTAACAAACTTTCACTCGAATCAATTGCTGACAGCATTTGCCCATTCAGGAATCACTATTCAAAGGGGCATCACTCTCATAATTCCTTAATTCCTAATATTAGGTGAATTTTTCGCTTAATTTTTTAGTTGTATTGCCACAATTTTTTTCCAACATGTCCTACACCTTCAATATTCATTCTGAAGATTTATTTCTTAATAAATTTTATTTCTTTTTACTCGTTTTAGATATTTAAATCAATTCATGTACACTTTTTCAGAACATTCGTACTTTTCGCGTCATTTCGAGTTATTTCGTTTGAGTTTATTAAGTGATAAATGAAGTGTTAGTGGAATAGAAGTTGCAAAAATACGTAACCGTTGCCAATATTGCAAGGAAGTATCTGTTGTTGTAGTACCTTTAGTTTTATCTTCGTGGAAGCGTAGTGAATTTGAGGAGGGTACGAAGGTACTTCTTCTAATGAATGAGATTTCAGTTCGTGCCTGTATTGATGGCTGTATTCGGTCGAGAGCAGTGACTGCCGTCCATCGCTCGCGCAGGGTGCGCAATTGAGCTGAGCTGCGCACTTCGCTGCGTTCCATTTTCTCCTCCACACTTCCTCGCGAAACTCCCACGAAGAGCGCGGCCGCGCGGAGAGAAGGCACGTCGGTATTTATAGAAAAGTCCGTGCGCCTAAAATGGAGCGTGTAACGCGATCCAAGGAACACGAAAATAGTAGACCCCCTCGCCGACCCTGCCGTCGCGTTCGCCACCGACCAGGGGGCCGCCGCCGCCGCCGCCGTTCCACTGCCTTTAAAGCTCTCCTCCGTTGCATGAAGCAACAGATGTTCAACAAGTGCAATTCAACGCCCGGAAGGAATACACAAATATATTAATTAGATATTGTCACCATCGTGTGAATAAACCTACACGTGTTCTTTCGAACAAAAAGTCTAATATTTACGGAGTAATTTTATTGACCCGGAGGGGGGGGGGAGTAATGCATACTTACTACAAATATGTTTGTGAATTAACATTTCTGAAAAAAATTGAAAATATAAAATTTATTTTATTCACTCGTACAAAATGTGTGTAATTATTTTAACAATTTATTATAAAATAAGTCGACCAACTTTCATAAATTAAGAATTAATTTTCCACTTACCTATATCATTACTATGAATTTAATAAAACTTATTAGTAAAAAAAGATAAAAAATCAGTTTCAATCCAATTTTTATTTCCTATTATTTTCACATAGAGCCAGTGCTATCACTGTTACTAATTGCCATTAGTATGATTTGTAATTATTAAATTATTCAATTATAAAAGATAATTATTTTTATTAAATTAATAATTAATGTGGGGCGCGTTCCGCCTAAACTTGTATAAATCAAACACTATGTATAATATATGTGCAATCTTTGGAGTTTGGCAATGAAATCTTCATACAGTTTATCATACAATAATACATTTTATTCATAATGAAAATGCAACTGGAATATCTTAGGTTATTACTTTCAGTATCAGGATTATGATACATGTGTATAAATATATTACACTACGCAATCTTTCCCCACGTCTAATCTCACTACATTACGCGTCACAATACAGCAAACTCAACAATAATAATAAACAATAATACAACTAGACTCATGAAAATATTCAGCAAGGATTTGTAAATAATTGTTTTCAATGTAAAAGTAACTTCTTGAAGAAAAGAAAGAATAGTGTATTGACAAAAATGAGTTTAAAATAATCCATGCGATAATAAAATCACTCACCCTTGATCAACCTCAAGTAATTATGACTTACGAGTATCCAGTAGCCTACATAGCAGATGAGAATATAAGTTTGGCAAAGAAATCTTCATACACATTTATCATTCAATAATATATTTTATTCAAAATGAAAATGTAACTGGAATATCTTAAGGTTATTACTTTTAGTATCTGGTTTATGAAAAAGTATCAGGGCTTCTTTTGTGTACAAATCTAACAGTGCCTTTGAGAAAAATGCTAAAAAAATGTTGTCTTTGTGAAATGTATTAGATTTTGAATACATCTGGTATTTATGCAATTTTGATTCACGCATGAGCAAGATAGACATATTAGTGAACAACTTTTAAAGAACTGAATATTTCGAAAATACCTCAATTCTAAAACCCGACATTGAACACAGCCTGACTCGTGCCTTGTATCGTAAGGCTCGGTACTATGCGTGCGTAAACATTCCAATATTGCTAAACGCTTATTAACAAACGTATAGACTAGACCTGTAAGTTTAAATTGCTCCTGAACGTGAAATAGTCGATTTAATTTTACACGGAGTTGGAGATTCTGAGCATCTTTTAACTCCCATAATACAGGAGTAGGTATCCAGAAGAGCTAGTATCCTAATCCAATCCTGCAATGGGTTCAAAAGAAGCCACATTTTGTAGATTGAATCCTAAGTAATCTATTACAAACTCTCGATGGGAGCCCGAATTCCGGTTTTGAAAGGGCCAGGGCACATATTTTTCGTGTAACGCCAGTTGGTAGCGTGTTGAGTAGCATTTGCTCTGATTCCTTCACAACATAATCTTCATAATTCTCAATTTTTCGTGTTAAACCAACTGGTACAAGGTAAATCCTTATCAAGCAATAGATGAGGTTTGCTCTACATGACGTAGAACGTACACGCCGGATAAAACCGTCATCTTTCCTTAGTAAAGTGTTGTATATATACGGGAGGCGTAATTAAAGGGGTAATAGGGGATAATTAGAGGGGTAATAGGGGACAATAAATACTAGAACAATAAAAGAAATAACAGTAATATTCAGGAATGTAATCTATACAAACTCCATACCCCAAAACAAGTTTACCGTAACGCACGTGCGCCGTGCTTCCAAGGTTCCAATAACAACCCTTTCCTTGTTATCGAAGCCTGACCTAGTACCTTCTAAAAAGTGAGGTATTAGTGTAGGTGAATTCTCGGCTCCATAGGTTCCCTACAGATGACTGTAAGGCATGGAATACCTCAATTTATGTCAGATAGAGGTTTTAACAGTTATAAAAACACGTAGATATTTGGATATACGTCGGTGGCAAATTGCATCGCTAACAAATGAAGAATGAGATTACTTAAAAAGAGTTAAACACATTAGGTATTCGAGTAGAATTTAAAAAATTCACTGCAATAATTACGTGTGAAAAATTTGCATTCATAGGAAATTAAATAAGTTACTAATAAGAATAACAGAAATCAGCTCGTCTTCGTCTTTCAGAAAGATATATTGGTGTCTATTTATGCATCTTTTCCATTTCAAACATTGTTATTGGACTGCTTTTATATTGAAAAAATATATTTGTGCTTTTTAGTTCCTTAATTAGAACAAAAATAATAAATTTTTTACATTCGGAAACAGTTTTATTAGCAATAATGTTAAGCAGTGCATTTTTCTAGCAGGGCCTACATTGGTAAGACATGCGTTTTCGGACATGGAGACCGAGTGATACGTTATGTGGTTTAGAAATTAATTAAAGGATACGTCCGTTTTTACAAGATGTTCAAATTTCTTGTGCTATCCAAATATCGCTTTACCGTGAAATGTTCATTTTTTGGACGATATAAACAGCGTCCATGAATCCTGCGGTAAGCAGTCCGTAAATAGTTATATTTTTCGTATTCCAGCATCGTTAACGATCTTTTTCGTTACAAGAAATCATTCACAAAATGACATCTTACGGCACAGGTTATGATGCATTTGGCATTTATATCACGAATAATTGCGTCTCCACACATTCAGTCGATCGTTGCGAGAAGGTCGTGAAAAGGTAGCCGTAAAATGAACAGCCGACCACCATATTTTTCGCCCAGATGTCAAATACTCGTGTCGTCAAAATAAAGCTTTTTCCAAATATTAACTTTTATTCTCTTATAAATTTATCATGCTATTAAACAAAAAATAACGTATGCAACTCGTTTACAATGATGCTTTATTGCATTTATTCAAATTTGAAAATTCGCTCCTAGCGTCGTTCGGTTTCAAAACATGGCCTCCTGCAACAACGCTTAACATTATAAACTAGTTGAATGATATACTATTACCTTTAGTTTAATAATCAACAAACTACATTATTTCATGTGTCAGTGGTTAAATTACTGACAATTATCAGAATTTGTGTATGGTGGTTACATAATCGAAACCGTTCGTTATATTTCATATCTATTCGTGGCTTGGTTAATTATGATTTGATCTATTTTTTTTATTTAACAGTATTCCATGAGGAGACATTCACTGTAATATGTAAATTAAATAAAATAATTAAATTGGTCCACGGACCGCGCGCGATCTTTCCTTCCTCTTCCTTGTCCTATCCTTACCCTTTACACACACATTTACACTAACATGCACTACACTATCACACATGGAGACTTAGAACTTGTCTCAGCTGGGGGCGTTGCCCCGCTGGTGGGAGATACCTGGTTGGGGAAAATTCCGATAGTCGACGGTAGGTCGGCGATGGATCTCGCCATCCAGTGGGGAATATCACCACCACCTCCCGATGAAAAAATGCACTACACTTACAGGACTAATTGCCTCAGTAATTGACGCGCCCGGAATAACTTACAATCAATCAATCAATAGAGACTGAATTCTGACAGAACGTGGAATCAATATAATTTTTACGTAAATACACGAACCTTCATATCCAGGGCCCTTATTTGATTCTTTCGCTCTACAATAAGATCCAGAAATCTCCAATAAAATCCCTCCAATAAAAATCAGAAATTTGATGAGTGTTTAGTTCGTTATGAAGTAACCAATGTTCTGTAAAGCAAAAATGTATTTAATTTAAATCGAAAACACTGTAATGCAACCTCGATAAATTCAGTTTTTTAGTTGAAAGAGATTGAAAATTATGATGCAGTGTGTGTATCTTTTGTATGTACCTACACGGTTATTTTTCTGCCGCATTTCACTGAAGCTGTTATTTATTTATGGTTATTTTACCTCGAGTGCGTGATCGAAGGAAGTATCGCGTCTAAGCAGCGATAGGGGTGAGGAAGAAGAGGCGACAGGTGTGGTGGAATGAATAATAGGAGAGCTAGTACAAGGATTAGATTCAGTGAATAAGATAAGAGGGCTCTGAAGGAGGTCAGGAAAATGTGAGATAATTAGGAGATGTGGGTGGGGATAGGTATTTTTACAACCTCGGCAGAACACTGCCAAGGTTGTAAAAATACGTGTTTTGCAAGCTCGCTATCAAGTGCATTTTCCATCAAGGTTCAGGTGAAGACCATGCCGGGTGAAGTGTTTTTCTGAGAGAAAGTTAAGCTGAAATAGTTTAATATTTGTGTCTCAGAGATGAAGTTATAATCCACTCCTACGATGACGACTGTATTCCTTTTGGCGAGACCTTTTGTGTGAGTGCCCAATTCACTGGTCACGTCTGCAAACCTGCCTTTAGGTATAAACGCACCCATGACAGAGAGATTGGATGGGAGTTTCCCACTGAGGAGATTTGTCGTCCATAGTATCTGCTAAAATGAAAACCTTTTTGATGAGCTCAGTGAGAATGTTCTTGTTAATTGCTGGGTGCTGGACCAGGTTGAGCAACTATACGTGAATTTGTGTGTTTGTTCTTGTCAGTTAGTTTGCATTGGGTTGTGGATGAACGCGATGATTGGAGGTGAAAGTAGGACTGGGAAGTCAAGGAAAATTAATTATCATAATATAATGCAGAAAATCCATTTTCAGACATGATTGGTAGTGATGTTTTTTTTTTTTGCCTTCGTAGGTGGGCGGCTGTTGCCTATTCTTAGCCATCCATCTGTGTTGTGAAGACCTTTCGAGCCTTCGAAATGGTTATGTTGTTCTAGTCTCTTTTTCACATTTACGAAGGCTTTAGGAAGGTCTGCTTTGAGAGTGTAAAGAGTAGAAAGAGTACTCGAATTGTTGCCATGTCTCGAATGCGTATTAATGGGCATGGTAAATATGAAAATAAATAAGAACCCAGACAAATGTAACACTTCTAGCTAAACTAAATTTTTTAAATTAAATGTATTTAATTTATTTAATTGAAGTTATATATTTGTTTTTGTAAGAACCACGAGATTCTAATTATTATTTAAATGGGATTCATAAATTGTAAAAAGAATTTAATGTGTTTTATGTAATATTTCTAAACAGCAAAATTGAAATTATAATTAGAAGATATAATTTACCTATTGCAAGACTACAATTGCTGGTGAATCACATTTGTTCTGAGACAATTTCAAGCACAATGTTCAAATTGTTTCGTTATACCAGGGATTTCGAATCTTTTTTTTTTCATCGACCCCTTTTAAAGTTTTTTTTTTTTTTTTGCTTCATCGACCCCCTTGTATTATTCTCTGTAATATACATAGAATATATACTCATCCTTTGCACAAAGAATTGCGCATAAATGTCTCAAAGATAACAATTTCATACGCCAATATTTTGGTAAATATCTAGATTTTCAATATTCAAAAACGCTTCCGCCACTCAGAAGCTCAAATTCTAATCTTTGTTGTGTACAACAACGGCCACAACAATGATCACAAAATGTTGAGCGTTTTTTAACTTTGCCGTAACATTTCTCCAGTGCGTATTACAGAGAGTATTTTCTTTCATGCTACAGCATCGTTGTGAATACATAGTTATAATTTAGTGCATGGGCCGCGTGCGCGCCTAGATCGCTTTGCCTTGTGACGCCCACTCGCCCACTCGCCCACCGGCCGGCGCAGCGCAGCCACGGGCCAGGGGGCGACGACCTTCTTCGCTCGCGCACCTCGCCCATTCGCCCACTCAGTCTGGCCGCCCTCCCCTCCCCCTCCCCCTCCCCCCTCATGCCTTCTGGTACGGTACAGCCCGCTGCACCACTAGCACCCCGCCCTCGGTCGTCCTCGCTAGCCATGTAATTGTCCAATTGGAGAGTTACTCTCCCGCTTGTTCCGTCCATGATTTAGTTCGGTCTCCCCGGATTTTAACACTTTATTAGCGGCGTAGTTAGGTTCATGGAGCCCCCGGTGCAGAAGATCCATATGTGGTCATTAATTGTGATCGCTAAACGTAAAATTACGGCTTATAAATTTTATTTATATATGTAGGTATTATATTATAAAAGTTTACGTTTTAATAGTTTAAGATCGAACATTTTTGGTGTTTAATAGGAATTATAATACTAGCGCGAGTCACGCGATAAGCGGATAACACGTACAATTAGCTACCAAGTGAGTAAACATGCGACAGAGCGACACACTGCAAAATTACTATCCCTCAAACGCTATCCTACCTGTTATTTTCGAACTATTCCTCCGTTTGCAAAAGTGGTAAAAATAAATAACCATAATAAAAAATTTAATTGAAGAACATTTTGTTACGAGTTACCTTCAAATTATTTTTGAACAGTTTCGACCGTTGTTGGGGGGGGGGGCGAGGGTTCTTATTAGCTGTTCGTGATGTCGCGGGCTCGGATGCGGTGCACCGGTTGTATCAGCCTAGCTACGCCCCTGCACTATACAATCTGAAACCGGTATTCCTTCTGCGGAACCTTGCCCGTCATATGTTGCGGTTTCACTTTCACCTATTCTCTAAATACTGCGTCCAGCACCTACTTCGCGTACCTACTTATTTAAAATACCACATTGTTCGCTTCGCCCCTCCGACACAAGACTTTTCCTCATTGCTCGGAACGTTAGAACACTCAACATAATTCATTTTCTAAAAAAATGGTATTAAATCCCTTTTCAAAGTCAATGATTCATTTCATCACTTTCTACTGAACAAAAATAACGATCGAGACAAGGGTTTTACGCTCAAAAGAATTTGTAAACCACTATTTTTATTAACTGTTTAAATTAGCAACTATTTAAATTAGCTGTTAAAGAGCGAAGTCATGAAAATAAAAACTCAAATTGACAAACATGCCATGCCATTAAAAAAACAAGAGGGGCACTTGATCTACTTTAAAGGCTCACAGGCTTTTATTGTAGAGAGAGAGAATCGTATAAAGGTCCTACATATGGGGGTTCTTGTATTTACATTAGAAATAATATCGATTATATCTCCTTGACAGAATTAAATGTGTATTCCGTTGAAAAGGTTTTTAAAATTTCTGTTGTACATCTTCCTTCGCTAAAAATGATATTACTTTGTATCTACAGGCCTCCAACAAAGAGAGCTGTAAATTATATTTTGTGAAATCTTAGAGTTCATCAACTTATCTAAGAATCTTCCCAAACATCACGTAATATATTATATTATAATCAAAACAATGCTTAGTAAACTATTTTTCTTTTACTTTTGCCGCTTTCAGCTCACAACCTAAATCAGAAATCTCTAACCTAATTTTGGAAGAATCTCACTTTGCAATAATAGAGAATCTTGGACCCTCTCTTACCTACCCCTACCTAAGGTCTTTCGATTAATCACAAAAGATACTCAATTTGAATCCCTCGTATGTGGAATTATAAAACACATTTCTTAAATCTCAAACAGATTTTTGGCTTATTTTACTTAGTTCAATTCAAAGTGAACTACAATAGAAGCAACGTGAATATACTGGGATACTCAAGTAAAAATGCGCAAAGTGTAATATCACGTTCATAGATCACATACAGATTAGATTAGATATCCTTTTGGTTTTCGATCGGAATTACCTTCCGATTTTGTCCGACCGTCTGCCTGGTTGCTATCTATTGGCGCCTGAGAAATTCCTGCGGCCACTTCCGCTTAGTTGGATCTCCTTCCCAGCACAATACAAGAAGAAATTTGCTACAAACATTTTTCGGCTTTGCATTTCGATAAGACAGTGAACGGTCAAGTTTAGTTTAGTGCCTTCTTTTTATCAATATGAAATTATATCACATTATTCTTGCGTTTGCATGATAATGGTATAAATTAATTATTAGTAAATTTATAACACGAAATAAATTTGTTCACGTAATGAATATTAACCGCCAACAAGGTTATATCGTAATTATATCCATTGAATATGTTTGGCCGAATGTATCCGTATTCATGTTTTTGTTTGTTTGTTTCAGTACAAGAGATGGTGATTCAAGGATCTTTGCAACCTGCGTGAGTATAATCACTTTTTCATATTGCCCTACAATGTTTCAGAGCAAAAAATATTTCCTAAATTATTTGCTTTAATATGATGCACGACAGCAGAACTTGAGCCTCTCCGCCACTATAGACGTTTATTTTATTTACACCCCATGTCTTTTAATATACTACGTTGTTAAATTATCAACTAGAGCTTATATTTTCCCGAATTATTGCTAAAGATTACGTAATTTTATAGAATTGCAACTTCTAAACCACTAACACTTCTCCCATCACTTGAAAACTCTTAGACAAACGAATTGCGAGAGGTCAAAAAATACTTATCTAATTTTTCGGTAAAATAAAAATTACTTTTTGCAAATGTTTTTAAATGTTTTGTGCTCTATTCTGGCAAAAAGTAAAAAGAAAAAACTAGTTGTTTGATATTTTGATTAATATTGAAGATGCAGAACAAGTTGTAAAAAATATTTTTGTTACATTACAACTCAAAATTATGCGAAAACTACTGATGCATTGAGAAAGTGTTCATAAAATGATTTGAAATTCTAATATCATGGAGTAGATTGCATTAACAAATAATTATCTAGCTTCAGTGTTCATGTATGTCGTATTAAAAAACTGCACTTTTGCAATTTTGAAAATTCCAAAAATTTTAATGAAAATCGGACCAACGCTATATTTTAAGCAAACTTTGCTGTATTCCTGAAAAACAAGCAAAAACTGACCAGTTTCAGATACAATCTATTATATGTATTTTTTGGAATTGTTACGATTTCACTCAAATGTACACAAAAAGTACTCGTATTTTGAAAAAAGGTACATTACATTATTTAAAGATTTCATTTTGAATATCAGATGTCATTCAAGAACTCTTTATTTAATAACGTAGTAGAAGGGATCCAAGAAAGTTAAACTTTAGTAATTTTCAAAATGTCAGAGGCTTTAATGAAAATCGTATCTGCATTATTTCTATTAACATTCTATATTCAAGAAAAAAAATTAAATAAAAATTTTGAGCCCTTTTTGAGAAAATTTCGAAAAAAGTCTTGAGGGGGCTTGATATAAACTATCCTCAAAAAATAGAAAGATACGTATATAAATTCGCGGGATGCAAAGTAAAAATCCTGTGGTTTAGACGCTAATGTTGTTCAGTAACCGATGGACAGATAGGCGTTAAAACACTTTTTCTGTGTCAAAGACTTTTATAAGTGTATTCCCGTCAAAATCTCGACATCCTTTTTTGCAGCATTACAATACTTTCTCTATACTTCTTCTAAGAGAAAATGAAAATGTTAAAATCAGCCTTCTAGGGCAATCTGTTGCAGAGATACGAGAAAAAGTTTTGCATGCTTTATTTTTTGTCGGCATTTATTGCGTGTATCAGGCTGAAAAAAATTGCAGAGAGGGGAAACATAGTTCAATTGAAAGGTATTTTTGTCAACGAATTTTAACGCTAAATTCATAAAGAAAAAATACATTTTTGAAATTCATTTTCGACGTGATAACGTTGGAGTACTGTCTCAATTTTTTCCCCTGAAATGGGTCTTATAACATTCTATAACTTTTTTTTTTTTTTTCGAATTTTTAAAGAATGTGGACGGTAGTGAAAAAAATTAAAACCAATTTTTTCAGTTTAAAAATTTGAAATTCGCGCATAAATGTGATTGGAAAAACTTGTTTCACCAATGTTTAAACAGTTTATATAAAAATTATTGGTCTTGCTTACTAGGATGATTTGAAACTTTTTCTGACAAATATTTGTTTTGTGTGGAAAGTATTTATATTATCGAAATAAAACTATCAAACCCCGTTGGTTTTTAGATTTATCTATTGTTTCTAATATAAATCAAATTACTCGGTTTTAGGTATATTAATCATTTATGTTTATAATGTAAATCAAATTAATTAATTGTAGATATATTAATCATTGGAAATTAGACAATCATAGACACTCACTGTCAATCATTGTCATTTTTCAGTTATTGAACTGGGATCACATATTTGTTTATAAATTTCTACTCAAAATTTCTGTTTTTTTCAACATTTCTATTTAAAAATACCTGTTTAACAATATCGCCACGCAACTAGCGTGTGCCAAATGTGTGTTTAAATGATCGCAGCTATGTGGGAGCAGCATCCGAGGGTGCCACTTCCGTTTGCACGTTGACAATATCGTTTCCCACCCGATATTCCCATAGTGGAAGAGATGGGCGGCCTCCTCCGGTGCACCGATGTTTGCTCGTTCTGCACAGCACCAGTTTCCGTCCCGAACCATGTGATCACTTCGTTTGAAAACCGAGACCAAACGTCAGCCGCCATGATTCATGGAGTGCAAAAAGTGTTGAGAATCATTTTGGTGGCATAAATGGACAATTTTCAACGGTGAACGACCAAAAATAACACGATGAAAGGGTAATTGCAATAAAAGATGCAATATTTTAAAAAAATTGAATATGTACACAAAATCTGTGTCTGTTTCAATGACTTATAACTGAGATAATTTTGGCATTTAAAATTCACGGTCATATTATGACGCACACTGGTGCCTGAAGCCCATTGGCTGCAGTCGGATGCGCAAGAGGCCACCCATTTCTTTGCACAATGAATTTCCACCATGCTTCCTCCAAGGATATTCCGATGGGTTTGATACATAATCGATGCAACACCTATAAGATTTCGGTTTTATATGTCGTGTCTGTGTTTAAATATCGCTTAAACAGTTTTTTTCCAATCACATTTTGGCGCGAATTTCAAAATTTAAACTGAAAAAATTAAATTTTTTTCACTACCGTCCACATTGTTTAAAAATCTGGAAAAATATATGTTATAGAACGTTATAAAATCCATTTTAGGGGGAAAATTGAGGCAGTACTCCATCGTCGAAAACGAATTTCACGTCGAAAATGAATTTCAAAAATTTATTAATTAATCAAATATATACTTTTAAAAAATATTAATAATTCAAATATTTAATAACCTTATCGAGATGGGGGACATAAATTGAGAGATGAGCAGCTTTCCTAAGAGAGCAAGTTCTCTTAAGTTCTATAGGGTATTAGTGGGGAATTTTTGGAGCGAATCGGTCTCCATTTTTTAACAAACAAAATTTTAAGTAATATGAATGAATTAAAGCGCTGGCTTTCATATTAAATAACATCATGAGTTACAGAATCTCTAACTCTCTCTTTTCCTATACATAGCTAAAATAGTTACTACAGAATGTCACAGACTTTCTCGTAGCAATTTTTTCTAGTTTCCTTGGCGTGGACTGGCTTTATGGTCTTCCTCCATTCTCTGGCCAGCTGCCATCTATCGTCACCGAATGTACATTTTCGACGTGTAATTTTAGAAAATTCAGAGATAACCATGAAAATCGGACCTATGACACCTTCATAAGCATATTTTACTCTATTTTTACAAGAAATTTAAAGAAAAAATTTGGAGCCGTTTTTGAGAAAATTTTGAAAATGTCCGAGGGGCTTCTTATAAAGTACCCCCAAATTTTAAAGAATGTTTTTCGAAATTTCAAAGCTTCAACTAGGCTAGTGTTTACAGACGGACGGACGGACGTTTTGAAACAAAACAACACTTTTTCGATATCAGGGAACCCCTAAAAGGTGTATTTCCGTTGAAATCTGGAAACAATTTTCCGTAGCATTAAATAACTTTCTCTATATTACCTATATTACTCCCGTATGTATACAAGAAAGTAAAGCAGTTTCCATGCTCTACTCCTCCTGCAACTAGCAAACAGACAGCTCAACAACACGTGCTCCTAGTAAAGTTACATTCATGTGTGAAACGGATAAAGGGAAATGACGAAAGACCTGAGCGATATGTAGTACTCATTAACCCGAAAACTGATTACAACACTTGTTGCAGGCACTCTCGCAACTGGCAAATAGAGAACTCAACAATACGTGCCTCAACAACACGTGCCGTACATGCCCCGTGGTTTATTTCAATGAAGCAGATTCACAGAGCGCTAAAATTCAACAGATCGCCAATACCTTTTCATCTTTCTTCCATCTTACACAAGTGCAAAAATATTAAGTCTAGGCAAAATACGACCATTCCAAACATTATTAACTCCTGATACCCCCAAAGACTCCCTGAATCCACCGTAAATTAGAATCAATCCACTCGTCCCATTAACCACTTTTTTCGTTTCTTGTGGGCAAGAGCATATCGAATATGATAAGAAAGGAGAGGTCACAGACTAAGATCGACCCCACGCCAAAAAGGCAATGATTTGGAAAACTGAGTAAAAATACAATTTTATGGCAGTATGGTATCTCCACTCTTTGAGATGGATGTTTGAGATACGAAGGTATCAAATGTAGGGCAATGCCACGAAATCCGTGTGGAGGAAGTGAAAGACTCGGGAGTTATGACCCACCCCTGCCAGAATTTCTGTTTATTGGTATGAACTGTCACATGGCTTTATACTATAAAACTAAACTAGGCCCCGGATCAGTGATTCTGTGCACTTGCTGCAGTTATTCAAACGAACTAGAAGAACCAAGAATCTCCTTCCAGCGGGCACCGCCCCAGCGGGGACAAACTCTATGCTCCCGAACGGTCATCCACTATGTGTGTTAGTAAGTGTAACTGTGTGTACGTAAGGGCGAGAATGAGATAAGGAAGAGGAAGGGAATATCGCGCGCGATCCGTGGCCCGTTTGTTAGGATACTGCTTCTAGAACTTTTCAGAAGCTTATTACTCTGTTGATATTAGTCTTGTAATTTGAGAAATGTTATTTTCCTTTAGATTTTGATGGGTAGAGGGTTGATTCCGTCGGCATAAGAACGATGTTGACTTTCTTGAGGTACATAATTATTTGAAGGTTCGTTAATTGGAAGGTTTGAAAGCGTAGGTTCGAATATCAAACAATTTGTGCATATTCGCTTCGTTTTATCGCTTCATACTCTTTGCATTCCTTGTCCTTCACCTGATTGTTTTGTTCACAAAATCCGCATTTGGTGGGGTTTTCTTGTTACGTCTTTCGTTCAGATGGTTATCTCCACATTTTACACAACGATATTTTCGATAGCAATTTGCCCTCGTATGGCCACATTCTTCGTTTCTTTCGCATGGTACAATTTCTCTCTTCTTTCAGGGAGTATTTTAATATTGAAGTTTTCTATCCAAAACACTAACATTATAGTCTCGCCTCTGCCCTTCTGGTACAACAGACCAACACTATGCAGCGAGGTAACGCAAACCAACAATTAAAACTGCAACTGAAACGAATGTAATACTTTTTGAAATTAATTTCCTCGCATCAAAGCACTTCACCCGGCATGGTCTTCACATGAACCTTGCTGGAAAACATGCAGTCGGTAACAAGCTTGCACAATACATCATCAACTCCAGTTCTACGCAGTCTTCTGCCGAAAATTCATCCCTTTCACCTCCCTTACGTTCTCCCCCCTCCCCCCCCCTATTATTTCGAACCCTCTTACCTCCTCCTCTGAACCTACTCCCGTTTCTCCCATTCCCACTGTCAATTCATCTACACCTGATGCCCCAATTTCCTCACAACCTGTCACTCCTGGGACACATTACACACTTTGACCACACACTTGAGGTAAAAATGGAGTAAATATTTAGCAACTACAATCATATGCAGCAAAAAAACATTCGTGTTGGTAGTACTTGTAAAAGATAAACATATTGCACCATAATGTTCAACCCCTTTCAAATAAAACTGAGTTTATCGAGGCAGCTCTACAGAGCGATTTAAATCAAACGGATGCTCTTTGCTTTACAGAACATTGGTTATCTCCTAATGAACTTAGCATTTTCCAAATTCCCAATATTTACCTTGTAGGCTTTTATTGTAGAAGGAGAGTATCGTATAAAGGTCCTACATATGGGGGTTCTTGTATTTGGTTAGAAATAATATTGATTATATCTCCTTGACGGAATTAAATGTGTATTCTATTGAAAATGTTTTTGAAATATCTGTAGTAAATCTTCCTTCGCTAAAAATTATACTACTTTGCATCTACAGGTCTCCAACAAAGAGAGCTGCAGATTATATTTTGTTCTTAGAAAAACTGGAGATAACACTTAATAATGTCCGCAATCGCTCTTTTGAATCCATTGTTGTAAACGGAGATTTTAACATTGATTTCTTGGTCGAAACTTGCGAGAAAGATCAGTTTCTCAATTTAACTAATTCCTACAGTTTAGACATTACAATAAATGTACCTACACGGATCACACTAAATTCAATGAAGGCAATCGATCAAATTATAATTACCCAAACTACTACTCGAAACAAAAGATTTAGGATACAGTGACCACGATGCACAAATTCTTACTATTATAAGAAATGCGAACATTGACACAAATAATTCACGTATGAGTAAATTGTTTACTAAAAGTAAAATAATATTATTCATTGATTTCTTGATGCAGGAATCGTGGGACGAGGTTTATAGTACTGTTGATAGAAACGATGAATATAATCCTTTTTTTCAACGCTTTCATTTCATTTTAACACTTGCTTTCCTTGTCAACAAAGAAAATTAAATATTTCACGAAAACGCAATTCTTGTACAACATAAGGGATTAGGACATCATATAAAACAAAATAATTCTTTCATTCATTATTAAACATCATCATGTATCTCAAGATTTCCTCCTCTACTTTAAAAAATAAAAATCATTGCAAAGAAAAGCCACAAGAAGAGCGAAAATCATGAAACTCGATCAGGATATTTTGAACTCAAATAAAACAAAAGCAATGTGGAATATAATAAAAAATACGACCAAATCTACTAGATATATTGTAGAGAATGTTGATTTAAAATATAACGATAGAAACGTGAACGATCCGGCTACAGTGGCTACTCTCTTTAAGCAATACTCTCTTTGAGCAATACTTTCGAGAATTGCTACCGATATCACTAAGAGTCTTCAGCCACAAAATTCAATATCAGACATTTCCTCAAAAATTTTAGACACGACGTTCGTTTCCGAAACTTCCTATGAAAATCTCAAAATAATCTGTAAACTAAAAAATAAATATTCGGCTGGTTTAATAAATTTCAGGATTGTTAAACACCTATGCGCCTGCCGTTCTACACGCATTCACTAACATATTTAATGCATCCTTTTGCAACAGAACTTTTCCAGAAATTTTTAAAACAGTTAAGAAGAAGCCCCTCTTCAATAAAGGCAACAAAAATGAAAGTCAAAATTATCGGCCTATTTCTCTTCTGTCAGTTTTGTCAAAAATATTAGAGAGACTTTTTTACGTACGAATGCAAACCTCTCTCAATAAACACAACGCGCTTTCACATTGCCAACATGTATTCAGAAAATCAAAATCTACGGAGACAGCCTTATTCTCTTTTCTTAAACATGTCACATCATCATTGAATCAAAACGAAGCACCTATTTTATTATTTTTAGATCTTTCAAACGCTTTTGACGTCATTGATCTTGATATTTTATTTTCAAAATTACCTTCTTATGGAATACGCGACATTGCCCTAGATTGGTTAAGTTCGTATCTTAAACAACGATCTCAGAGAGAAAAAACATCTTACTGGGAAGATGGAACATTATGTACACACCTTTCTGACTCTTCGCCAATTGCCCGTGGAGTCCCTCAGGGATCGATTTTAGGCCCTATTCTCTTCCTTCTATACGTAAACAATATGCCCTCGACGATTCGAAACGGAAGAACAGTCCTCTTTGTGGATGATACGAATATTCTTTGCAATAAAGAAATCGTAAATAGTACTATGTCAGATGTTTCAAATTGGTTCCGAAATAACAAATTAATAGTAAATAAAAAGAAAACTATTTTAGCGCAGTTTTCCATTTCAAATAAACAATTCTGTACTCCATTGAAAATGAACGGTGTACCATTGACTGATGTTAAGGCAACAACATTTTTAGGTGTCTCAATTCAGTCAAACCTTAAATGGAACGTCCATTTAAATGAATTGAACACAAAATTAAGCTCATTAAAGAATTTTTTCAAATTTATTCAGCCTTCATACTGATCGTTGTGTATATTTTGCGAATGTTCATTCCCGCCTGAGACATGGCATAATATTCTGGGGAAATACATCTTATAGCTCCCAGACTTTTAGATTACAAGAAAGAATTGTACGAATAATAACCAAATCCCACCCACGTGATTCTTGTAAGCCTCTCTTTATTAATCTCGGAATTGTATCATTACCTTGTCTGTTCATTTACGAATCAGTGGTGTTTCTCAAAAATGACTTGCTTATGGGCGGGAATATATTTTCAGCAAATGCCGGTGTCTTAACTATAACACTCGACGTAGTAATATTCATCAGATGACAGTATCAACAGCTAATTACAAAAAATTCACATACAATACATGTACATTATTTTACAACACTTCGCCAGACGGTATTAAACGATTCAATTCGATAGAAAAATGTGAATTCAAAGTAAAATAGTTTCTGCTGCATAACTGTTTTTATACAATTAGAGATTATACTGAGAATAAAAAGGAAAGTAACATTGTAAACAGTAAAAGTACACAGTGAAAGTGAACAGTGAAAGTAAACAGTGATATTAATGTATTATTTACCATTTGGACTGTATAATCCTAAACAACCTGTAACACGTATTGTACCGCAGCTTCTGGGTCAATGACCCGTATCTCGATCAGGTTTTTCGTCATTTCATTGATCCTTTGAGCAAATGCTGAGATGCCCCCTTGTTTTGTTCCTGGATATAAATGTAACTTCATACACTGTGCACGTCTTCTAGGATTCAGTGGAAAATATAGTTATTCAAATTATCGTTCTCTATGTTGTCTCGAAAAGAAATATTATTCCTTGACTTGAGGACATGATGAGGGATAAGAGATCATATTATTTGCTGACTTACCCTTAAAAATAGATTTTATTACATTGGAGCGAATATTTTGTTAATAATCCTTACCAAAAATGCTCATTTTCTTTCTGTATTCCAAATTCAAGTAGTATATGGCTTAGAGTAGGGATAACAGAATTTTGAAAACGTGCACAGAATTCACTTCTCCCCACAGCACGTCACACACGGTTTTTAACTGTTTTGACGTAAAATAAAAAATGAAAAAATCTACGTTTTAGATATTCTAACCGAACACGCTCCTTGAGCGGAGCTGGAGGATAAAACATAATGACATTTTATTGGAATGAAAGCGAAACGGAATTCCTTTCTCGGTATTGGAATTACACCGTGACCTTCAAGCTCCTTTTCTCAATGGCACTCATTGTAACAATGGGTATAGGTGCTACAGAATGGCACAGTCTTTCTCATAGAAATGTTTTCTATTTTCCTTGGTGTAGACTGGCTTGAAGGGTTTGCTCAATTCTCTGTCCAGCTGTCATCTATCTTCGCCCAAAGTACATTTTTTTGACATTTTCTCAACATTTCGGTTTCCTAATTGTAGAACCGAAGGATTACTTCGCCGGCGGCGCTAGCCGAATGCGTTTACTACGCTCCGTGAAGTCACGAAGGTTAAGCGCATTCGAGACTCGCGGGTTCGTGGTTGGGTGACCGGCCAGGAACCCCGGGATCTAACGCCGTCGAGCCCCTGGCCGAAGGGATAAAAGGCACTGACTAACTGCGACGTGACGAGACTTAACTTGACTAATATTAAAAGTAAAGCACGTTAATGGATGATTACTCCGAGAAGTGCAAAGCGCTCAACGCCCCTTAAGGGGCTTGGAGACGCGTTGCGTCAAGGTGTAGACGCAACAAATTTTAAAAAAAAGAATATTAAAGAAGAGTAAAACCTCGTCCAAAATAGAATTTTTTAAGAAAATGGCTATTAAGCTTTTTTTTCTAAATGGGAAATTTGAAGCACTTTTTCACAGGAATCTACTGTGTTTTCGAAAAACTTCATTTGAAGTCATTTGAAGCACTTCCACTGACAAATATAATAATGCATACAAATCGATGGAAATGTGCATATTAACGGTGTGAGAGATATTTAAAAAAAATCATTTGTGTTTTTTGAAAAAACAAAGCGATACACGAAAAAGCATTTGATGTCATATTAAACAGTGCAATTATCACTATCCATTGGAGAATTTTGAAGAAAAAACTTGGAGCCTTTTTTAAGAAAATGGCGTTTGAGCGTTTCCACAATTCGGAAATTTGTGTTCATTTTTACAGACATTTCAGAACATTTTGAAAATGTCCGGAGGGCTTCATATAAAGTACCCCCAAATTGTAAAGAATGTTTTTCAAAATTTCAAAGCTTCAACTAGAGCCAGTGGACACGGGTTTCTTCAATTTGGAAAAGATCGTACGTCTGTCTGTCGTCCAGTCTTTTGGTCAGTCTGTCGGTCGGTCCTTCCGTCCGTCTGTGAACACTACTAGCGCCTAAACAATGCGTTCGATCTTTTCCAAATCGAAGAACCCCTGTATCTGGCTTTGGTTGAAGCTTTGAGATTTTGAAAAACATTCTTTAAAATTTGGACATTTTCAAAACTTTTTCAAAAACTTCTTGTAAGAATAGAGTAAAATACATTTATAAATGTGGCATCGGTCCGATTCTCGCGGTTAACTCTAAATTTTCGAAAATTGCGAAAGTTAAAATTTTTTTCGGCGTCTTCCTACAACTATAAAATTGATGACGCATATTTTTCCTTGAAAAGAAATTTGTTGTCCAAAAATAGTTCTTTCATTAAGTCGTGTAGATTGCATGAAAATTTCGAAGTTTTCATGCAATAGAACGCGAAATATTTGCAATTTTAAAACATTTCAAAAACCACAATTTTCTCATAAACGGCTCGAAATTTTCTTTTAATTTTTGGAAGGGGTAGAAAAAAATTCTCCCTATGCGATGACATGAACGCCATATTGCTCTATTGTTTTGTTTTGTTTTTAAATAATAAAAATGTACTTTTTTAGACTTGTCTCTCACTTCGGTAATATTTACATTAGAGGCGATTTCTTTAAATTATTAGATTTATGAGTACATGTGTCAATACTGTACAATAATGTCAAATAAAGTTTCTCGAAAACAGTTTTGTGTAAAAATGAGTTCAAAATTCCGAATTTTCAGAAACGCTCAAAAGCCATTTTCGCACAACTGTCTCCAAATTTTTCGATGAAAATTTCCATTTAGAACGACGTTTTACTCCCCTTGATATTTTTAAGGTTAATTTCGGTTCTACTGTTATAAAACCGAAATGTTGAGGAAATGTCAAAAATGTACTTGGGCGACGATAGATGGCAGTTGGCAACAGGATTGGGAAACATCGTAAAGGCAATCTGCACCAAGGAAATTTGAAAACCTTGAGCACCTAGGAGCACTAGCGCCACCTCAGCTGTTTGCCTCTTCTCGCAATTTCACCAATGCTCTTTCGCAGCCCCTGCGCTGCGGCCGGCTTCCTCGCTGCCTCCTCACACTGCCTCGGTCCGCACAGTTCTCGTCCAGGTCGACCCGGGCGTTATTGACGACCGACTCCATAGCTGATTAATTAATTTTTCAAGAGACAATTCGGTTTCAATATTTGTGTTATTCTTGCCAAGCTGTAGGTCTATTAAGAATAGAGGAAGAGGTGATTTTGTTAATATGTTTGATGTTGTAAATCTGGCAAACCTTTTAGCCGAAGCTTTTGATGCCCTCTTGCAGTTCTTTAAAATAGTACCGATTTGATTGAATGTGTTTGAGAACAATTCTAAAAGGACGTTATTTGAGCTGATACGTATGAAATGTATTTGACATTTTGGGTCAACTATCCGACTTCGCCGGCTAGCTAACGGTGTCCCCCATGCCAGGGCGCAGTTTAATTCCCACGCTTGAAGAGTGAGGGAAACATGTGGCGAACATGGCATATTCCCTTCACCACTGCCTCCTTGAGCTTTTCTTCGTCACACAGCTACAGAAACTGAGACGATTGTAAAGGAAAGCTGCAACTTTACTCTTGCCTCGACCGGGAAGCGAAACGTACGAAACTGTATATTTTTATTTTCAAAATGTTTTATAAGCTTCCTATATCAATTACTTCATATAAAGCAATGTAAGATAACTTCAACTTTGTCACTGTAAGTTATTTGTAGCTATATTCCTCTGAGCGGTAGCTCAGTGCATCAACTGATATCACTGCAGCGCCTCTGACCGGGAGGTCTATTTATTTATTTATTTATTTATTTTACGTCAAAAAAACAGTTAAAAACTGCGTATGACGTGCTATGGGGAAAAGTGAATTGTGTGCACATTTTCAAAATTCTGTGATCCCTACACTAAGTCATATACTACTTAAATTTTGAATTTTTGAAAGGGAGAAAAAAAACTCCCATGTAATAAAATCTATTTTCAAGGATAAACAAGCAATAAATTTTGAATTTTGAAAGGGAGAAAAAAAACAAAAAAAACTCCCATGTAAAAAATCTATTTTCAAGGGTAAATAAGCAATAAATTTTGAATTTTGAAAGGGAGAAAAAAACAACAAAAAAACTCCCATGTAATAAAATCTATTTTCAAAGATAAATAAGCAATAAATTTTGGCTCTTATTACTTCCTGCCGCGACAACATGGAAACGATAATTTGAATAATTGTATTTCCCACTGAATTCTAGAAGACGTGCACAGAAAATGAAGTTACATTTATGTCCAGAAGCAAAACAAGGGGCCATCTCAGCATTTGCTCAATGGATCAGGGAAACTGGACGAAAAACCTGATCGAGATGGGGGTCATTGACCCGGAAGCTGTAGTACAATAGTTGTTACAGGTTGTTTATACTTATTTATACAGTCCAAATGGTAAATAATGCATTATGTATCATTGTTAAAATTAATGTTACTTTTCTTGTGATGCTCAGTATAGTCTCTAATTCTATAGAAACAGTTATGCAGCAGAAATGATTTCACTTGGGATTTAAATTTTTCTATTGAATTTAATCGTTTAATGTCATCTGGCAAAGTGTTGTAAAATAATGTACATGTATTGTATGTGAATTTTTTGTAATGAGCTGTTGATACTGTCACCTGATGAATATGATTTCTACGTCGAGTGTTATAGTAATAGACTTCGGCATTTTCTGAAAATATATTCCCGCCCTTAAGCAAGTCATTTTTTACAAAAACCACTGATTCGTAAATAAAAAGACACGGTAATGGTAGAATTCCTAGATTAATGAAGAGAGGCTTACATGAATCACGTGGGTGGGATTTGGTTATTATTCGTACAATTCGTTTTTGTAATCTAAAAGTCTGGGAGCTATAAGATGTATTTCCCCAGAATATTATGCCATATCTCAGGCGGGAATGAACATTCGCGAAATATACACAACGAGCAGTATGAAGGCTGACTGAATTTGCAAGAGTTCTGAACGCGTAGCATAATGAACTTAATTTTGTGTTCAATTCATTTAAATGGACGTTCCATTTAAGGTTTGACTGAATTGAGAGACCTAAAAATTTTGTTGCCTTACCATCAGTCAATGGTACACTGTTCATTTTCAATGGAGCACAGAATTGTTTATTTGAAATGGAAAACTGCATTAAACCGTTTTCTTTTCGTTTACTATTAATTTGTTATTTCGGAACCAATTTGAAACATCTGATATTGTACTATTTACGGTTTCTTTATTGCAAAGGATGTTCGTATCATCCGCAAAGAGAACTGTTCTTCCGTTTCGAATCGTCGAGGGCATATCGTTTACGTAAAGTAGGAACAGAATAGGGCCTAAAATCGATCCTTGAGGAACTCCACATGCAATGGGCAAAGAGTCGGAAAGGTGCGTACGTAATGTTCCATCATTCCAGTAAGGTATTTCAACTCTGAGATCGTTGTTTAAGGTACGAACATAACCAATCTAGAGCAATACCACGAATTCCATATGAAGGTAATTTGGAAAGTAAAATGTCATGATCAATGACGTCAAAAGCTTTTGAGAGATCTAAAAATAATCCAATAGGTGCCTCGTTTTGATCCAATGATGAGGCGACATCTTTAAGAAAAGAAAATATAGCTGTTTCCGTTGATTTTGATTTTCTAAATCCATGTTGGCAATCTGAAAGCGCGTCGTGTTTAGTGAGAAAGGTTTCCATTCGTACGTAAAAAAGTCTCTCTAATATTTTTGAAAAAACTGATAGAAGAGAAATGGGCCGATAATTTTGAATTTCATTTTTGTTGCCTTTTTTGAAAAGCGGCTTAATTTTAGCTGTTTTGAAAATATCTGGAAACGTTCCAGTGCATAAAGATGCATTAAATATGTGAGTTAACGGGTGTATAATGGCATACGCACAAGTCTTTAACAAAGAATCCGGGAATTCATCTAAACCGGACGAATATTTATTTTTTAGTTTACCGATTATTTTGAGAATTTCATAGGAAGAAGTTTCGGAAACAAACATTGTCTCTAAAATTTTGGGTGAACTGTCTGTTTTTGAATTTTGTGCCTGAAGACCCTTAGTGAGATCGGCAGCAATTCTCGAAAAGTATTGGTTAAAGAGATTAGCCACTGTTGCCGGATCGTTCACATTTATATCGTTATATTTTAAAACAACATTCTCTACGGGTTTTCTAGTTGATTTGGTAGTATTGTTTATTATATTCCACATTGCTTTTGTTTTATTATTTGAGTTCAAAATATCCTGATCGTTTTTCATGATTTTAGCCTGCCTTATGACTTTTCGTAACAATGTTTTGTATTTTTTAAAGTAGATAAGGAAATCTTGAGATACGTCATGACGTTTAGAAATAAAGTAGAGAGTACGTTTATTTTTACACGATGTTCTAATTCCTTTTGTGATCCAAGTATTACTTTTTCGTGAAATGTTTAATTTTCTCTTTTTAATAGGAAAGCATGCGTTAAAGAGAAATGAAAGCTTTGAGAAAAATAAATTATATTTTTCATTTGTGTCAATAGCGTTATAAACTGCCTCCCATGATTCTTTCAGCAAGTAGTCCGTAAATAACTTTATGTTAACTGTAGTAAATGCTCTGCACATGCGTGTTTTATTTATTGTGTCAGTATTCATGTTATTAGTAATTGTAAGAATTTGTGCATCGTGGTCACTGTAACCTAGATTATTCGTTATTATTTCATATCTAGTTGTGGTTTTGTTAATTATAATTTGATCTATTGCTGTTTGTGATTTAAGAGTATTCCGTGTAGGTACGTTCACTGTAATATCTAAATTAAAAGAATGAATTAAATTGAGAAACTGCTCTTTTTCGTGGGATTCGCTCAGAAAATCAATATTGAAATCTCCACATACAACAATGGATTTAAAAGAGAGATTACTAATTTTGTTCAGAGTTATCTCTAGATTTTCTACGAAATTGAAATAATCTAAAGCTTGCTTTGTTGGAGGTCTGTAGATGCAAAGTAAAATAATTTTGAGCGTAGTAAGATGTACAACTGTTATTTCAAAAACTTTTTCAACTGCATATAAATTGAATTCTGACAAGAAGGTAGAATCAATATTATTTCTTACATAAATACACGAACCTCCGTAAGCAGGGCCTTTATTTGATTCCCTGGCTCTACAATAAGATCCTGCAAGGTAAAAACTAGGAATTTGGAGTGTGTTTAGATCATTATGAGATAACCAATGTTCTGTAAAGCAAAGAACATCTATTTGACTGAGATCACACTCTAATGCTGCCTCGATAAATTCAATTTTATTTGAAAGAGATTGCACATTATGATGCATTATTTGAATATTTTTCATGTACCTACACGGATGCTTTTCTGCTGCATCTGACTCTAGTTGCTATTTATTTATCTCATTTTTACCTCGAGTGCGTGGTCGAAGGAAGTATCGTGTCCCAGCAGTGTTAGGAGGTGAGGAAGGAGGGGTTACAGATGTAGGGGAATGAATAATGGGAGAGGTAGTACAAGGATTAGGTTCAGGGGATAAGGTAATTGGGTCCAAAGGGGTTCCGGAGGATGGAAGAGAACTAGGAGATGTAGGTGGGGATGAATCTTGGATAGGATACTGCTGAGGTGTAAGGATGTGTGTAGCAAGTTCGCTACCGAGTGCATGTTTTCCGACAAGGTTCAAGTGAAGACCATGCCGGGTGAAGTGTTTTTCTGAGAGAAAGTTAAGCTCAAATAATTTAACATGTGTGCCTCTCAGATGCAGTTTTAATTTGTTGTTTGCGTGTCTAATTTCTTTGCACAGTGTTGGTTTGTTGTACCAGAAGGGCAGAGTCGAGATTACAATGTTCGTGTTTTGGGCGGCACGTTGTAGTTTGTCAACATGTTGCTCAGGTGTAAAGTGACCACCCAAATTGATGTCATTCTGCCCTCCTATGATGATGACTGTATCCCGTTTGGTGAGAGTTTTTGTGTGGGTGTCCAATTCACTGATCACGTCGGCAAACCTCCCGTTAGGTTTAAACACACACATGACAGAGAAATTGGATGGGAGTTTCCCACTGAGCAGGGAGGAGATTTGTCGCCCATGGCTATCTGCTAAAATTAGTACCTTTTTCGTGGGCTCAGTAGGAATGTCCTTGTTCACTTGTGGGCCAGGTTGCGCAACTCTACGTGTCTTTGTTTCTTTGCGCTTGCTAGCCTGTTTGCGTCGGTTTGTGGGTGGACGTGTCGATGATGGGAGGGGGTAGTGTGGATTGGGAAGGCATGGAAAATCATTGTCATAATCTAACACAGCAAATCTGTTTTGAGTCATGATTGGTTGTGATGATTGTGTTTTTGCTTTCGCGGATGGACGGTTGAAAGTTTCTGCGGTGTTGCCTATTGTTGTCCAACCGTCTGAGTTTTGAACGACCTCTTCGAGCCTTCGGATATGTTCATCTAAATTTTTGTTTACGTGTGTGAAGGCTTTCAGAAGGTCGGCTTTGAGAGTGTACAGAGTAGAAAGTGTATAGCGAATAGTAGCCATGTCACGAATGCGTATCAAATGCGTGGCAAATATGAGAATAAATAATTAGATGAGAAATCAGATTATGTGTCAAAAATGTTTCCTAAATTATCTTTTTAATGTACGTGTATTAAATTATTTAATTTAAGTTACGTATTTATTTAAAAAATAAAAGAAATGGGATTCTAATTAGTATTTAAATGTTATTGGTTAATTGCGAGTAGAGTTGAGTGTGTTTCCGTTAATAGATCTAAGCTGCAAACTAATAAATACAATTAGATTACTATACTTTACCTCTTTAAAGGCCACAAAAATTCACCACTTTGATATTCTTTTGAAATCACAAGGTTCAAAATTTTCCGTTACTAATATATGCGAAACTTTGAATTTTGATGTTTTTCACAATTGTCACAACACTTTCACTAGTTGTTTAACCCTTTATGCAAAACTAAATTTATTTGTACACCAAATATGTATTAAAAGTCTTTGAACTCGTTAAAATGCACGTTTGTCCGTTACGCTGTCTTTTAAACAAATAACTATTTACTTCTTTTCCACTGCTTCGGACAATATAAATCTCTTTCAGCGTTCCTGTAACAAGTAAACAAGTAAAGAAAACAATTTAAAAACAAAAGGTACCTGAAAGATGTAAGAAGGTAGTCAAAATTAGTAAAATATTGGAGCACAGTCCGAGCACGTCAGTCACGCAAGGAAGCAATCCAACAGGTCCTAGGTTCGAGTCCTGATGGCGGCAGGATTTTCGACACTAGCTTTTCAGCTAGGTCGAATTCAGTCGCTGCCTGGAGGAGAATTCTAGCGGCCGGCTGCTCTGATCGGTAGTTTTCCGTGGTTTCTCCGATCAACACCAAGCGAATGCCGGAGCAGTACCCTACCAAACGGGCCACGGACCGCGCGCGATCTTTCCTTCCTCTTCCTTGTCCTGTCCTCTCCCCCTTACACACACACACACACTAACATGCACTACACTACCACATATTCCGGGAGACCGGTCGGGAGCTTAGAGCTTGTTCCGGCTGGGGCGGTGCCCCGCTGGTGGGAGAGTCCTAGTTAGGGGGAAACCCCACTAGCCGACGGTAGGTCGGCGCCGGATCTCGCCATCCAGCGGGGGAAGACCACCGCCATCTCCCGAGAGAAAAAACATGCACTACATTAACGGGACTAATGACCAAAGCAGTTGACGCGCCCGGAAACTCGAAAAAACCAAACCAAACTGTATTCTTCCATTTCAATGTCTCACCTTACTACGTACTGTAGTACTAGAGTAATTGCGTACGATTTTCAGGAAAATTACCCTTTGTCGGGTACTAATGGGTCTACATTAACTAAAAATTAATTTTCTTTATTTTATTATCTAGGACTATTATTCTTAATTGTAAATAATTCGGTGGACGTTTAAAAAATGAATTTTCCATGATTTTATCAAAGTTTTTTTTAAATAACCTCTGAAGCGGAACAAAACCGTATAGTTTTTTTTGTTTGTTTTTTTCTTTTTAGGTGGGGGCAGTCAAGACATGTTTTTGCTTCCAATCTATCTTATTTGCGTTGGTACAATTTGCAATCACTAGGGAGCGCTAGCTATCATCATCATATTCCCATTTTTTTATGAATACACATTTCCACCAAGTACATATTTGAAAGTGAAAATCAGGAATTTTTGTCCGAAAATCTGTTATTGTCGAGTCCTGGTATCGAAAAAGTGGATCAATCTTGCTTCTGAATATAATAAATTACTTCCTGTAACACATTGTGTAGTGAGATTCCACGTTTTGTGGGTTATTGATACTAAAAGAAATATTGACGGCAAAACGTCTGTTCTCCATCCATCCCTCCGTCCGTCTGTCCGTTTTCGGGAGGGCAGCGCCTATGGTCGGATTAAAATAAGAACCGACTTGGGGGCGCGCTGTGGTGGGGAGCGGCGTTGCCACGCCCACAGCGGCGAGGGGCGGGGCGGCGAGGACCGCCCGATCGCGGGACAGAAAGACAAGCGGTACTTACAGTAGTTGGATGACTGCAGTCGGTGTCGTCATAACTGTGGTATTCATCCTACGTCAAATGCTGCTCTCTACTTTGCGAATCACATTAATTTAACCCGCGATGTTCTCTATAATTATAAACACATGAATTTCCACTGTACTATTTACACATTTTAACTGTCAAACAAATTACTGTTATAGGAAATACTCCACTTATTTCAGTCACTTTCCTCTGAAGATTTTTCGGAAGTGCTGGAACTCGAAGATTGAAGAGATATAATTTCTTCGAAATTACCTTTTTAATGAGACCTCCCTCATTGCGCCATTGTTCTGTTGTCCTCTCCACAACCTCATTCATGAGCTTATCTTCCTCATGACGTAAATTTTACATTCTTCTCTGCCATGTAACCTTTTATTTGCGTCCAAATTTGTTCAATGGCATTAAAGTGACAGCACTACTCACGATACCACTGCTCAAAACAAACAAAAAAAGTTCGAGAGCACGAGATAATTAAGTGTCGCTTCTCGTCACTGACCAGCAACAGGAGTTGCGAAGCGTACAAAAGTTGACAGGAGAGGGACCGGAAGAGCCCCCTAAATCTGTCATCGTGATCGCGCCTCCCCTAACTCCCGCATGCAGGGCCGGCAGCCAGGACAGAGCCAGGCGCTTCTGTATACATTCTGCCGTAGCAGCTTCGCAAAGACGTGCCTTCCGATCGCAGATGTCTTTGGTTGAGCGCTGCCCCTCCACTGCAGCGCTCCGAGGTCCCAAATCGGTTCTAATTTTAATCGGACCATAAACACTTAGGACGATTTTCTCCAAAATTGATATTCCCTATCTATTTGATGGAACTCGAGGCCCTGTGAATATCGAATGAAGCCTTAGCATTTTCAATATTTTCTCAAAAATGGCTCCAATTTTTTTATGAAACTTTGTCTTCTGTTAAGTAAGGAACGCTTAAAAATCGCACAGAACTCATTTTCGTTCAACTTTCTGAATTTTCAAAAGTTACAAAAGTTAGAAATGCTACGAGAAAGTATATGCTGTTAGCACCACTAGTTTCTTCTGTGTCAACGCGACATGTTCGTTATATTGGGTAATCGAGAAATATTCATTACATTTTTCACATTTTGTGGTTGGTGGGCTAAAATGTTGCTTTAACACATTCTCTAGTCAGAATCCATGTTCTGGGGTTTACATGTTTTGGGGTATACCTAAAAATTGATTTACAGCTAAACGTGTGTCTGTTCGTTTGTATGCTCAACTGTCTTTCCGACATGTCTCCCCGTCCGTCTCCCCCAACGTCCATTGAGCACAAAATTAAGTTCAGTATGCTACGCGCTCAAAATTCATTCAAATTCTGTCAGTCTTCGTACTGTTCGTTGTCTATATTTCGGGAATGTCCATTCCCTCCTGGGATATAGCATGATATTCTGGGGAAACACGTCTTATAGCTCCCAGACTTTTAGATTACATAATAGAATTCTATGAATAATAAGCAAATCCCAACCAAATGATTTTTATAAGTTTTTTTTGTTAATCTAGGTATCTTACAATTATGTTGTCTCTTGATTAACGAATCAGTGATTTTTGCCAAAAATGACTCACTCAGGGATGGGAATATATTTTCAGCAAATGCCGTTGTCTATAACTATAACACTCGATGTAGCAATCATATTCGTGAGGTGTCAGTATTATCAGCTCACTACAAAACATTCACGTTCAATACATGTACGTTATTTCAAAATCCATTGCCAGATGACGTTAAACGATTAAAATCGATACCCCGAAGTTTAAGTCCAAAGTAAAATATTTTTTGCCGCATAACTGTTTCTATATAATAGGGACTATTCCAAGCATCAAAAAGCAATGTTAATTAATGTAATATTAATTTTATCAGTGATATTTTATGTAGTAATGACCATTTGGTCTCTATAAGTCTATCCCAGATTTAAGAAAACGTGAACAGAATACACTCCTCCCCATCGCTCGTCACACACAGTGACTGATTTTGACTTTAAATAAGGAAATGAATTAAATATGAGTACTTTTCGAGTCATTTTGCATGAAATAAAGATAATTATCTTAAAAACAAGAATTTTCGTTCAACTTTAAAATTTTTGAAAATTGCTGAAATAAAAGAAAATTCGACGCCGTCTTACAACTACAATAATAACGAGAGAGATTTTTACTTTCTCGCATACAGTTTTCGCAGTATAGAAAAAGCATTGTAATGCTGTGGAAAAGAACAGCGATTTTTTGGAAGAAAAACTCTCATTGCCGGGTCGTGGAATCGAAATCTTGTTCCTGGATGTAGTAAATTACTTACTCTAACACGTTGTATAGTCAGAATCTGCGTTTGGAGGGTCCTTGATACCGAAAATTTAGATTACAACAAAATATCTGTCCGTCCGTCCGTCCGCCTGTCTGTCTGACTGTCTGTGAATAACACTAGCGAGTATAAACTGTAAAAAGGATTTTTACGAAAATTAATATTACCTGATCGATCTGACTGATGTCACAGTCTGTTGAATTTGAAACGGATATTTTTATTTGTGGAAGTTCTGTACTTGAAACCTGAACATTTTCAATTTTTTTAAAATTATTCCACTTTTTTCTTTAATTTCTTTCCTGCGATGGATCGAAAGACTCTTAACCAAATGGCTTATCTGATCATCAAAAATAGATCTTGAAATAAGATCGCACACATTTTCGAATATACGAGTCGTTTTTGCATGAAACGTAGGCATTTTTTCTCAAAAATGGCTACAAATTTTTTGATTAAATATTTTCCTCATATGTAACAAAGAATGGTAAAGACAATGGCAGGATTTTCGATCAACCTCGTACAGTGACATTCAGTAAGTTCTGCAACTTCTACTAAGTGTGCTTTAGCATGGAAATGTTTATCCATAATGATGAACGTAATGATGATGAATGTAATTTAACGTCTTTCCAAATACATAGAAGTACGAAAATAGTACCTTCTTTCTCATTGACCTCTTGTATACATCGTTTCTTCATACAAATTACAAAATGGGTGAATTGGTTTTCGTATTTCAATCTCGATTTTGCAGGTAACAAGTTCTGACAAACTTTTTCTGTCTTCTAAAACACTTCTTAAAACAAAATGCAAAATGCTCGGCAAAATGACGTAAACATTTGCTCATCTTATTAAAGAGAAGATGATGATGTGTTTTTTTACTGAAATTACTCCCCTGTACTACTACTCTTGTTGAATTTTCTGTCTTACATTTTCTCCTCGTTTGTTTCAGGTATGGAGGCAGACCTGGAAATATTTCGCCCCCAGTTTTCGAGCAGATATTTCGAAATGCTCGATTCGCACAGGGAGGAAATGCCCTTTTTGAGGGAAAAGTTCGGGGCCAGCCAAAACCAGTTGTTTCTTGGACCAGGAAGGGAGCACCTCTTCTCGGTAATTAGTAGCTAAGCATTTTAATTTAGAATCTTAAAATTATTTTTTTAATTAGTTCCCAAACAACTCTATTTACCGAATCTTGTGCAATGTTATTTCATAAATTGTTGGCCCTTATCCATTATTATACGCATTTAAATGTCATTTATAAAAATATTAATTCGGCAATATCTGTTTCTATAATACGCGATAATTTTTAACATAACTCTATGAGGGTTCAATAACATTCACAAATATCATATATACCCCAATATTTTAGAACAAATAAATATCTTTCGCCTTCTGAAGGTGTCGCTTGTAGATGACGCAGGGTGTCGATGTGCAAGAAAGGCGAATAAACCCTTGATGCAAAGATGCAATTGATGCTTGATGGAATTTTTATCTCATATCACAAATACATAAATAACTATATTATGGTATCATTATTCTGTCTACCTACATGTATTTTTGTCACTGTTTTTCAGTTTTTTTTTCAAAATCACTGTATATATTTCCTCTTTGTTGGGAAGGCAAGCTTCAAATCAAAAGCTTTCTTATTCAACTCGTAATGACATTAAGAGTCGGCAAATTTCACTGACATCTAACAAAAATTCCAGTAAACTATGTAGTAATATAGTAAAATATAATTTTGTGTCTTCCTAATTTTTTATGAATTACTATGGTTTATTTACAATTGCTTACATACAGTGGCGGCTCCAGAGACAATTTTGAGGGGACACATAGTTCTTGAATGGGAAGTGGAGACTATGGAGAAATTTCAAATTCGAGAAACCAATAATTGTTTGACATTTTTTAAAATTTCAAACACTTATTGCAAGACATTAACATAACATTTTAAATAGAAGCATAATAAGCATTTGTAGCATAAGTATAAGCATTTGTAGTTTATTTTAAGACTTTTGAGATAAATTTATAATTTTTATCACTAACTCCTGATCATGGAATAGGTTTTGTGCCCTACTGCTCCCTGTAGGCGAATCGGAGGAAACGTATTTGTGGAGTTGAAACGTATTTGTCAAATTGAAAAACTCGTCAGTAGGTAGTTCAGGACATCCTGCAAGAAAACATTTCCCAAGTGTCATCAATCTCGATCTGCGCCCGCAGATAGACGCCATTTTCAAGTCCCATGTTGCAATTTCCACAACTCCAAAACATTGAGCTTTCGGCAACACCATTGTGTCCAAGCCAACCAACCACCAACTGTGTCCTAGCCAAATGGCTAGGACACAGTTGTCGAACACCCCTAACCAATGAAGAGAAACACGGAACTTGAAATGCCAGGCTTTTTGAATTCTGAAAACGGAGTATAACGTGGTAATAAATACTTTAGCATCAAATTCTATAAAAAGGAAAGGAAAGATGATTATTAGCATAGTACCTTATTACTTATAATTTCCTGAGTCCAATGATTGTATTACATCAAATTTTGAGCAACTGATGCAAGATAAAAACTTGGCATTTTCATATTATTACTTATGGTTTAAGGATGTGTGCATTTATTAGTAAGAATAAGGCAGGCCATTATAAAAACTCCATTTGCAAAAAATATTGAGGCAAAATAGGGGAAAATGTGTTATTTTTTCAAGTATCTAATTAAATCAGTTGATTTAAATCATCGCCTACTTATAATTTTTTTTCATTTCAGAGTCTGGAAAATACAGAATGAGTTACGATGAACAAAGTGGGAAGGTTTCACTTCTCATTAATACTATAGGCCCAGGTGATGAAGGTGAATATACATGTACAGCCCAAAACCAATACGGAGAGGCCATTTGCTCCGTGTATATTCAGCCTGAAGGTGAGTATTTGTGGAAATAGAGGCGTCTTTTTAATACAATTACCCGATTATTGTGAAGATTCTAAAAGCACTTTGCGAAGTTGATTTTTTGTTAATGTGGAACTAATGAATGCCTTGCAAATCAACAAAAGTTTAAATTCCATTGGTATTTTTTCTGCCGTATAAAGTTATGGTTTTATGTACATTTTACTAGAAAATATTCTTTGCGTATTTCATAGATTCCGAGTTTTGTGGTTGTGTGTACGACCGAGCGAGACTATATCAGGAATAAACTGTAGGCAGCTCAAGGTCATTTTGAAAGGTATCTCTCCACTTTCTTGCCACTTTCATGTCACCCACCATCTCTTCCGTGATATACACCAACAGCAAAGTGTAACTTTACACTCCGATTTAAACATAATGTCCCTTCAAGGTCACGAGCGAGAAGGAGCGGGGGACACGGTCATCGAATCGGGAGCTTCGTTACAACTTTAATTTTTGGTATTGAAACTCCCGATTTGTTGACAGGACCCCCTCTTCTTCTATCTCCGTCTGTGTGCTGAGAGGAAACAAGTGGCAGGGGCACACAAACACAAAATGGATCAGCTTCTCATCACTTTGAACTCTTATTCATACGGCATTTTTAAGAATAGTATGTCCGACAGCGACGATTCCTTTGTGTAGAGGAGAATGATTGGGAGTTAGGTTAAGGGAGATGTCTTTGTTGAGAGCAGCCCCGCGCCTCCAGGAGAGAAGTGCGAACGCTCCGCGGGAAGCCTCCCAGTAGTCTCGTTCCAAGTCTTGTGCTAGTTGAGGTAGCTTTAAAACGATTAATTCTCGAATGTGACAATCTAGGTATCTTTTATCAATAATGTGAAAACTGCTTACGTGTATTTCGACATTGGCCATACAAATAATTGTATTCCGTTTAAAACGTTGCTTTATTTGTAAATTATAGGACAACTGCAGCCACAAATAAGTGGTTACCAAAAGGAATATGCCCAGACTATACAGAGTATGGAGCAGACCCAATCAACTTTACAAAGATACCAAAAGCAGATGTCTGCGTATGGTAATGGAACAGTTGTTGAAGAGGTAGAGAAGAGCTATTTTATATTTGCATTTATCGAAAAGTGAAATAAATTGTATTAATTTCTAATTTGTTTTTTATTTCCAGGATTTTAAAGTTGATACTTTTGAGTATCGTCTGTTACGTGAAGTTGAATTTCGAGAATCAATCACCCGCAGATTTATTGGGGAGATCGATTCTACTATAAATACTGTAGTTGAGCATTCCTTGGGGCCTGCAGTCCCACCACAGATTGTACAAAAACCTCGTAACTCAAAACTCCAGGAAGGTTCTGTTGCAACTTTTGAAGCAAGACTCACCGCAAACCCAAGACCAAGGGTACGTGGATTAAAAAATTCATAATATTGTATTACCATCACTATGGTATGATCATTTATTGTTTTTCAGTTACTTATTTATCTGCGTTGAGTTCCTAATACTGAATTTTAATTGCAGCTTACTTGGTTTAAAAATGGCCAAAGAATCACATCAACACAGAAATATCAAACTAGCTTTTCAAATCAACAAGCTACATTAAAAGTTCAAAATCTGAGTTGCACAGATTCTGGCCACTATACACTTCTGGCTGAAAATCCACAGGGTATGGGAATGGAATGAAAATATTTGTTGTTGTTGTCGTCACACTTAGATAATTTTAAGTTACTTCAATTTTGAATTTATAATTTTAATTTTTACTAGGTTGCGTTGTCTCTTCTGCATATCTTGCTGTGGAACCATCGTCTCTTCAGGATGGCCTGTACGGAAAGTAAGTTATGATAATCCTAGCTTACTTATCTCGGGGAAACAACGTTGAATTTTTCTTCTAAATGATCATTTAAATTGTTTTATTTTAGCATCCGCGAACAATCCAAGTCAACTGTTGTAGAAACCACAGTTGAAACAGATGGTGGGAAGTCACTGGCACCGAACTTTGTGCGTGTGTGTACAGATCGTGAAGTCACTGAGGGCAAAATGACTCGTTTTGATTGTCGAGTGACCGGCCGCCCTTATCCAGATGTTGCGTGGTTTATTAATGGCCGTCAGGTGTCAGACGATGCCACGCATAAAATCTTGGTAAACGAGTCAGGAAATCATGCCCTCATGATCACTAATGTACACCGTTCTGATGCAGGTGTTGTAAGTTGCATAGCTCGAAATAAGTCTGGCGAAACATCTTTTCAGGTAAAGTCTACAATGATCAAATGCTTGCTATTAATTCTGAGACATATCTCTTAATGCTGCAAATATTATGTGTGTGGCGGTTAATATCATGTGATATTCTCTTTCTAGTGCAATTTACTTGTAATCGAAAAGGAGCAGGTAGTTGCTCCCAAATTCGTGGAACGCTTTACCACAGTGCATGTAAAAGAAGGAGAGCCAGTAGTTCTGAACGCAAGAGCTGTTGGAACTCCTGTCCCACGTATCACTTGGCAGAAGGTGAGATAATTTAAGAATGTTGTGTTTTCAGTAATACAATAAGAAATAATAGGTCATTTTTCATAAAAGAATACACTTTCATGTGTAATAAGATATGGCTGTAAATAAAACTAAATAGCACAGTCATATATAGCCATGTATTCAACAATATAGCGTATATTAAATTTATCACGTTATTGATGAGAATTCATGGCTATCTATTTCATTGCTAACAATGAACATTTCTAAAATCAGGTTTGAAAGATATGTGTTTTTCAATTTAAAAGAAGGTATGTGTAGAACAATTATTATTATTATTATTATTATTATTATTATTATTATTATTATTATTATTATTATTATTATTATTATTATTATTATTATTATTGTTATTAAGGTTATCAACTTATCCAAGAAATGTTAATTGATCTTAACAAGAATTACGTTTCCATTGACAATGTCCATGAAAAAGTCCTTTTTTTCTGCGCGAAAAAGTAATACGAAACCAGACGCAGACGTGAAAAATGATAAAATTTGTGGGTTAACGTCGTAAGAAACAGCTCATGAAATTGGAACCGAGACGAAGCGATGGTCCAGACAAACGAAGTGGGAATGTTCCACCTTCGTTCCACCTCTGGGGAGTATTTGGGATGCACATAACGGGATCGCGGCAGGTTTTTTCTTGAGGTTTTCCATTTCCCGTCAACATCCGGAAAGTCTACATGGTATTTCACCACGTTTCTCCGTCATCATTTTGCTTGCCAACCCCGTCTAATATCTTTCCCGTTCATCTCCGAATTAAAAAGCGCTATCTAGTAAGGAACTCTAGTAATTCACCCGCGGGGCACCTACCTCTGGCGTTTTCGCATGCCATTTGCTAAATAAATTTATTAAATAAATAAGAAAATAAATAGTCGGTACAAACGTTATTTTCATGTCATTGGTTAAGTTAGGCGGTAACAGTTTACAAAATTAGATGACGTATAGTATTCCAAGAATGTGCGGGTGTGTAGAAAATGTAACATCCACATACGATATACCATAACATCCACAGACACTCACTCATATTCTTCGCACATAAACACAAACCTGGGAAGATAAAGTTTGTCTGGTTATTGATGTGAGAGGAGATGACAACATTGCTCAGACGGGGATCTAGCAAAACATTTTCATTTCCACTATTTTTTGACGCTGACCCACAACTTAAGGGCAAGCTATTCACGTAAAAACATGGCAGATTTTGACATGAAAGTTTTCTTGAAACTATAAATTATTTTTTGTTTCTATTCTTAACATTTGCTTGGAAAGTTAATTAAATATATTGTCATTTTGTGTAGAAGAGTATTTGCTATTAAGAGTTTGTGTCGAAACATAGAAGGGGATTCTGAATTTTTTTTCCGATAACATTCAGAATTAATAAAAATATAAATTTTGCTTTTGAAATAGAAACTGCGTGTGAGTAAATAACTTGTGACCTCAAAGAAAAGTTGAGAATTTTAGAAACAATAGTATGAGATGAAGAAATAAAGGAAGTCATCTCCGTCAACTTAATATATTTATTTAGATAGCCGGCTTTCGACGGCTTTGCCGTCAACATCAGTCTAGCTCTTTTGGGAAAGTCTTCCGACTTTTGACTTCCTTTATTTCTTCATGGAATAACGTCAACACCACATCAGAATTCCCACAACAGTACGAGGGAAAATAAATCGCAGTATATAAGAATGTGTAAAATAAATTAATAATTTTGTTGAAAAGGCTGTTTTTTAATACCACTGATCTACTTTATGTTTAAATACACTCAAATAAAATATTTCATATTGTAGAATGTAGTTTGTTAGGTACTGCACTGCTAAATATCACAAGACATCTCTATAATGATTAATCATTTCCCAGAATAATTTTGATACCAAATTAATCTTTAATTTTCAACAAAATGATAAATTTTAACAATCAAGACCTTTCCGTGATTATTTAGCCATGAAGTCTGAAGACGTTCAGCATATACTTTGTATCGCAAACTAATAATGTGCATAAAATACGGTCTCACATGTTAAAAGATATGGAAATGAGTGATAAGTATTTCTATATTTTGTTTGTTGTAGGATGGTGTTCCAATCACACCTGGACAAAATATAAATATAAGAACTGACAGTGGAGCCTCAACTCTAGATATCCCTCGAGCCAAGGCGTCGGATGCGGCTTGGTACCAATGTACAGCCCAAAATGTTGCAGGCTCCACTGCCACTCGGGCACGACTCTTTGTGGAAATTCCAAAGAGTTCTGCCCCACAACCTCGACGTCTCAATCTACCCAGACCAACCAAAGTCATTGAACCAGAGTAAGTGATCCAAAATATTACAATTAAACTATTTTTCGTTTTTATTTATATTTTATTATTCGCGACGTTTTAAAAAGTTTTCAAACGTGGAAAACAATCTTCTGGACAAACATTGGGATAAACAAAGTGAAAAGTAGAGGCTGGTGAGAGAATTGCAAACTTGAGGACGACAGCGATAAACCATGAGTGAACGAGGGAAAAAAATAAATAAATAAAAAAGAATATGGAAAAAATGTCATTGTCAATTTGTTCAAAACTGTTTAAGGCCATGAAAAATCTAAATAATTGAAATAAAATACAAACTGTAGCGTGTACAGAGCAAGTACTGAAAAATGTTTTGTATTTTGTTCGTTCTTTCTCTGGAATCGCCTTGATTTCCTGAAATTTAAGATTTTGTCCGTGTCCAAGCACCCGACGTTTAGGTGGCAGATGCATTAATTTTTCATCAAAAGAATATTCTATTTTAGTTATCTATTCACTCTTCTGTCGCTAGTATTCTTGCTTCAAAAAGATTACACTTTAACCGAATCAATGGCGTAACTCATAAATTCAGCGAAGATAATAAATTCCTAACATGAATATAGGAAATAATCAGAAAGAGGTTGAGAGGGACATTACAAAATTACAGTTAGACAGAAAGAAGTTAATAGTAAGGGAAATATCCTAATTTTGAAAATAAAAAACAAAAAAATTATTAATCCATCATATAAATTTCATACATCCTTTCATACAGTAATACTCAAAGAGTATTTATGAAGATGCGGTTTAGTGTGACTTGTGTACTTTAATAACATATTTTTCTGTTTATAACTGACCATTGTTAAAATAATATATTTATTTATTTCAATTAAGCCTGATGATGGAAACAACTAATTTCCAAAACGTTGCGCTATGCGTATTATGTAATAAATATTAATATGAAAAATGTTCTGTCTATAAAAAATCACAGGCCAAAAATATTATAGTATATTGAATAAATACAGACAGAAAAAAATGATTTTAATACTGAAATAACATAGGAGACGGTAATCAACAATCCCTCACAAAACGTTTTTTAAGGGACGGTTTAAAAAACAATGCAAACGACCTCCAATTCAAGTCCAAAGTCGGAATGCTTACGCAGAAGATGAATATTGTCGCAGAAAGGGATATTTTTGGTGGTCATCCTAAGATCTTCCAGATCTCAAGGCCTCTCTTCGTGTGGCGAGGAGGATCACGTCGATTAAGTGATTTTTGATGTTTTTGAGTTCTTTTCATTGCAAAGTCACATTTTTATATTCGTGTAATTAGTGAAATCAATGAAGCACTGAATGTTGGGTGTGCTAAATTATCGATTATTTCGTTTTTAACTAACTCATAGAACAGCAAATATGTTGAGGAAAAGTTCATATTTGGACCTTTTTTTTCTTAAAAGTCGAAGGGTTATGCAATTGGGGAAAATATCCGTACTCAAATATTCACACGCGAAGGGCGTTTTGTGTTGCTCTCCCGTGTACATATTCAAAACTAAAAAAATAAATTTGTAACCAATTGTCAATGGCAGGTCGCCTTCAGTTCCCTTTTTTTTTGTTTCATATTATAAGTCCAACTAAAAAATCTAAAACCAAATATATTTCATTTTTAGACCACAACCGGGACCAGAAGTTATTTACCTTCGTCACGTTGAACGAGTAAAACCACATGCTCCAGAACCCCAGCAAGACCAAATATATCCACCACCTCAATTTATTATACCTCTTTCTGATGTACAACAAGTGGAAGGTGGTCGTGTTCACTTTGAAGCACGTATTGAACCTGTTGGTGATCCAACAATGAGAGTTGAATGGTTTATAAATGGGAGACCTCTGGAAGCAAGTACGTAGAAAATATGTAAAGCAGTTCAATTTTCTACTCGTGATAGATTTGTTTCAGGTTGTAAAAATATATTTTATAATTTTTATAAAATTTAATATTTATATCTGTAATGCTATTTTTGAATGTTTATGCTAATTATTTAATGTTTCTAAATCAAATCAATCAAACCAAATACAATCATGTTTAGAATATTAGAATATGAAGTAAATATCTATATGTTTTATAAAAATTGAGAAGGGGTAAATATCTTCAGTAATGATTCTGTTTGAAGGTTCCCGTGCTACAACCATCTTTCGTTTTGGATTCATTGCCTTGGATCTCATTAGTATAATTTTGGAAGACAGTGGACAATATCTTTGTCGTGTAACTAGCAGCTCTGGTTCAGTAGAATCTCGAGCAGTACTGAACGTTACAGGTAAAGTACATAATAATCTTATTTTTACACTGCATGATATAACCGACAGGAAAAAATGTGTTTAAAGACGAAAGACCTATGAATAAAGAGGTAAAACATGGGCAAAGCCTGGTTTGTACTAAGAGTGAAGCAAGATTTTTGGACCGGGGTCATGAAGTTTTCAAATTTCAACAATAGTTTGTTTCACAAAGTAAATAGTTAGTGCCTAATGTTTTCAATAAAAATTAACTTTTTGTCCACATTTTAATTTATATCGTGTATGTTCACGTTTTTGTGCTTCGTACCTAATTTGTAAGTGTGATGAGGAAAGTGTCGGGGACCTCGGTGGTGTAACGGATACCGTATCGGTCTGCTACACCTAAGTTCGAGGGTCCCGATCGTAGCCGTGGTTTTTTAAGGTCGAAAAAATCCTTGATACGCCTTCATTTAAAGGGGAAGTAAAGCCGGCTGTATCTCATGTTGCAATTTACTGCATGATCCTCTAGCCTAAAGGAAGCCTCTGAACTAAAATTAAATTGCCTGTTTCGTCGCCCGAATGATACCTTCTTTCTCCGCTAGATGGTGAAAGGAGCGTAACTAAATTTGCATGGTCAGACGGAAGACCAGGCCTGACGGTCTGAGTCTTCTCGCCATGTAAAATACTTCTGTCTTTCTAATCGCCACGTAAAATAGCGCATAATTTGAAGTGTCCTATCTTGGCTATGCCCCTGACATTACTATCAATATCCCTTTTCAATTACAAGAGCATTGTTTGAATTTGTGTGTGTGTGTGTGTGTGTGTGTGTGTGTGTGTGTGTGTGTGTGTGTGTGTGTGTGTGTGTGTGTGTGTGTTTTCGTGTTCATGTTAAAGAAATATGTCCTATTTTTAAAAAATCTGGAAACTGTACATTGTGTAACCATTTTTTGTCCATTTTTGACAAAACTATGGACTTTTTTAATTAATTTGTTCTGTTTTGGTACATTACTATTATTTCAATTTGTTTTCTTTTCCCTTCTTTCTACTCAGGCACTTCGATTTTTTTTAGAAACTCAATTTAATGCTCATTAATATCCCTCCTCAATAGCATACGTCCCACTCGAACTTCGTTTATATTGTGCTCTAATGTAAGCAAATTTCAACAGCTCGAGCTTCTATTGAGCAATCCAGTCAACATCCGGACAGTCTCCAGTACATTCAGCAATTAGAAGACTATTCTCACTATCAGAGGCAAGAAAGCTTGGAAGAAACAATTTACCAGCGCCCGAATTTCATCAGGCCACTCCAGAATCTTGGAGAGCTGCAGGAAGGGCGCAACGCACATTTCGAAGCCCAACTCACCCCTGTCAGCGACCCTTCAATGAAAGTGGAATGGTACAAGGATGGAAAAACCATCACAGCAAGTACGTTTCTAGGGAATCTTTCCTTCAGAAGTATGAAGTAACAAATTAGAGAAATTAATCTCTGTGTGTCTACTTGCGAGTTATGATAATTAACAGTTTCTTTGACTAGTAACTCATTTTGAATTTCAAAGGCAAAAATATAGAGGCACATTTAAATGTTATGACAATGCCACTACAAATTACTAAACAATTACAATGTTTATAATCCCAAAGAATCTAGCGCATAAGTTGGGAGAAATCTCTCCTGACCGAAAAGAAGCAAAACGTTTTTAATAATGATTCTGACCTCTCACCCCCAGAAAAAAAATCAATTCGTTTTCATCTCCCTAACGTCATCCACCCCCTCTTCCTCAACGAAAAACGTGTTTTTTACGTTTTGGTTTTTTACGTGTCTTTACACATATAATTTTTGAAGTGTTGAGACAGCTCGAAAAAGAACCTCCTTAAATATTTTATTAAATAATATAGTGAAATATCTAAAAATATATTTGAAATATTATTTAGGCTATTTATAATACCTACAAAAGATAAGAAGTAAAAGTAACAATTTGGAATTGGCGAATGGCATCACCACATGATCATTCGTCCCTTGTATTTTTTCTATTACTCTCTGAAGTTCGGAATAAAATATTTCCTTTTCTATTGTATCTTTATCTTCGGGTGGTGCATATATACTCACCAGTGCCACTCTTTCCTTTAATTGTATGTCCACTCTCATAATTCTTGCACTTACCGCTTTCCACTCTCTTATTAATTTCACTCTCTTATCACTCTCTTATTAATTTCCGGGTTCACGATAATGCCTACTCCCCCAACTGTCCTTGTTTTAATATCCACTCCACTATATCTCATTATATACCCCTTATGCAATTCCACTTCTCTACCTACCTTCTTTTTAACTTCACTAATCCTCAAAAATCTTTAAATTGTACTTTTCCATCTCGTCTACTATTTCCACTTCTTTTGCTGTTATTGACGTAATATTCCATATGCCTATATTCATGTCCAATTCCTTGCGCGGTCGTCTAAGTTGTCTCTCTTGTCCGAGGCTATTTAAGTTTCTCTGATTCCGCTAGCGAGTGAGTGGGTGATTGACCCTACGTCACTCTGCCCAATAGGGATGTCACCTTTCCGCCTCTGGGCCTCCGTGTTTTGGTTCAGGGTTTTCTTCCCTAACCTTTGGAGATCCCTCTCCTCCCTGCAAGGCAGTAGGTTGGTTTTCTGTCATGCTTTCCTTCCCTTAGCCTTTGGAGATCCCTCTCCTCCCTGTAAAGCAGCAGGTTGGTTTTCTGTCAGGGTTTCCTTCCCTTATCCCAATACTCCTGTTTTAAGGCGCCGGAGACTCGCCCTCGCCCTGCTCTCATTAGCCGCTCTCCAAGCTCTCACCTTAGAGAGCACCCAGGGGCCGCCACGGGGAGGAGAGAGCAGGACTTGCTGACTTTTGACTCAAATCGGGTATTCCCATTACACGAAAGCATTAATGGTATTTTAATGGTATTTACTTGTGGGCATAGGTAAACCTCCGCCAGGCCCAAGTCAGCCATTTGACCCCCAGAATTTAACTTGCAGGTTAATTACCCTTTCCTTAATGTCGCCGAAGTTTTCTTATCTATAGCGGTTGAGCGAACGTTTCCCTTTCGAAATCTAATGGTGACGCCCGACATGTAGCTTTCAAGTCCTGCTTATTTAATTCAAAATGGGTGGAAATATTTAAATTAAAGTGAAAAGTAAACTGCCGATTTATGCCATAGATTAAAATATACCAAATCATAATTTGTAATAATATGTTTAAATGTGTCCCCATCGACTAGACCTATCCCTCCTTCCGTTTTTGCTCAGTCATATGACCGGAAGAACCAACAATTTAAACGTTTAAACGCTGACGTCTCAAAGTTAAGTCATTAAATTTAGTCATTAGTCGGCGGCGCTAGCCGAAATCGTTTACTACGCTCCGTGAAGTCACGAAGGTTAAGCGAATTCGAGACTCGCGGGTTCCTTGTTAGGTGACCGGCCAGGAACCCCGGGATCTAACGGCGTCGAGCCCCTCTGGCCGAAGGGATAAAAGGCACTGACTGACTGCGACGTGACGAGACTTGGGAAATATAGCAATTATTCAGTATAGTAAATTACTCAGTAACGGAGGATTACTCCAGAAGAAAGCGCTCAACGCCCAACAAGGGTTAAGAGGCGTTGCATCAACGACGACGCAACGAATTATAAAAAAAAACCTCTATGCATTAAACTGACTGTTTCTTTGAGTGCAATTCTTCCATTGCTTTGAGCCACAAATGCGAGGCAATTACACCCGGAGCTCCAAGGCATTCTGGAGGAGCTCCAACTACACCTCACCAAAAAATATATTATAACGAGTCTTCTTTTGCAGGTTCTCGCATAACAACGCTCTTCAACTTCGGTTATGTCTCCCTAAATATTATGCACCTACGAGTTGAAGATGCAGGAACATACACTGTGAGAGCTGTGAATGCATTGGGCGAAGCAATTAGCTCATCGACTCTGAAAATCTTAGGTAAGATATTGTTGCAGTAACTGAAGTAGTGTTTGGGACATAAGTGAAATAGTATCACGATTTCCTATTTACATATAAAATAATATCTAGTATAGTTTCTCAAGCATGTCAAATACAACACGTGTTTGTAATATTAATCATTATTTATTGATTATTATTTATTACTACAAACACAATGCCATTTTAAAAGTTACGCTTCATTAGGTCAGCATTCTAATCTAGAACTCAGTGCTCAATACGACTTGTGTTTCTAATGAGCTTGGTGCGTAAACGAATGTCAAGATGTCACTAGAAGATGTCACTGTAGTATAGTATAGCATACGAATAATAAAAGTAGCGAAGTAATATGTGGTGGAATTCATGAGGTAATTTGAAACAAAACAGAATATAACGGATTCTGGAATCAGCTGGGATAATCACGTCAAAATCGGTCTGTGCAAGCACTGATTAAGTTATTGTTTCTTCCTGTTGTTTGCACAATGTGCTCTTGCTGTGCTCGATATTTTTAGTCCATTTTGACTTCAATAGCCTTAGCCCTTAGGTGTTCTAGGGGTGCTGGGTCTAGGCGTTCGCTCTGTTTCAGCCGTCCCTCAGCCAATCCCAAGTGAGAGAACTGTCCACCTCCTGTTTTTCTGCAAAGTTTACGCATTCGTTTGTATTCTGACGAACGGGAGATCTTAACTAATTGACGCAGGTCTCCGTGACCTGCTGAAAACCTAAGTCCTAATAGACGTCCATTCGCCTATCTCGTATTTATGTATCTGAGAGTTCAATATTCGAGGAACCCTGGTGATTCAATCTCAGCATATACATAAATAAATGGCAAATTTGTTCACGCCGATCCCCGTTGCCTGTCACTACTAGATACTCGAATTGTGTTTGGCAGCGTCCCTAACTTTGTTTCAGACTTTTCGTACAACTTCAAGTCATCCTTGTAGATGATGTAGGAAAATCTAGGTCTCGTCTTCGATATTTTATACTCGAGTCGAATCTTACGCAAGGTAATAAGGGTGACGGTTATTAGACAGCAATAGAAGCCAGCGGAGAGAGCGAGTCAACTTGATATATCCCCTGGCATATCCTGACGTTTCTCTTTATCTTTTAATTAAAATGTTTGTATTCCATTGAGAGTCGCATATTATTATTATTATTATTATTATTATTATTATTATTATTATTATTATTATTATTATTATTATTATTATTATTATTATTATTATTATTATTATTATTATTATTATTATTATTATTATTATTATTATTATTATTATTATTATTATTATTATTATTATTATTATTATTATTGTTATTATTATTATTATTATTATTATTATTATTATTATTGACATCAAAATGGTTCTTACTTAAAAAATTAACAGTAACAATTTGTTTCATTTAATTAACTTCAATACTTTTGGTTGTTTCTTAAATTACTTTTCATTCATCTCCCCTATCTTGTTATTGCAGCAAGAACTAGTGTGACTGGAGACTTAGGTATTCCAGAACAGCAACGTTACATTGAGAAGGTTGAAGAACTTGAGGCATATCAACAACAACAACAATATAAGTACACAAAAGAAGTACCTGAAAGTACATCTCCACCAGAATTTAAGTCACCCATTCAAGATCAACTGAATATTCATGAAGGTGGATTTGCCCACTTTGAAGCACGCTTGGAACCAATTGGAGACTCGACCCTCAGAACAGAATGGCTCAAAGATGGTCGCCCTGTTGAAGCAAGTAAGTGTTCATTATAAATCACTCTTATATCAGAGAACAAATTATTGGGAAAAAGTATATTTTGGTGCTTGTTTGCTCCTTTCTGTACTAATTTAAAAATTACTTGAATAATGAATATATATCTCTCAATAAAATGTTTTCTCCTTTTCCTGTATCTCCTTTTCTAGTTTCACTATCTCATTCTCAAAATTACATTAGTGAGAAGAAATTGCAATTTACAGAAACATAACTATAGTTCATTGAACTATTTTTGGGGGAGGGTTTGCTCCCCCTCCCTGCGAAGTTTACACTCATACTTTTTTTTAGTATCCTGATAATACTTACTCCATGCATTTGTTACAAATAGAGGCCAACTTTTTTTTCAATTCAGCAAAAGCATGATTCTTGATTACAAAAAAATTGTCAGAATAATTGTCAAGAAAATGTATCTTCATTTGCTTACTTAAGCCCAGACAAGCCATGGACAAACAGATTATAATTTGAATAGATTACCAAAAATGGTTTGAATATTATACCCAAGTACTTTACACTGTGTCATCACCTTATATAATTTAATCAGATTGTTACCATTAATTTATATGAATCTTTGAATGTTGTACATTTCTTCTGAAAAGATTTACTAACTAATTTAAATATTTGGAACTGATGTATTTGGCCATATATTTTAGATTTAATAATTTATCCTGAGATAATATAAACATTTTGGTTTTTCAATTGCCTTTTCATTGAATGATTTTTATCATGATATTTGACATTTATAGTAATATTTTCAGATGATTTTCTGTGTGCAAATGCTCCAATCTTCTTCTGTATCTTCTTCCTTACTGGTTCTAAAGCCTACTTCAGGCTATAACCACCTTAATCTCTCTTCTCCTTTTATTTCTTTCCACCACTCTTATCCTCCAAGCTGTGTCTCTGGAGGTTTGTAGGTCTCCTTCATATAATTCATCCATCTCATTTCTGGTCCACCACTCCATCTCACTTCTTCAAGTGTATCAAATTCTTATCCTTTGTCAAAATGGCTCATAATTTCTTGATCTGATCTTCCCTTCTCTATCGTAGCAATGCCCACAGTCAAATTTTGCTTTTTACTTTACAAGGAAAATGTTCATTCCTTACTTCACATATTGATTTGCTAAAATTCCTGGCCAAAATAGCATTAATATCTTATTTAATCATGAAATATTTTCATTCACAGGTTCTCGAATCACCACTTTCTTCAACTTTGGCTATGTGGCTCTAACAATCAAATATGTCACTACTCATGATATTGGAACATATGTATGTTGTGCATACAACAGTTTAGGCCAGGCAACCACCACTGCTAGACTTACAGTATTAAGCAAACAAGACATAATTTTGGATAGCCAACATCCTGGAGGTCTAGAGAAAATCCAGTATTTAGAAGATTCAAGGTAAATAAATTATATGAAAGTGTAATTATAAATCTTCCATGTTGCATTGAAATTAGATCTGCCATATTAACTTGTTTTGATTTCATTAGTAGATACAGTCGCAGTCTCCATGAAGAAACGACAGCTACTCAAAAACCTCGTTTCTTGGGTCCATTAAAGGGCACAAACAAAATAGTGGAGGGTCAGAGAGCCCATTTTGAGGTTAGGGTGGAACCTCAAAATGATATAAATATGATTGTAAGTAAACAAAATGAGTCTAATAATTATCATCATATTGTAAAAGTTCAAATTCTAAATTGTGTAATGCCTTCTAGATTGAATGGTACTTCAATGGCAAGGTCATTATGAGTGCTAACCGAATACAAACTCATCATGATTTTGGATATATTGCTCTTGATATAGAAAATGTAAGATCTGAAGATGCAGGCACCTACACTGTTGTAGCAAGAAATGCTTTGGGTGAAGCTCAGATGTCAGCCACAATGGAAGTTGAAAGTAAGATGAACATAAAACTTCTTTAATACAGTAAAATCATGATCTAAAAGAAACTAATATTTTATTAAATATTTCAGCTCGTTCAAGCATTGATACTTCCAGTTTGCATCATGGAACTTATGAAAAGACACAGAGGCTTGAGAGCTCCAAATTTGTAGAACCTCAGTACCACATTGAAGAAATCTCAAAATCAAAACCTATATTTGTTCAGCCTCTACAAGATCCTAAACCTGTCAGTGAAGGTAAAAACATCCACCTTGAGTGTCGATTGGAACCAATGGGTGATCCAACTATGCGTGTAGAATGGTTTTATAATGGGCGAAGTATCACCGTTGGTATGTAAAAGTTATCACACAAGTACTCTCTTTTGTGTATTGTTATAATGTGAGAAATCGTGTTCATTAAAAATTGTTTATTTAAATTAAATTAAATGTTTGTAGGGTCACGATTCCGCACATATTATGATTTTGGTTATATTGCTCTGGACATAGTACATGCTACATCTTTAGATTCTGGTGAATACACTGTCAGAGCTTCCAATCATCTAGGCTCAGCACATACTTCAGCATGCGTGCGAGTAAGTGTTTTCTAAAACATATCAGGGTCTACATTCATTGTAACTGTCCATTTTTTATTTTTTAGTTCTAATCATTTTATTATTTGGGGTTTTCATAAATGAATATAAATTTTTGAATTCAGGTTATTTCTCGGTCAGACATTTTGACAGAGAGTCAAAATGAGGCCGCATTGGAACAAATCCAGATTCTTGAAGATGCTGCTCGTCACCGACGTACAATGCAAGAAGATATAACCATTGTGCAAGCTCCTCAGTTCACTCGTCCTCTTCATAACATTGAAACTGTGGAAGGCACAAACATTCATTTGGAATGTCGTCTTCAACCTGTAGGGGATCCAACAATGCGAGTAGACTGGTTTGTTAATGGTCGTCCTGTGAAAACAGGTCAGTCAAAAAAATTCAAACATTGATTATTAATGATTTGATTTTCAATATCTTATCTAAAAAAATTTAAATCTTCTTTCAAAAGGTCATAGATTCCGACCAGCATACGACTTCGATTATGTTGCTCTAGATCTTCTTAGTGTATATGCTGTTGATTCTGGAGTTTATACTTGTCAAGCACGAAATCAATTAGGTGAAGCTGTAACATCATGTTCTGTTAAAATTATAGGTGAGTAGCCTTCTCGTATTATTGAAGCTATAATAATTCAGGGCAGAATTGTAGTACTCATTGCTTATTTGATTTATTCTTTAGCAAAGAAAGATCTAATTCTGGAATCACAACATCCTTCTGGACTGGAAAAAATTCAGTATTTGGAGGATGCTTCCAAATATAAACGAATTGAGCACATTGATGAAGTTGTCAATGTAAAGCCTCGATTTGTTACAAAACCTAAAAGTTTAGACAACATGAGAGAAGGCCAACATGCCCATTTTGAATGTAAATTAGAGCCTGTCACAGACTCTAATTTGAAGGTTGAATGGTACAAGAATGGACGCCCTATAATTGTTGGTAAGATTGACTTGATGGATGAAAAAAAATATGTTAGAGTCCCTCATTCATTTATATTGCTCTGTTACATAACTGTTACATCATGTTAAACATTTGATGTTGTTGTACTCATTAGGCCACCGGTTTCGCCCAATACATGATTTTGGCTATGTTGCATTGGATATTATCGACCTCATTGCTGAAGATAGTGGTGTCTACTCATGTCGAGCAGTAAACTTGGTAGGAGCAGATGAAACAACATGTTCTCTCACTTGCAGAAGTATGTTCAAATATTTTACTAATAATGTTTAAAAGAGATATTCTGCAACATGCATGAAACTATTCATTGCCTTTTTTTTATTATTTAGGTACTGCTCAGATTGTTACTGGAACTCAAAATGAAATGGGTCTAGAGCAAATTCAACACTTAGAAGATCGTTCAAAGTATCATAGAGCAGAATACTCAGAAGAAATCACTAAACAAGCTCCAATATTCACAACATCACTTAAGCACATTGAAATTAAAGAAGGCCAAAGAGCACACTTTGAATGTCGCTTAATTCCTGTATCTGATCCAACCATGAAAGTAGAATGGTTCCATAATAATGCTCCAGTAAAATCTGGTAAGATATAATTATATATTATTCCAAGAATGCTATTTAAAACACTTCATTCACCAAAGTTATCAATCATGAATATTTTTCTTATACTCTCTTCATTTTCCTAGGTTCACGTTTCACAGAAACAAATAATTTTGGATTTGTTGCTCTTGATATAACATATTGTTATCCTGAAGACTCTGGTGTTTACATGTGTAGAGCGAGAAATGCTCTTGGGGAAGCTGTTACATCAGCTAACCTGATTTGCCACTGTGAGTTATTTTTTAAGAGTAAAACAACTGTTCTAGACAAAGCTTACTGCTAAATATATGATTGCAAATTTCTTGATATTTTAATAAATATAATACTTCAAATATTCAGACTGGTTGGTTAAACACAGCATATGCAGTATGAACTACACATACACACACACACACACCTTGCACTTAATACTACACACACCCCTTGCACTTAATATAGTGAACTTCGGCAGCTGCAATAGGTTGTATAATGGCAGACCAATACGAAACCCAGAGGTGTCTCCTTGGAGTTGGCAAGGAACACATTGATATCTGATTAATATGTACTAGTTTAATACATTTTACACATAATAAAATTTAAAAGACTCTTACTGTTTTAGTATTATGAAATATTTTTCATCTTAAAATATAAAATGAACATATAATGATAGGGGTACATGCCATACTCTCAGTTCAAGTGTTTCATAAGCCTGTGTGATCAGGCTTGTTTCCTCTCTTCCTGCGTCATCCTGCCCTCTGGGTTGGCATGAAGAAGCCTGCTTTGCCAACACTTGATGCATGTGTTCTGCTTTCACAATGAATTATGATTCTGATTATTTATTTTTTAGCAGTATAAACCAGCCAGAATTCTTGATGTTTGGGTCCTTGTTACCAAAAAATTGGTTTAAGGCAAAATGACCGACTGTCCGTCTGTCTGTGAACAACTCTGGCGGATAAACTGTGGGCAGGATTTTCAATAAAATCAATTTTTCTGAATCAATCTGACTGATATGGCTGCCCCTTGAATTTGAAATGTATGTTTTGATTTCAGGGGTACTTTACAAGAAGACTCCAAGACATTATCAAAATTTTTTCAAAAATTGCCCCAAATTTTTTCTTTAATTTTTTTCTCAGATAAAGTAAAGTACACTAATAAAAACGTGGCTGGTCTGATTTTCATTGAATTCTCAAAATTTTTAGAAATTGCAAAAGTTTTTTTTTTTTTATCTTCCTAGCACTACAGAGTGGAGGGTAGAGATCTTTCTTCTTGATTAAAGCTATTCTTCAAAATTAGATCTTGAAATAAAGTTATACAATTTAAAATAAGAGTAGTTTTCACATAATTTTGCCTGAAACATAGGCGAATTTAAAACAAGATTTTCTCAAAAACAATGTCAAATTTTTTCGTTAGAATTTTCGATTGGATAGTACTAAATGCACTTAATAACATAACATACGTTATTACAATGTAATCATACATAACGTTATTTTGATGTAATCATTTCACTTTTAAAAATTGCACATGTGCATGTTCAATTAGTATTGTAATATTACTTAGCCGTTGCAAATAATGCAAGAGAAGACATGCTGCTGCAGCACCAATAGTTTTACTTCATGCTAACAATAAAAAATATATTATTTCAAAAACATTTATGGGGATCCAATCTGAAATCCCTCCTTCCCCCCAACCCTGGAAATACTTTCTCGATCCGCCCCTGTATAATTTGAATGATTCACTTATCATGTTTACTATTGTATTCCACGTTCATTACTGTACGATTCTGCAATATTTCTCTGCTTGCTTTTGCAACTGTAAATTTGGCATCAGTGGTGGATGTTTCTTCTCTATGAAAAGCATTGTCTGTAAGATCCAGTTGTGCCTTCCAGAAGTGAGAAACAGAATAGTACAAAGACCTTGTGGATCCTTAAATTCGCTTCGGATGCTAGTGGTATGGGATGTCATTTTAATTTTAAAAATACAATCACACTCCAATTACTCTTCTCTATGAATGTAGTTGCTCTTTTATTATTAATTACTGCTGCTGCTGTTACATAAACATTTTTAAATTGCTTAATATTTGAAAATGTTTGTTGGTTCTAAAATTAATGCAAGTAAAAGTTTTGAGATTTATTTCCTTCATCAATGTTGTTTAAAAAAATTATGTGAAAATGATATTTAATATGAACGTTTCTTTCTTTATATAGCTAAGAAATCAATCTATTTGGAGTCGCAGCACGAAGAAGCTTTAGTACAACTTAATTATTTGGAAGACAACTCTCGTTACCAACGACAAACTGCTCAGGAAGAAACTGTATCTCAAGCTCCAGTTTTCACTCAACCTATGAAAGATGTCAAGTGTGCGGAAAATCAAGCTGCTCATTTTGAAGCTCGTCTTATTCCAGTGGGTGACTCCAAACTTCAAGTTGAATGGTTAAGAAATGGCGTACCCATTCAAGCTTGTGAGGACATATGATTTCATAATTAAATAATTGTGATTATTCTCATAATGACAGAAGTTATATGTCTTTTTCAATTTTGTTGTAGCAAATCGTGTTACTACAATGCATGACTTTGGATATGTAGCACTAAACATGAAGTATGTTTATCCTGAAGATTCTGGCACATATACATGCAGAGCTATTAATGAATTGGGGCAAGCTGTCACATCTGCAACACTTGTTGTACACTGTAAGTTACTCAAGATAACAATGATTATTTATTTATTTATATGGAAGCAGCAACAAGTTAATATACCTCATACAAAATTTTTGACATTTAATCATATATATTGCACTAAAAGCTTAATTTGTTTGATAATAATTGTCCAGCAGGATTTGAAAGGCACTAAAGTAATTTGAAATATTATTTTAATACAATCACAAATTATTTCACAATGATAGATGAATAATTACAATCATTACAAAGCATTACAATCCAATCATTACTTACTCACTGTGCTGTAATTTTTTTTTAGCAAAAGCCTCTTTGCTTCTTGAGAGTCAACATGAAGGTGCTTTGGAAAAGCTCCAAATGCTTGAAGACTCATCTCGCTACCAACGCCGAGAAGAGGAAGAAGTAATTGTTAAACAGCCACCAAAATTCACAGCACAACTTAATGGGCCAACAAATTTGGTGGAAGGACAAAGTGCTCACTATGAATGTCGCATTGAACCATACCCAGATCCAAACTTAAAAGTTGAGTGGTTTCACAATGGAAAACCTTTACAGACAGGTATTGTACCAACTATAAGATAAATTTTCTTTATGGTAAAGGTTCAAAAATGTTAATTGTACATGTTTTTGCTAGGTCATCGCTTCCGAACTACTTATGATTTTGGATTTGCTGCCCTGGATATTCTAACTGTTTATGGAGAAGACTCTGGTGAATATACCTGCAGAGCTACCAATAAACTTGGCCATGCAACTTCATCAATTAAGGTTAATGTGAAATGTAAGTATTTAATGTTCTTCCTATTGATATGTAGCTACTAGGCAAAATAATGTGATGATTGGTAGTGGGAAGCAGGATGATGGATACAGTAATTGATTTTAATAAAGCATTTTATGTTGTCCCACATAAACGTCTCGTACTGAAATTGATGTATTCAGTTATCAACTCCAGATGACGTAAAATAGCAAGTTTGGTGAAGATAGAGAGATAGGAAACAGAAACTCTGAATTGGACAACAGTTACCTTCTGTGGCAAGTGTTACAGTTCATTTAGTAATCTCAAGAAAGTGTAATCAGGCCTCTTCTATTTCTACCGTTCGTGAATGATATACCAGCACACATTACTTCCAATGTATGATTATTTGCAGATGATTATATATCACTCTACCTAATCGATGGATGATGAAGATAATTTGCAGGATAGTTGCATAATATCAATGGGTGGGTTAATAGCATGGACATGGCCATGAACAATTTGAAAATCAAATCTATCAGTTTTGCTAGGGTTACAGAGCAACAAATTACCGTTTAAGTAACAAAATTGTTCCAATAGTTTCCTCTGTATTTAAAAATCAAGGTGCACCGTAAGCTGGGAAAGTCATGTAAATTTTTGTCATGGGTAAACCCCGCAGATCTCTGCCATTTGGCATCCATCGAGTATCACGGATACAAAAGAAATTGCATACCTACTGCCTACTAATCTCTTGTGCAACTGATAATGGGATAAGGGGTGATATGTTGGGATTTGCACAGAATTATGGAATGGAATAACTTGGAAAGGAAGTTATGGTAACAAAATATATAATTTTCAAAATATGAAAATTCCTCCATACTTCAGTAGAGGTACAAACTTAAATACAATATGAGCACAAACTTAAATTAAGATTACAGAGGGCAGATATAGAGAAGTTTTTGTTCACAAATCAGGCAATAATGGAATGAAATAGTTCTCCTCAATAGTATATTATGCAACTAGATTATAATGTTAAGCTTCATTGCATTATACATATCTTGAAAAAGAGCTATGTTAGGAGCAAGTTTTCAAATTTGTATAAATACAATAAAGCAGCATTATCAACAGGTTGCATGCATTTTTTTTGTATAACAGCATTATAAATGCAGAGAAGAATCAAAGTTAATGTTTGGAAACAAATCTTTTATGATGTCTCAGCATTTGACATCTGTGCAAAAAAACAATGGTCAGCTGTGTAGTTTATCACCACCTCCCCTCAATTTACTCACTGCAATTCGGTTGGGTGTGCAATTTACTGCCACCTCCCCACAATTCAGTTACTGTGATTGGCTGAACATGTGATGATGCAATTACCTGTGCTATAAATGGCTAATACATCATATTCTGTGCCATAAAATGCCATTTTATGAATGATTTCTTGTAACGTAAAAGGTAATTTATAATGCTTGTATACAAGAAATTCTTTGAAACAGTTTCTCAAAATGTTTGAATCTTTAGTAAATGAATATTTGTTTAGTGTAATTCACTCCATTCTGAATTGCATGTATTATTGTTTAGTACTGTAGTTGCTAATAAACAATGAAATGTTATGAAGTGTAGTATAGGCCACATTAAACAATATGGTGAAGTGTTATTAAGTATACTATAGGTATAGTGTGGTGTAGGGTAGTAACAAAGATGGATAATTGAATTGTTTTAGTTGAGTGGAGTGCAGTGCAGTGAAGTTTACTGCAATGTGTAAATTGTACAAGATACATTATACCTAAGACACTATTATTATTTTTATTCTTATTCCTCTTATTAATGTTGTTAGTATTATTTTTTAAATTGTATTGATTGTTTTTGTTTGCTTTCTAAGTTGCAGTTTAAATAAATCTATATCTTCATCTACAATATAAAAATAATTAATTTTTTTGTTAAAACTATGATTATACATTGCTTACTTAACTTTGTAATGTTTCACAGCACGGTCGTCTATTATTTTGGATACTCAACATGAAGGAGCCTTGCAGAAAATACAGTATCTTGAAGATGACTCACGACACAAAAGAACTGCTGCGGAAGATGCTGTCATTTTAGAGAAGCCACAATTTGGGCGTCCTCTTCGTAACATTGAAAATCTTCCTGAGGGACTCAGTGCTCATTTGGAAGCCACTCTTACACCTGTAAACGATCCTACAATGAAGGTTGAATGGTTCTGTAATGGTAAACCAATTCCCCAAGGTAATAATAACAATAATAATAATAATAATAATAATAATAATAATAATAATAATAATAATAATAATAATAATAATAGTCATAATAGCCATAATTGTCATAATAATCATAATAAAAATAATAAAAGTAATAATCATAATCATCATAATCATAATGTCTTTATTTCTGGCAAGGCTCAGACCTTAAGGCCTGTTTTTCCTCCTAACCACTTGAATATTTACATTTAGATAATTACAACTGAGGCGTTCGGACGGAAGTAGAGATAACTGACATTTCACATTACTTACGAAATTGCAACGATCGTATTAGCTAACGGATATGTGCTACACACAAAACATTAACTGTGAAAGTATTTTCATTGTCAATTTTCTGGATTCTAAAGCTAACATGATATAAAGAATCCCCATGTTTCTTATTTGCAAGAAAGGTGTGGTAAGTCAATAATTGTACTTTCATAAAATATCAGAAATTCTCCTATACCCGAATGCCTCAATTTTGGACAAATATAAAGAAAAATAAGGGCAGATTTTACATTTATATTTATTTAAATATACTTATAATACACTTAATGAGAAATTTATGGTTTTGCCTTGGTGTCACTAAGTCACTTTTGCTGACTGCAAAGCATTACTTTCCAAATATTTTTTCTAAATGTCTTTTTTCTTTTCATTTAACAGGACATCGCTTCAAGACAACTTATGACTTTGGTTTCGTTGCACTTGATATTCTTTATGCTTATGCTGAAGATTCTGGTACTTACATGTGCAAAGCAAGAAATGCAGTTGGTGAAGCAGTTACAACGTGCTCTGTGAAAGTGCAAGGTTAGTCAAGTTTTTCTTTGAACAATGGCTTTAAAAATGCTTGTACACCTTATTAATTAATAGAAAACATTATTGGCATGAAGATGTGAGCAACAAAGTCATGATTTTATAGGGAAAAGGAACATTTTAATGGAATACATTTCATAATAAACCTCAGTTGATCTAATTTCACGGCCGGTTTCTGCATTACTTAATGTTTCCGGGATTGTGGGCCATGGTAGATAAGTCTCCTTTGGACCATGTCCTACAATCCTGGAAACATTAAGTAATCAGTTGATCTGTTTGCACAGACAATAATACTTTTTGTACTTACTAAATTCATTAGCATATTAATATTTATGGGTTTGTTAATCATGGTAGAATTTGTAATAGTTACAGTGGAAAAAATATATTACTGTTGTTCAGTGGCAGAAGCAATATTTTTCAAAGGGACCAAGGGACCAGTAGTTTAGTGCCCAGCCAACTAGAAGTACTCTTAAAAATAATTTTTCATATACACTGAATTTAAAATATATTTTTGTTTGTTGTTTTATTGTTATTTATTATGTATATAATTAAGATATTGAATGATCTTCATTACTGTAGAAAATTAGAAAACACTATATTTGTGAATATGTATCATTGGCTTCTGGAGACAGAGGTTGACTGAAGCCCCATGAGACCACATTCTTGGGTGCACCATTGCCATTGTTTTCATTTTGAAAATGTAATTTTGCATTGCTAATTAATTATAGTTTCAGTATATTAACGTAACTACCAGAAATAAGGAAATAAAAGGTTTGTTTTCATTCATTTTTTATACTTGTAAGATGCTATGATCTTATTAAGTAATACAAAATTTATGCTAATTGGGATTCATCAGTGGCTACTTTGAAGTTGACAGGACCTGAATATTCCTGGCAATAAGGAATATAAAGAGAAAACAAAATCAACCAAATTACAGGACCATTCCAAACCATTTTTTCTGTTCAGTATTGTCATTGCAAAAGTTTAATACAAGATTATGTACCATTGTTTGATCTTTTGTTGCTAATATGACAGACTAACAGGAAGGTCTAGACTATCAACAAATGGGTTGTCTGAATTATCAACAAATGGAAAACTCTGGATTGTGCACTGAAGATCTGTTATTACAATGGTGAAGAAATTGTTACACCTTTTTGGTGGGTCAGGTCATGTCAAGTTCGGTGGGTCAGGTACACGGTTAGGTTGGGTGTTTGTAGAAGCCAGATCTTATTGTTTGCTTTAATACACTCTCTTCTAAAATTATCTTCAGCTTGCTGGTCGTACTTTATGATCTCTCTGCTGCCAATCTTTCTTCAATCTGCAAAAGATCTGCCAATCTTTTTGTTGCTCTACATTCCACAATTCTCAGATTTATCAGACAAATATCCTTGGTGCAGCAACCCATTTTTAGCTTAGGTCATAGAATTTCAACATCCAACATAAAATTTATTGGCTCAGGCAACATCTGAGTCAGCATCATTATCCTTTTATGAGATAATTATTTGGCTTCCCTCCATATGACATGCACCAATGCCATTCTCACATGCTGTGCCGACCAGAATCTCACAAGCATGTAAGCTACTACATTTAGGCAATTTAATGAGAACTGGTTAAGCTGCTGTTGTGTAGCTACTTTTGTGGAAATTTCTGGAAACAGTACTGATATCACAAAGGCATAAACTATTTAACTTACAGAAAAGTTTTAATTCATATGATTCAGGTTCATATTTTGTCGCTTTTTACTTTTCTCAGCTAATGTTGTGTACCAAAGACACATATATCCATTATGAAGGCTATGTTTTCTTGGACTAGAATAACAGGTCTATTAAAATCAACTGTACTGTCTGTGAAGTGATAGTCTATTGCAGAAGAATAGCATTTTATCTGGTTCCATTATCAGAACTAGATGATATTTGTAATTTGAGAGTGTAGATGTGTTCAATATGTTGTACTTCACTACAGTTTCCCTATGAATTTCATTAGCAAGCAGGGTGAACCTTCCCAAATAAACTGCCTCTTATAATGCAGAATAAGAAATGATGATATGTTCAACAGTTTCTATTGTAGTTTCATATTATCTGCAATTGGCAATTATGTCTCCTTTTATGCATTCATACTTTCATATGTTCTCCTTTCTGGGTGTTTGGTACTTTTCCAGAATTATTGGAAATCATTCTCCTTTATGTTAAAAATCATGCTCACATTCTTTTTCTAGTCAGAATTCAATTTTTCAAAAAATACTTTCTTATTGGTTATGAATTCTCTATTCTGTACTTCCATCTTTGTCAATCTTTGTCTCATGGTACCTATACTGTCGTGCCCTTTTTGAGATTCATCTACTGTTTCAGAATATCCCGAAGTACTACAAGACTTTGCTTGCATATTTGGTCAATATCAGTTGTTCCAGATAATGCTTTTGCCTTCTATTTCACTTCATTTGACTGGTTACCTTTTAGATATTCAGTGAGAATACTGACTATACTACTGAGCTCATTAATATTTAATAATAATAATTTATTGCGAGGAGTGTCTGAATTCTGACCTATCCAAGGCACTTGGGATTCCAAAAGTATGCAGGATGTGAAGGGGTGCCTAGCAGAGCAGTCTTTTGAAGTTGCTACACTAAACTTACAATTGTGAATCTTGATTTCTCATGAAAATTACTGATATGCCTTCTCATTTCACTTTTCAGCAAAATCTGGATTATATTTGGATACTTTGGATGAGCAAAGACTGAAGAAAATCAAAGACCTTGAAATGCTTGAACGACCAAAAAAGGTTGAAGCCGAACCAGAAGCCCAGCGACCAGTCTTTATTACACCTTTAAACAAGTAATCTTACGTTTGTAATGCTATTTGATTGGATTTCTCATTAATGTATCTTCTGACCCGTAAAATACTCCTTTTCTAGTTTGGAGCACTTAAAAGAAGGTGAACATGCCCATCTTGAGTGTCGTGTGGAGCCCATCAATGATGCTAATCTGAAAATTGAATGGTTTGTGAATGGCGTTGCTATTAAAACAGGACATCGCTTTAGAACAACTCATGACTTTGGTTATGTTGCTCTTGATGTACTGTACACATATCCAGAAGATTCAGGCACCTATATGTGCAAAGCAACAAATTTTGTTGGAGAAGCAGTTAACACTTGCACTATTAGTGTTGCAGGTAACAATAATACATTCTGTAACAATGTATGATAAGCGGTCTGAGAATTTTGAGAGTAAATTATTTGTATGGGGGAATGATGTACACTTGAGCCTTCACACTTAATATGTGTGGATCAATAGAAAGCCTAGAACTCCAAATTTGCCATTTGTCTGTTACACATTAAACAGTGAAAAATTCCAGTGAGTGAAGATCTCTACCAAAAATTTATATTCTAAATAATTTTGACAATGTTCATTTTTACCCTCCATATTTTTTTTTATCAATGTGAGAAGATATGATGAGAGTATGCCACTTTCATTTTGCATTTCTATGGGAAATGCTTGAAAATGCCCATTATGTATTTTAAAGCATCTGAATCATTTCAGATCTTCAAGATCTATGGACTAACTATTGATATGTCTTTCAGGATAGGTATTTTAATTCTATAACTTGCTCATGTAAATTCATGGTTTCAGCTCGGAGAAGTATTTATCTAGAATCTCAGCATCCAGAGGGATTACAGAAAATTCAGGAACTTGAAGCTCAGGGAAGACCTGGTAGATTAGAAGTCGAAGAGCCCATACCAACTCCTCCACGCTTCATCACTGAATTAAGAGTGAGTTTAATGTTACTCTTTTCAGGATTACATTATATTATTTTTGCTTGACAAGATCAACTATGAATGAGAGTAAAATGAAATATTTGATAACACTATTCTCAATTGCTATATGGGTGTTTCAGAATAAATGGTACAAACTTCTAGAATCTGTTGATGAAAATAGAATATTAGATGGAAACAATTAATTTGTCTCTAATTACATAAATGAAGTTAAAAATATACATTATTTATAATTATGTTTTTTACTTAAAAGTCAATTTTTGTTCTGTCTGTCTGTACTGGCCCAACAGACTCTGACGGGGCCAAGGCCTACCAGCAGCATCCCGGCCTTGCGGCCATAGGTTAGGGGTACGTGTGGTTAGCACATAGACATCCCTATGCCATATTCTCGTCTTCTCCACTTTATCTTGAGTATAATATTGAAGATGGATGTTTTTGTCTTAATTAAAACATGTTCTAAAAAATGGATTTTTAAAAAAGATCATGTAATATTTTTTAAAAACACGTAAAGTGTTTTGCATGTAATTTATTCTTGAAATTAATGCAATTTATAAACTGAAAAGTTTTCTCATAAGCGGCTCTAAATTTTTTGTTTACATATTTTCTGTGGATAGGGCAAAGTAATCTTAAAAAATGGGGATAGTCTAATTTTTGTTGAACTCCCTGAGTTTTCGAAAATTACATTTTAGAAATAATGAGAGAGACCATTCGCTTTTTAAGTGATGGCAAAAGTGATTGTGGCCAGGTGACTGCTTGGTTTTGTGGTAAAGCGCCTGGCCAGTTAATTCTACAGAAAATTTTTGCTGGTTGGAAACACTTACAGGTTCATTTAGTAGTATAATATTACGGAATCATTACATACAATGCAAGAAAGTATGTGCTGTTGTAGCACCATTAGTTATTATTGGTATGAAAATTCCAAAATATTATTTATCATTTATCCAGATCTTAAAATTGGAATTAGGAACAATTGGAATTTTCACACTTTCATATTATTAGTAATGGGAGTGTTTAAAGAGTAGGGCTCTTAAACTAGTAATTATATATTAGAACATTAAAGCAACTAATAGTTTCCAGTTATGACAGCGTGGACTACACAGAAATAGCAGTAACTCATTTTCCATAAATTATTGATAACGCATAAAATTACACATATTCTTACTTACTATCATTACTCCCTAAAAGCACCATTAAAAATATTAAGATTTGGTTGTGTTAAATATACATTAGATTGCAACCTGCTTCCGAAAGAACATATAGTGACTGTGGACATCTACAATACCCCATGAGAAATATGTACTGTTCTGAATAACGCCAACATCTTGTTCTATCCAGCCTTTTGAATGATTTGGAAGATTTAACAAGTTGAATTGGGAGATTTAACTAGTGTTTTAACAAATCCCAGACCTCAGCCATTGATATTAACTGTGCTTTTACTCCCCACATTCGACTGATCTCGATTTCCAAAATCAAGACGTTCCCGCGACAGCAACATTTGCAAGTGGGTTCCCCCAAATCCCGAATAACAATATCCAATTTGTTTGTAGCTGTAATACGATCAGTATAGGTTTGTTGGTCGTACAATAATGTACACAGTTCAAAAGGTTTTGGTGAGTATTCGTAACACTTGGAGCATGTATTTGTAACATTGAGGGCATTACAGATCTCCCAGATGTGGTAATTATAGACGCAGACGTGCCTTTTCATATACCTTTTATTTATAATTTTGCTTGAATTGGACCAGCTGGGTTGATGTGATCAATAGATTCTACCTATTCAATTTGTTTCAGAATTCTGTGAATTTTTTTTTTTTTTTTTAATGTATTTGTAATGTTAAAAGGTATTTTCTCTTTAATTGTAGGGAACCACAGAATTAGTTGAAGGGCAGACTGCTCATTTTGAGGCTCAAGTTGAGCCATTACATGATCCTAACTTGCGCATTGAACTTTACCATAATGGAAAACCATTACCATCAGCTTCGCGCTTCCACATTACCTTCGACTTTGGATACCTTGCTTTAGATATCAGCCACATTGTTCCAGAAGATGCTGGAGAATACTCTGCCAAGGCTATAAATGCTCTTGGGCAATGTACATCAACTATCAGTGTTCGTGTCCAAGGTAAGAGTTATTTAAATATTGAATATCTAAAAGTAAGTGGATCATTGAAGGTCACTGTAGAGCGTTCAAACAATCAATGAACCCCTAGTCTGATCGCGATCTTTCCCCGACTTCGCATTTCTGTAGCTTCTTTGCCGGGAAATGTAAGGAAAATGCATCTTTTACACCTTTTTGTTAAAAAGTATTTTCTTTAAAAATTACTCCGTATACTTTCCGAGAAATGGGCTTTATGATTTGCTTGCACCGGTAACAGGGAAACCAAACTGGGTGGATTTTTGCTGTAGACGTTAAGTACGTTGTTCAAAGTTATCTTGAAACGTTAATTTGTTCTAAATGAGAAGTGGAGAAAATAAATTCAGATTTTTTACCTTTTGGGTGCAAATCTACACCTATATTTAAATAATAGGGGATGTGCGTATGTGTGTCGCACATAGACGCAAAAACTACTCGACTGATTTCACTGACATTTTAACACTTTGTTATTATTAGTAATGGGAGTGTTTAAAGAGTGATTTGAATTAAATTGTACATGTGAGGGCGTTATTGATGATTTATTTGTTTATGATGTCTCAGGCGCCCCTGAATTCTACGTAACCCGTCGCACAATCAAAAATTAAGCGCGTCTTCACTGTGTATATATATTCTGCCCCTGCGATTGTGAAATATTGGCAGGAATTATTACTTGAATCTCCAATAAATAAATTAAATTTCTCCAAAATAGTGTCATGGCGAACGCATGCCCAAATTTGGGGGAGAACGTTTTAACAATAGAATACTTGATAACCATGTCTAAACCAGTACAGAGAACAAACACATACTTGCGTAGTAGGAGGCGTGAACGCGGAGATGCTACCTAGCGGTCCTCTTGACAACTGACTACGACGAAACGTGACACACTTTGGCAATACTAATGGAGGATTACTCTCCAACTGCTCTAATTAACAGAGGATTGCTCCCCAGCGCAAAGCGCTCAACGCCCCCCAAGAGGCTTCGAGACGCGTTGCTTCTAAGTAGATGCAACAGATTTAAAAAAATGTGACCAGTGATGTGTAACGGTCCCCTAGTTATAAATAAATGAATGATAAACATAATGATTATTTAATTCTTATTTCACATTTGATGAATGGAGAATGTGAAATGTCTTCTTGCCTCAATTTTTAAGTTTCTCTTATCTTCATTTTAGGAAAGAGTAATATCATTTTGGAGTCACAACGACCCGAAGGGCTTGAAAAAATCAGACAACTTGAAGAACATACACCATTTCGACAGCCTGACATTCCAGAACCCACTAGACAGCGCCCTGTGTTCACTCAACCTTTACAAAACATTGATGGAATTGCTGAAGGGCAAACTGCACACTTTGAATGTCGCCTCATTCCTGTTGGAGACCCAACACTTAAAGTTGAATGGTTTAGGAATGAAAAGCCTCTTGAAACAAGTAAGTTTATTTTTTAATGATACAAATGGTCTCACAATCATGTAATCTTATATTATATGCCTGTTCTGTGATATAATAAATTATACAATACGAATCTAAATTCATAGATTTAAGTGCAAGTAATGCTGAAATAATTCATCTAAAAATAAATAGACAATGTCTTGGTATAATTTTTATATTGATGGATTTACTTTAGCAGTAGTACACTTACGTGAGATGTGGAGAAGTGTTAATGAGCTTGATGTTTGTATTACCTTTTTTATTGTTAATAGTACAGAGTTTGTTAAAAAAAAGAATTTAGAACTATAAAGTCTTGCAGTCGAACATCCATAAATTATTTCCAGATTTGGGTAAAAATTTACATGTATTGTCTTTTGTATTGACAATCACGTATCAATAGGGGGTCAACAATGGACCCCAGAATAGATTTTTACTTTCTTGCCTACTATGAACTTATGTAGTAAAAACCAACGACTGTGATCTGTGAATAAAAACCAAACGACTGTGTGTGTGTTCGTGTTCGTTTGTTTGTGGACAAGACTAGCACCTAAACTATGATTTTCTCCAAAATTGGCATTCTCCAATTCTATCTGACCAAAAACCTGTGAATTTGAAACAAATATCTTTAATTTTGGAAGTAATTTACACGAACCAAATACATTTTACAAGTTTCCTTAAAAATGGCTTCAGTTAGTTACTGTCTTATTTTACGTGGCGAGACTTGAACCATCAAGCCCGCTCTCCCACGCAATTTTTGCTATGCTCCTTCCATCATCTAGCGGAGAAAGAAGGTATTATGTTGGGCGATGAAACAGGCGATTTGAATTTAGCTCAAAGGCTTCTTTTAGGCTCGAGGATCTTTTACATGCAGTAAATCTACTACATGGGAGAGCTGGGTTTACTTCCCCTCCGAAGGAAGGCGTATGAAGGATTTTTTTGTCCTTAAAAATCCACGGCTTCGATCGGGTTTGAACCCGCAAACTTGGGTACATCAGTCCAGTACGCTAACCATTATACCACCGAATCCACTTTAAATGTTTGGACAAAACATTTTTGGGGTAAAGCAGTCAATATCGACATAGAAAACATTTTCATTGAATTCTCTGAATTTTATACTGTTTGTACTGAACTACAATATGGAAGATAAATATTTTTTCCGTAATTAATCGTATTTAATTCTCTCAAGATAATCTTAAAATAATGCCAGTATAATTTTTGAAAATATGAATAGTTTTTGTAAAATTTGTCTTGAAATAAAGGCAATTTTAATGACAAGATTTTCTCAAATTGGTTCCAATTGTTTTCTTTATTTTTTTCCTCAAATAGAACAAAGAATGCGCAAGCCACAATTTTAGTGAACTCTGTATTTTCAAAAATTGCAAAAGCTCAACATTGTATTACTACAATATTGATGAAATATATTTTAATGAAGCCTATTCTTTATAAATTATGTGTTGCACTTCTGTGTTAATTAAAGTTGAGGGCATGGTATTATTTAATAACATGCCTTTCTTACTTGATATAAAATTTATGTGACTTTCACTTATACTACTTCAGATTGAGTCTTAATTCATTTCAGGTTCACGGATTACAAAAACTCATGACTTTGGATATGTGGCATTGGACATGACACATGTCCGTGGTGAAGATAATGGAGTATACATGTGCCGTGCTTCCAACACCTTAGGTGAAGCAGTTACCACAGCATCAATGAAAATCAAAAGTACGTAATACAATTTTGCATTTAAATTTGTAGACTGAGAATATGAAAAATATTTTCCCAACGTGTTAGGATTTTAAAGAGATGTAATGTCAGAGTTCATAATATTCATCAAACCAAAGAGTGAATTTGGTATTGGTCCAAAAATCTACTTTATGGTCAGTTGAAACATGTATTCTTAGAATGCAAACCGTTGTTTCATTGTTGTGATCACTCACCGAGTCTGAAGTTCAGGACTTCTTTTTCTTTATGTAAACCCTACAGAATGGTCTTGGATTTCCTTTAATGACAGTCACAATTGATTATTTACGCAAACCTCATAGTACTTCCAACCAAATGTTTCAACACAATGTTTCATGTTAAGATCACAGAGAATTGAAATAACTCCTGTGTCACTTTTCTTTCGAGTAGGAAGAGAAAAAAGAATTAGCATGTTCAGATCAGGCAGGAATTGAGATTGTTGCCTTGACAGTGCCCTTGGACAATCTCAAACCGATGTTCAGAGGTAGACATTTCTTGTTGCTCAAAAGCTTGTCATTTCTTGCTTTGGTGAATTTAATTGTTTACAGATGCTCATTGTGTAATGAATTCTTAGTTATAGTTTCAAACAAGTTGGTTGAAAAATCACACAATATTTTTCACAGTACCGACACAGTTTAGTACTTTGCGGTAATAGCAGCATTATTTAGTTCATTTACTTTTTTAGAAGGATCCACTTGACAAACGTCTCATTGCTGCCCCATTAAGGGGAAGGGGCAATATTTAATTTTTAAATACTTTATATCCTAAGTTAATGTTTTTTATTTTAATATTTACCATCAATAGTTACTCCTAGGGCCTTGCAGCAGCAAATATGCTGCCTAACAAAAACATGATTTACCTAAAAAGTAGCTCGCTTACTGCTCAACAATCACAGATAAAATACTCTCCTGTAACACAGCAAAAAATAAATATTTTAATAAAAAAATATTCATGAATATCATGTAGTAGCTCATATGTACAGTTATAATATATAAAAGTTGATATAAAATACCAACTAATCAGATAATATCATAAAAATTGCTGTTGCATAGCTAACTTGTAACACAACACAATAGCAAATATTAAGGGTGGGTGGCCTGTTCCTTGGAGCCTTGCAGTTGCGTATCTTAAGCAATGACATACAAATTAAGAGAATCGGAATGCCTAGTGTCAGAAAAGTTGGAATAAACAAATCTCATTTACGTTTTTCAGTCAGAACCTAATCTGTTTCATTGTTTTTGTATTTTTTCTGAGTTCCTGGGTTTCTAACGAAATCATAGACACCTTTCATGTGGCTGGAGGCTGCACAATTTTCTTTCAATTTCTGCTGGAAATTAAGTTCATAAGGCCACTAATAGTTTTTTCCAGAGTTCTTTCTTACAGCAAAATTTTGAAAAATTACATTTGAAGTAATTACATTGAAAGGCTACATTTGTTGAAATGTAGCCTTGTAAGTTGAGCAGGATGATCTTACTGACCATCTTGTTGGCCAGTAAGATCATGGTTGTTACAAAGAGAAGGAGGAAGAGGTGTTGCATTGTTGTAGTGCTTGTAACTTCTGGGGTGGTTATAAGAGTTGAATGAGTAATATGAAAACATACTATTTTTTAATTTCTAGCAAAAGCCAACATCCAGCTTGAAACGCAGCATCCAGAGGGCATGAAGAAAATTCAACAACTGGAACAAGGACGTGTTCCAAAAAGGAGTGATGAACCAGATAAAGCATTTGAGAAGCCTATTTTTACACAAGTGCTTACTGGACCTTCCGAATTATGGGAAAGCCAGAATGCTCATTTTGAATGTCGTGTGGTTCCCGTTGGTGATCCCAGCCTTAGATTTGAGTGGTATGTCAATGGTGTGGAATTAAAAATGGGTAAGTATTGTCATGGTAATAAGAAAACTTAAAAGAAAATAATTTTAAGTAGTTGTTTTTGGTAGCATCAAAAATTTATTCATTATTATTATCATTGTCTTAATTATTATCATCATCTTCATCATAAAAAGAAAGATAGTGTACCTCAACCAGAAAGCAATGACAATAATTTTAGTTTTATTTAAACTTAAATCAAGTATGTAATTGCTCTTATACATCAAGGCCGAAATGTGAATGTTTTTGGTCAAGGTTTGTCCATATCACATAGCAAAGCTAAGGTTAGCAAATAACATGTTACTTGAAAAACATGACATTGGTCAAATCACTCTCATGAGAATCTTCGTGATCCACAGAAGACTGCTACGGATAGCTAAAATCCTAATAGTTATAGAAAGAATAGTAAAAGCAAATACAACAATAGCAATGGGTGTGCCTTCTTTTGATGTAAACAATTGTCCAGATACATTAGTAGAATTTTTAGAATACATGCATATTTAAACATCTCACGAGAATTGTATCTTTTACAGGATCTCGATTCCATGTTACTCATGATTTTGGGTTTGTCACTTTGGACATTGCTAAAGTTGTAACTGAAGATTCTGGAGTGTACATGTGCAAAGCAATAAATAATGCAGGTGAAGCGGTATCATCAACTTCTATGAAAGTAAAATGTAAGTAGATTTGGGGTTTCTTGAATTATTATAAATCAGAAAAACAAATAAAATATCCTTGTTGAGAAATAAAGAGAGTAATGAGATGGCAAAGCATGATCGTTTTAATTATCAAACACATGGAAGCTCACTATATACAAAATATTCGACATTGCACTTCACATATCAAAGCACTGCAATGAAATATTCCCATATTAGTGCACTGACGTGCAGCGTAGGTTATTAATTTCCAGAAACCAGTTGTTTTATTGAAACAAAATCAATTAATGTTAATAAAAAAGACTTTTGAAAGTTTTGCAAGAGGTCTGTCTGTTTAGTGCATTATATTTCACTTGCTTTCCATTAGGCAATATAATATGTCTGTAACGTAGAGGCGGCATATATGAAACATTTTAAAATGGAAATATGATATTCATGCTAACCACACATCTTGGTGGTTTCACAATGATATTGTGGACGTATGTCGTGTGAGACCACCCCGTGTATAAGATCTATCATTGACTCTTCGAAGCTTATTAGTATTCTTTTTGTAAATTATCTTACTAATAATGTCTGTTAAAATAAATTAATATATTGAAGTATGGCCAGATGAACAGACAATGTTTTATTTTATTTTATTAATTTATTTTGAAAACTTTCTACAACATACAGATCATAATATAATATGTCGTCCTTTTTCGTCACACAATAAATGACAGATTCACTAACTCATACCCAAGAAATGAATAAATAACTTTTTTAAATGTCAGTATAATGAACTTATTAAATTGTATTCGAAATTTATGATCTGTAAATGTGACCATAATATTGACACTTTTTAGCCAAGTCATCTATCATGGGTGAACCTATGCAGCCTGATGCATGGCAAAAAATCCAGCTGAAAGAAGCAGAAATGAATAAGGTGCCGGAAATGTTCGTCGACACTTCTCCACAGCAAGCGCCAGTTTTTACCACTCATCTGACGAGCCATGAAAAACTCGTGGAAGGTCAGCATATATTACTGGAAGCTCAAGTTGAACCGCGAGCCGACCCTAATCTACGGATCGAATGGTTCAAGAATGGTGTAGCACTTACAACTGGTAAGTAATCTCCAATTTTTTTAAATAAAACATTTTAAATGTGTTACTACATGTATTCATTTGTATTTTCTATTTTTCTCTTTGTAAGAAGAGAAAGTATTGTAATCGTGCCGGAAATAGGCGAATTTTCGATTGAAAACTCTTATTGCCGGGCTCTGGCAATGAAAAGCGGATAAATCCTGTTGCTGTATATAGTAAATTACTTCCTCTAACACGAGGTGTAGCCAGAATTCATATTTTGTGTCTCTTTGATTCCGAAAAATCGATCTGTCTTTGCGTCCACCCGTTTGTAGTCAACCCTAGCGCCTAAATCGTTTAGCCGATTTTCTCCAAAATTGATATTCCCCGATCGATCTGAACGAACTCGAGATTTTGGGAGTTTTAAATGGATATTTTGATTTTTGAGGGTACTTTACATGAAGCCTCAAACATATTTTCAAAAGTTTCTCAAAAATGGCACCATTTTTTATTAAACTTTCCTCGGATAGCGTAAAGGACGCTTAAGAGAATGATGCAGGGCTCATATTCGTTGAAATCTCAGAGTTTTCCAAAATTGAAAAATGCAATTTTTTGGGCGTCTTCCAACCTGAACGGTAGCTTAGTGCATCAACTGATATCACTGCAGCGCCTCTGACTGGGAGGTCCTAAGTTTGAGTCCTGGCGGAGGCAGAATTTTCGACACTAGCTTTTCAGCTAGATCGAATTCAGTCGCTGTCTGGGGGAGAATTCTAGCGGCCGGCTGCTCTGATCGATAGTTTTCCGATCAACATCAGATGAATGCCGGAGCCGTACCCTAACAAATGGGCCACGGACGGCGCGTGATCTTTCCTTCCTCTTCCTTGTCCTATTCTCTCCCCTTACACACACACTTACACTAACATGCACTACACTACCCCATATTTCGGGAGCTTAGAGCTTGTCCCGACTGGGGCGGTGCCCCGCTGGTGGGAGAGTCCTGGTTCGGGGGAAAACCCCGGCGGTAGGTCGGCGCCGGATCTCGCCATCCAGCTGGAGTTGATCACCGCCCGCACCTCCCAGAAAATAACATGCACCACACTTACGGGACTAATGACCTAAGCTGTTGACGCGCCCGGAATCACTAACAACCAACCAACCTTGGGCGTCTTCCTTCAACTATAATATTCAAGATAAAGATTTTTGCCCTAATGAAATCTGTTCCATAAAGACTTCTTGAAATTGGGTCATGTACAATTTTTAGAAAATATGAGTAGTTTTCGTGTAATTTGCGCGAAATAAAGGCAATTTTTAATTTTTCTCCAAAACGGCGCTCATTTTTTTCTTGTTTAAACTTTCTCCTCGTGTATATCAAGGGACAGTTAAAAATATGGTGCTAGTCCCATTTTCGGCTAACTTTCCTAATTTTCGAAAATTGCAAAACTACAAAATTGAACCTATAAAATTTTGACTTACACATTACCTTTTCCAAAATATGTGCTCTTAAAAAAAAATCATGTACAGTATATTGAAATAACAAATATGTTTCACATAATTTGTGCTTGAAATTAACGCAATTTATAGAAGAAACATTTTCTCGAAAACCGCTCCAATTTTTTCCTGAGAATAGAGACACGATGCATCTTTGTTGCGACGTGTCTGTAAACTCTTATTGGGAGTTGAGCTTCTGGAGTAATCCTTCATTAAGGTTTTTTTTATCAAGTCTCATCACCGCCAGTCAGTACCTCTTATCCACGGATTCGGTGCCTTTAGTAACTGGGGTTGACAGATGGTCACCTGCCTAGGAATCCATGGTGTTTCTAATTGCTTAACTTCTGTGACTTCACAGAGCATAATTAAGCAATTCGTCTAACGACCGCGGCCGACATGGGTTGGCTCATGGACAGTGTTCATGTTCAGCTCATGGGCTATTCTTTCTCAGCACGTATTTATTTTACAAAAGTTTATTTCCTTTCATGAAGCACAAATGTTTTTGTGAAATAAGGAGATCAAGAGGGAATATCCTCATTGGATTGGTAGAATGCCTCCCCTCCTTTCCATGATAGTCTGGAGGATACTGATCACTATGTTCTTATTATTTATCATCTCACTTTGATGTTTTATAATTCTAGGAACCCGCATTCGAAGTACATTTGATTTTGGGCTTGTAACTCTGAATATTAATGGGTTACGGGCTGACGATTCTGCTATCTATACATGCAAAGCATTTAACCTTCATGGAGAAGCTGTTTCTACATGCACAATTAAAGTTGAAGGTAAAAATAAAGAATAACTTTATATAATAAAAATAGGTGATACATCATATACATGTGTATGTATATTTATTATTTATATTCACTGTTCTATAGTACTAATAATAATATTTTTCTTTTTCTCGGTAGATCGCCATTGGCTGCTTGGTAGCTCTCTGCGTCCTGAAGCATTACCTCAGATCGAAGCTCTTGAGCAACCCAAAGTATATCAAACGGATGCTCCTGAGCCTGTTTATGAATCACCAGTATTTATTACCCACTTGAATAACATTGAGTGCCAGGAAGGTGAATCTGTTCATTTTGAATGTCGGGTGGAGCCTTCAAAAGACCCAACACTAAATATTGGTAAGAAACATAATCCTGTAAGGCAAAATGAAACTGTGTGCTAATAGCAAGTTTTTACTTTTAGTTATTAAATTTTAAATCCACATGACTTCCAGAATGCCAATATCTTAATTGGGAGCTGGTGAGAAAAGAAATCATAAATTAATTGGTATTTTAGGGGCTTCATTCAGGTATTATATAACCTTGGATTATTATGAGGCATTGTTCCTGATTTTGATTTGTTCTGCTACTCATAAAGTGCAATGTTTTACAAAGCTAAAATATATTTTTATTCTCTCTTTATTTACATATTAGCCACACAATATAAAAACACGTTCCACACAAAGCTGGTTCAAAACTTTTGGAGACTTTCCTTATATTCTTATTCCATTACAGTCTTTGAGCCAGAAAATTTCTCTACATATGAAAGTAGAAATATGGATTGATTCTGGTCTTAGACAGAAAATAACCTTCCATTAATGGAAGGTTATTTTCTGTAGCTCCAAAAACTACAAAGTAAGAAATCAATAATATTAACGAACCCAGAAGACAAATTGATTGCAATTGTTACATCGTGGATTAAATAAACACTTATTACACAATTAAGGTTATAAAAGAAATATTTATTTACATGTTTTTTCCATACAAAAGGCACACATCAAGAATCAAAATTATATAAAGGTGTTACAAAAGCTTATAGGCAAACTTACTTAGGCCGGAGACTTAAACCAAAAATACAATGCCAAAATTCACACACATGTATACTTACAATTCAAACAAAATTAATGGACAGAAAGATTAAAATTTTTATAACACCATCAATGAAAAAGAAAGGGATGGTTGTAATTTGTATTGTTGTTGATGATATCCTCACTTCTTCTGGCAATTTTGAAGAATGAAGTTCCATTGTGGATAAGATTCTCTCATTAAACAAATAATCCTTCTTAAAAAAAGAGCTTGATAACCAGACTATAAACAAATAGACATATTAATGAATTAAAGAGATTTATTTGATTTTTTTTTTCTATTCTATGTGAATATAGTGTACATACTGAATGGTACAAATACTCAAAAATAAATTAGTTTTGTTTGGAGATAATATTTGATTGAGGGAATATATCTCCTTTGTTGATGCATGACTTACTTTAATAATCTGCCAATGCATTGAATATCACTATGATATTACACTTATACTCTTTTCTACTTCCAATTAATAGAGTGGTTTGTCAATGGTAAACCATTACCCATGGGAGCTAGATTTAAGTCAACATATGACTTTGGGTATGTAGCTTTGGATATCAATCATGCATATGCTGAAGACTCTGGAGTTTATATGTGCAAAGCAACAAATTCCAAAGGACAAGCATCTACATCAGGAACTCTCAAATGCACAAGTGAGATAATAATAAATTTGATTAATAGTTATAATATAAAATATTCTTTAAATTATTTTTATTAGAGACAGAATTGTAATGTCTTAAATGCATTGTTATATCTCAGGTAAACAAAATATCTATCTTGACACCCAACATCCTCAAGGAAAGGCTGGTTTAGAGAAAGTCGAAGAGGTTGATGAAGCTTATGCTGCACGTTTGCAACGCGACGGATCTCGTCCAGAACAAGAGTTCCCAAAACCAATTTTCATTGTTCCTCTTCATCCTGAATTCTCCCTGGGAGAAAATGAAGCTTTACATCTTGAGTGCCAAGTTGAGCCAAAAGAGGATCCAAACCTGAAAGTAGAATGGTATTTCAATGGGAAAAATCTTGAACATGGTAAGTTAGAACTAAATGATAATAGTAAATTTAATAAATGTGATATATGCAAAATTTGAGTTTCAGCAAGGAAAAATAGTAATTTTTGTATAAATAAAACAAAGTTTTGTAACACAAGCAGTGATTATTTGGTCCCTTGGAATTCATATTAACAAGGGTTTATTGTATTTAATGAATGCTCTATGAAGAAGATAAAATTTTATAACCTGTATGATCTTCTTAAGGAGAAATAATTAACTGAGAGGTTTACCTGAATGTTTTGTTTCCTTAGGTTCAAGGTTTAAAATGACATGTGACTTCGGCTTTGTTACTTTGCATCTCACTGATGTTTATGAAAGAGATCAAGGAATTTATACCTGCAAAGCCCATAACAAACAAGGAGAAGCATTTACATCAACTACAGTGTATTGTAAAAGTAAGTAATCAATATTATATTATAAAGGCTTTATGACAAACAAAGTTTACCGTAATAATTATTTTTATTTTTAAACATTATGAAAGTGCGACTTTAATCACATTTTTTTCTTTTTAAAAAGCATCACTCTATTCCTCCAGGAATAGAGTACCACTTTAATTCAGGTGGGAATAAAGTGTCATTATAATCCCTTATAGGGCCACATTTGCCATAAGAGTACTATCACACAATGTTTTGTTCAATATGATCATACTTGTTTGAAGATATATTACCATTTTCGTTTAACTAAAATAACATTACATTGATTAAATTCCTTTCTGCCAACATGTAGTTTAAATCAGATGTATGTTAACTTTCGAAATTCAAATACAAGGCTGTAGCCTTGTGTAATTTGTTCTTGGGCACACCTGCCTCTTACACAATCAGGGAATCTCTTAAGAAATAATAATTGCTCTATTATGATTCATAGCTTTTCTCTTTACATGAATTATGTTTGATGGACTTTAAAGTAAAATGGAAGAAAACAAAATTTGCAGAATCATCGAAAACTAATATTGACTTGGGTAATTTTCATGATCTGGTACTTCTATTGCTAAGTCAGTGCATAAACTACTGCAAATAAAGAATGTGCTGAGGTTGCAACATATGAGGTTCATGCTTACATGATTTAGTGATTTTGGTTTCTTTCAATTCAAACTTAAAATAGAAAAAATAACTGAATTGAACCCATGAGTAAGAATTCATTGAGAACTCTTTCCAATACAGTTTATATTTATGCTAGTTAGTATGTAATATATTTTGCAAATTTACATTCCTGCTTAAGATATGTCACAAAATTCTGAGGAAACGTGTTGTGCATTACTCAGGCTTCTCAGATTACAGAAGAGAAAACATACTTAAATCAAGCCTTATAAGGTTTGGAATACAAATCTTCTTGTTTCATCATTTAAAATTCAATGTTTTTCTCAGAAACGACTTGTTGACCAAAGGAACATATTTTCATGCAATACAGATCCTCAATGCTTAACATTTAGTTAAATAAGTAAGATTCTCTGAATTCACTTTATTCACTAATGAAAAATGTGCATAATATGTACTAATGAAAGATGTAGTAAGTAAGGGAGCTCTGTGACACATTAAACAAATGAAGACCAGGTGTTTATTTAACTTTTTGTTTTTCTACCTCACAATACAAAGGGATGAGGCAGATGTAGTCAAAGGCTCCAAAATGCTTTTTTTATTGTTAATATATGAAAGTAATTAAAAAGTTCAATAGAGACACACATGAAGAATATAAGGTGAGTGAGGTGCCCAACTATTTTTCCTGTAAGCCATTTATTTTCTTACACAAAAAACAACAACAAGCAACGCAAAAATCTGAGAAGAAATGGTTATCTGAACACTTGATTTAAATATCCTGGGATCCATTTATCAGTATATATTTCTTGAGAGCAAAGAAAACTAAGAAGACAATGAAGAAAACAATTAAATCACAAAACTATGCATTTTTAAAACGTAATCCTAAGCTCTCCTATGTTCCTTCATTCTTGAAAGTGGGAAGCAAAATGGATCTAAAACCAACTTGTACATATTATGGGATATTTTATTAACCTATAAACATACTAAATTCATTCTGTTAATTAAATTTTCGAAATTCATTCATTACCCTTTTAAAAAATAAACCTATTTTCATACTTTTGGTAAATATCACAAAAACAACAGTTGTCACATAATATATTTCACATAAGGTATTACATTATTATTTATCAGTATTATCCATTATGGGATATTGGCCTCTTTTCCACCGGCATGTGTTTAAGAAAAGTAGTCAAATCCATTTCACCACTCTAAGTAATGGCTAAACAGCATGTCTAACTTGCAAATGATTGTTTCTTATCATATTACACAGTATTCCTAATTCCATCCTGGGTAAGGAAGTCTGGCATTGTGTTAGGGCTCATCTAAGGGACAAAATTAAGCATGCAGTAGATTTGCAAATATACATTTGAGGGGAACACAACAGCAACTTCAGCTCAACTTCAACTTCATCGTAAAGGAGATACTTAAACCAAATACCCTAATTAGGCTGAAATGTTTAAATGAAGTTTTCTTTTATTTATTGCTTTGGCTTAAAATGGATAAAGTTATATTAGACCAAATATATCAATAATAGTAACATGTTTTATTATGCCTGAAATGACTTTTGGTTGATTCTGATATTCATTTTTGGTTGGTGGACTGTGATATTCATTTCCAAATGCATTTACACAGAGAGAAAACATAAAATCAAAATATTAATAATAGATCTACCATGTTTCTCAATTAAACTAGAGCTGTTTGAACTACTCCTTGACCTTGGAACATATCAAAACAAAAGCTTCCAGTAACTCCCCACCATGTTTTTATGGCTTGTTACTGTTTCTTCAGGCCTCACAACATTTTGCATATGAAATAAAGTGGCAGAAAACATTACTTTTAAAATTCTTTTTTAGTGATCTGATATCACTCATTAATAGGTGCCTGGATTCATCTGACAGAAATCTGTTTAACTATTAAGGGAGTGGAGAATCATTGCTAACTTTTCTTTGTGAAAGATATGTGATACTTGACAAATCTTTGGTGTATATCATACGATAAGCTGCCTTAAGTTAGTGCACGTCTAATTAAAAATTGAAATCTAAGATGTTTTTTTTTAACTGCTTTATATTTTAATAAAAGAGTACAAATAATACTTGAAAAAAATTTTTATATTAGATATCTGGTTTTCTGTGTTTAAAAACTTTTTTCTTAAGACTTGAAGTGATAATGTTAGTGTTGGATCAGAAGCTATTGTATAACCTTCCACATGACTACTATTACATGTGATACTCATGTTTTAGGTAAATCAAATCTTATTGAGCATACACAACACCCTAAGGGAGCAGAAGGTTTGGAGAAGATACAAGATCTGGAAGAGTCATTGAGAAGACAAGAAGGTGTTCTTTCAGATAGTGAAGAAGGGCATCCACCAGTTTTTACTTCTCAAGTAAGTATATTAAAATTGAAATTTCAATATCTCTTGCTTTATAAACTTATTTCCTTTCTTCTTTTTTTCTGCGATAAATGTCTATAGTTTATTAATTAACACAAAACAGTTCCACTGTCAATTTTAGACATTCAGATGTACTTTAATGTAGTACTTCATGATTACATTGTAGTATTTGATGATGTAACATTTCAGCTACACCTTCTAGCTATCTTCAGACATCTGGTTTGCAATTGTACATTTTAAAACATTACAGTTGTATAATTTGTTTTTTTTTATTACATTTTAATATAAATATATGTTGACCAAAGCTTACCAAAAAAAAAAAAAAAAAAGTTGGAATAATTAAATTCTGTCCACAAAAGAAAAGAAAATATTTTTACTAATTGGTACAGGAAATCTACAAATTCGGGGAGAATTTTAAATTATTACTCTAAACATCCTTTTACCCAAAAACGTACAGTTTCCTATAATAAGCCAGAGCTATTAAATTGTCTGATCAAAAATTCCATTACCAAAATATCCACATTGTGGAATCCATACTAGTCCTTAATGATTATCCTTCAAAAAATATTGAAAAATTTGTTGAAAGAAGACTCTCTTTTCTTAAAGTATAACATTTGACAATTTCAAAATCTGCAGTTTTTAAGAACATTGTTATTCCTTATATTCCAAAGTTTACCCATACATTCATAAAACAACTTCCCCAAGGATAAAATTATGGATTTGTATAAAAAATTCTGAAGAAAAAAAATGTATTAAAAATAACAAAAATAAGATGGAGAAAATGGAAAAAACGAGATGTCGTTCATAAAATCAACTTTACTCAATGCCCCAAAGCCAAATTTTTGCATTAATCTTATCGCATATGATATTTTATTGCATATGTTACTATTCTTTGATGTAGTAACCAGGTTGAAGGAGATTACTTGGGGCGTTAAACTTTTTGGGGATCATATAATTATTTCTTAATCATTGAAGAAGTTTGCGTTTCTAAGCACGAAGTATAGAAGAATTTCTTTCTAAAGAATTATATAGGAAGATGTTAAAATATATGTTTACTACTAGAAGACACACAAAACATGATATTATAATTGTTTGGAGGGTGGGAGGGCAGAGAATTCATTTATTTCATTCTCCGTAACAAGGACCTTATGGAGATATTACCCATTGGCCAAACCCACCCTAATGTCACTGAAAAATACAAATCTTAAAGGAAATCTTGCCAAAAAATTGTAGATTTATGCTTATTGTTTAAAAGTGTAATATAAAACATAAAACATGACTTAATTAAACAATTAATGTAAAATATTGAAAAAATACATTTTTAAAGTCTTAAGTTTTCATTTGAATTTCATTTCTCTTTTGTTTTATCAGTTCCAAAATCTCAAGAATCTCAGTGAAGGAGAAATAGCTCATTTTGAAGCATCATTAACGCCTGTTGGTGATCAGACTATGACTGTTGAGTGGTTTTACAATGGAGAGGCGCTGAAAGCCAGTTAGTATTCAAAATGATTGTAATTTTCTCTGATTTCCTTTTTTTAAATGTCTCTAATATCTGTTTTAATGTAATTATACAATGTAAATATTATTTCAGGTCATCGCACCAGAACTGTGCATGCGTTTGGCATGGTAGTTTTAGAAATTCTTGGGACAAAGATTGAAGATTCTGGAAATTATACATGCCGTGCTACTAATAAATGGGGTCGTGCTGAGATAAGTGTTGAACTTGAATGTGTGGAAAAATCGAAAGGCCAGAAGCCACGGTTCACTACACAAATTCAGGTAGTAGAATTCAGTTTGAAAATATTAAATTTTTTCAACAAGTGTAGTTTATGTTTCTTTTCATTGCATTTCAGAGTCTGGAGGGCCTCAAGGATGGTGATTCTGCACACTTTGAGTGTACCCTTACTCCTGTGGGCGATCCTCATTTGAAAGTAGAGTGGTTTCATAAAGGACAGCCTTTGAGACATTCCAGCCGCATTAAGACTGTTTCTGATTTTGGTTTTGTTGTTCTTGATATAGCATATGTACAAAGTCATGATTCTGGAGAATATGTTTGCAGAGCAAGTAATAAGTAAGTACACTATTTATCATGTTATTAGCTATTAGAGATGAGAGCAAGTTATAAATATGCTCTAACAATTGAAATAATTTATGAAGTTTAAATATGTTTTGTTGAAGATTGTATCATCCTTCCAGTCTAATTTGCAAATATGCTTTTCAAAGAGATGATAGTTCAATCTTGCTCAAGTATGTCCTATACATGAACAAAGATAAACATTTGCCTAATTTAGAATAAAATAGTTTTTAACCTCTTATCCTGTTTATGCTGCATTTACAAAGCACCTTTCATTACATGAAGATTCAATTGTGCATTTGAAAAATAATAATTCTCTTTTCTCCCCTTAGTTATTTATGACCAACGATATCATTTGGTACTAGAAATGATTTTATGACTACCATGATCTAGTAATTTTTACAAAGTATGTTTAAAGAAGATAGGCAAGGGATCATTTAAAAGTAAACTATTTTTATATTTATGCTCCAAATGAGATAAATAATTATTTACAAAATTATTTTTCTAATAAGATGTTTGTCCAACACTACTGCAGTTGCCATGAAAGAAATTAATGCAGTAATGTAACAAATTCAAATGTTGATGATTATGATGCAGTGCAACTTCTCTGAAAGACCACTCATGTTAAACAACCACCCCACTCAATGACCAACTTTTTTAGGAATGCACACTGAAATCCATAAAATGTATGTAAATCATACCCCTGTTAACAGACCACCCCTCACACCAAATACTGACCAGCACCTTAATGGCAATTTTCAACAACAAAAAATATGTACATTTCTAAGCATCTAATAATATACTATGTTCAGTAAATAAATACATTTTTTAAATAAAATAAAAAATGATTCCCCTATTAAGTAACCACCCCTTTAAAGAAAACATTTTATTGGAAACTACTGTGGTTGTTTAAAATAGTACACTGTACAATGTTGAAAACTAGTGAAGGTGTAATAATACTTGGGAGTTGGGCATTCTCTTCAGAATGCCTAATCTGGAAATATCTTCCTGTATAAAAGATCATGCTTCATGGGCCAGGGGCTTTATTAATCATATTTATGAATGCTGCTTGGTAGCAATGTGCAATCAGAAGGCAACTAAGTAGATAAAAAGTAGTTTTCAAAAACAACAAAACTGAAATTTTTACAAGATATTTCTGGTGAAGTGTTGGCTACATTGATTCTTAAATTAAAGAATTATAATAGCAATGGAAACCAGCTGTAGTATGTGGTTTCTTTTAAATCAGTAAAATTTATTGCCTACCAGTACTTAATTTGATTCTGAAATACAAAGTTATTGTATTTCAGGGTCAATAATTTTGGTGCAAAGTTCCAGCAACATTTTAAAGAATTCTCCATTTATTATGTACAGAAATAAATAATAAATATATGTAACTGAACTACTTTTGTTCTGATTCTTTGGAAGAGACATTATTTTATCATTTAGTGAAACAAAGGCCAATTTTTAAATGTATTGTATCAAGGAACTGGGAAAAGAGAATGAAAATAATGGTATAGACCAACAACAGTATTGACAAGAAATGCATTCTTATTTCATGTTATTTCTGTTCTTTATTAGATATGGAGAAGATTTCACTAAGGCTACCATTAAATGTCAAGGAAAAGGAGGAGTTTACTTTGATACCTTGCAACCTGATTCTCTTGCACGGATACGTGAACTCGAAACATCTCAAGGGAGTCAGATGGCCACTCCTACTACTCCTGTTCTTGAACCACCTGTGTTCACTACACATATATCAGATGTTACACAACTTGTTGAAGGACAAAGTGCTCACTTTGAGGCCAGACTTACTCCTGTCAATGATCCTAACTTGACGGTTTGTAAAGAATGGATTTAGAAAGTTCTTGATTATTTATTGATATTTTTTCTAATGTGAGTCTTATTACAGGTTGAATGGTTTTACAATGGAAAGAAACTTCCTCATGGTCATCGTTATCGTACATTCCATGATTTTGGCATTGTCATTCTTGACATATTGTATTGTTATGAAGAGAACTCTGGTGTGTATGAATGTAGAGCTGTTAATAAAGTGGGTCAAGATGTAACCAAAGCTACTCTGAAATGTGTTTCTAAAGCCAATCTTATATTGGACTCTCAATTACCTCAGGTATATAAAAATTATTGTAATTATTAATTTTCAGATTTACTCAGTTTTATATGGTTATATTTTCTATTGAATTATTAAAGGGCATGGAGGGAGGACTAGAAAAGATTCAAACTTTAGAAGATTCCCTGATTCGCAATCAAGATGAAAAGGTGTCCGAAGTAAAAGGGCAAGCTCCTATGTTTACAGTTCCTCTATCTAATATTGACAGCTTAAGAGAAGGAGAAAATGCTCATTTTGAAGCTCGTTTGATTCCAACTGACGACCCCAAACTAAAGGTTTGAATGGACATCACATTGGCTATGAACTACTTGAAATTTTAAAAATGCTTATTACTTATTTATAGTTTTCAAGGAAATGAAGTTTTTCATCTTTTTCCTTTTGTAATTTTTTAGGTTGAATGGTTTTGGAATGGAAAACCTTTGAAGACTGGATCCAGATTTCGTACTTTTTGTGATTTTGGATTTGTTATACTTGAAATCTCTCCTGTATATCCAGAAGATTCAGGAGAATATTCTTGTCGAGCTTTCAATGATTTTGGACAAGCTGTTACTACTGCTACTATGCGAGTACAAGGTATAAACATGTGATTCATTTATTTCAAACTCTTTTATTAGAACGTTACATGATTATATTTTTGATCATCTGGAAAATGAATTTATAGGTTGCTCTACATTTTCATAAGGTACATTTAATATATTCAAGTTTTAAACAATTTCAGTCTCATAGGAAAGACTGTTACATTGACATATTTAGTACTATTTCACGAAGAAATATAGTATTTAGATTTTATATAAATCTCTTTGTTAGTGGAGATCTTACAGTGAAGATAATGAATTTAATTCAAAACAAAGATTGCATATTTTTTAAGTCACTTATCTTTTTTCAAAAGTACAGTGGTAGTATACTATACACAGATTGCAAAAATGCTTAGAATTACAATTTTTTGGAGTATTGAAAATCCATTTTCTCCATGTATTTGTATGAAAAGTTAATTTTGGGATATAATAGGCATTACCATATCTCTGCATTTCAGGAAAGCGTAGTATAATACTTGAATCTCAGCTACCTAAGGGCATGGAACATACAATAGAAAAGATTGCAGAGTTGGAAGGTCTTGGACTTGCTCCTGACCAACCATCAGCTGATGAAGATGTTGGGAGACCACCTGAATTTATTACAACGCCTGTGGATCTCACCTTGACAGAAAACTCTCTTGCTCATTTTGAATGTCGTTTGACTCCTGTGAATGACTCGAGTATGCGAGTTGAATGGTTTCATAATGGAAAAGCTCTCTCTGCCGGTTCAAGAATAAAAACAATTAATGATTTTGGTTTTGTTATTTTGGAAGTAGCAGGAGTGTACCAAAGAGATTCAGGTCTCTATACTTGTAAGGTGAGGTTCTGTAATAATACATCAGCTGTAGCTATATAAACATACATTCAGAGAGAAGAAATATTCATAAAATAATAAATAATTTCATTCTAGGCCACTAATCGTCATGGAGAAGCTACTGTGTCCTGTAAGTTACAAGTAAGAGGTCGACAAGGCATAATTTTGGAGCCTCAGCTACCATCAAATTTCCGTACTGGTACAGAAAGTATTCAGAAACTGGAGGAGAATTTGTACAAGAAAGATGAAATTCTTGCTGAAGAAGAAAAACCAAATCCTCCTAAATTTATTGTGGAACTAAAGGTATGTTTTAAAGTATTCTAACACTCTTTACAAATAATAATTTTCAAGGTTTTCTATCTTCTTTCTTTAAGCTTTCTTGAAATTCTAGAAAAATATAAAGAGTGTGTTTATTAGTAATAATATTTTATGGGAGGATTGAGTACGATATAGGCACATAATAAAAGAAAAGACAGCTGTAAAAATTATTAATTTTGGCAATTTCATCAATAGTATTAATGTATTAATTGTGAATCATTTCTGTTTGGTGATTAAAATGATTGAATTTATGACTTCCAACTTTCAATGCACAGTGATGCTTTGCTACATGTGTCCAACAACACAGCAAGGCACTGGTCTTCGGCCTACAAGATTTACATAAAACATCCTTGAGTCAGTCCAACATAATTTCCAGTGCATTATATGCCAAATTACTTTTTTACTGTGCACTTTTAACTCGACATTTTCATGATTCACTACACATGTAAATGCCAGGTGGCTCTGGGCTTTGACCAATGTGATTAATGTACAATATCTTTTAACCTGTGCTATGCATAGTTTCCAATTGTGATTTAAACTATGTAAACAAAATGCCAATTTCAAATGAATTACAGAAACAGAAAGCCCTCCTCTATGCCACTCGTTCTTTGCTTTTGTTCACTGGCCTCACGACATTGGAATTGACTCATTACGATAAGGTATAAGATCCAGATACCCTATGATTTCCACTTCGAATTACTTTTTGAAAAGTTTTGGTAGCCAAATAACCACAGAATTCTTGGAGTTTCTTCTTCTTACTCTCACTCTCACTCTTACTCTTACTTTTCTTCTTCTTATTCTTACTCTTCTTCTTATTCTTACTCTTCTTATTCTTACTCTCCTTCTTCTTACTCTTCTTCTTCTTCTTACTCTTATTCTTTTTGCTTCTTCTCCTTCTTATTCTTGCTTCTTTTTTGCTTTCTTTTTTCCCTCTTGTAAAGTCTGCAAAACGGTAATGGAATTATTAATTACTAATATTACGAGGATTTTGCTGGTGTTTTTTGCTACTTAAAATAACTCATATCCATGTATGTATCATTAGGATGTACAAATGAACTCAGAATAAATGTTGCAAGCATGCCCTTGACTGCGGCAGAACATGTACCCTTCAAACATTGGTGTCAGATGGGTTGCGTGCCAATCAGGGGCAAGCATCACACGTGTAGGAGTTTTCCCACCACATGATGATGATGATGATGATGATGATGATGATGATGATGATGATGATGATGATGATGATGATGTTTTCCCACTACATGAAATGAATTGAATCAATACGGAGCATGTGACAAAGCACTGGACTGGCTTCACTCATACATGACAGGAAGATATCTTCATGTTCAGATAAATGGTCACATTTCAATTAAATATAGAGTAGCCTCAGGCTTTCCACAAGATTCACATCTTGGGCCGATCTTGTTGAATATCTTCATCAATGACATCGGTGATAAATTTAAATCAACTATTTGTTTAGTGCAGATGATTTAAAAATAAAAAAACAAAAAAAATATTTACAAAAATAACTGATGATAATGATGTTCATATTCTCCAGTAAGAGATTGATGGGCTTAGCACGCGGTGCCTGAGGAATAAACTAAAACTGAATGTTGGAAGTGTATAGTGATGTCCTCTCGTTCTCCCCAACGACACAGTTTACTACCTTAATGGGCATCAACTTGAAGAAGTTGCATCTGTAAAGAACGTGGGTGTTAATATCGACAATAAAATTAAGTTTTCGAATCATGTGGACAGTATAACATCTAAAGCATTTAGGATACTTGGATGTATATTCAGATCTGGAAAAGAATTTAATAATGTGCATACGCTAATTCATCTATACTCTTCCTTGGTCCATCCAATAATTGATTACTGTTTAACAATCTGGTCATCATACATGTATACTCTTGTAAAAAGAATTGGAAATATTCAGAAAAAAATTTGTAAATATGTCAGGTACTATATGAGTATCAGGGGTCATGAGCATCGATGAAATCCACGATCATTTCAAGATTGACTGTCTTTCAAGTCGAAGATAAATAATAATAATAATAATAATAATAATAATAATAATAATAATAATAATAATAATAATAATAATATTAGTTATTATTATTATTATTACTATTATTATTATTATTATTATTATTATTATTATTATTATTATTATTATTATTATATTTATTGAGTGACATAAACAATTTCAATCATATATGACAAGTCAGATATGATGTATGCAGGTGGACAAGTTTTCCTGGGCTCCAGATTTTAGCTTTCTCTTACTATACACTATTATGAGTAAAGGTAAAGCCGTATTTTAATGTAAGAAATGTTCACCTCTATGTGCAAGAACTGGAAGCGACATTCAATTTTGATTTTGAATACACTGCTAACAATTTTTAACTCTCCACTCCTCTCATGTATAGCAAAAGGGAGCTCAAGACTTGGAGAGAGTGAAGTTACATTTACTGTCCAGAAATCAAAGCAAGGAGACCATCTCAGTATTTGCTCAAAGGATCAAGGGAAACTGGCCAAAAACCCTGATGAAGTTGGTGTCATTGATCTTACAACATTTGTTACTAATAATATTACAGACGGAAGGAAGGACGGAAAGAAGGACGGAAGGAAGGACAGAAGGAAGGACGGAGGGAAGGAGGGAAGGAAGGAGGGATGAAAGGAGGGACGGAAGGAAGAAGGGAAGCAAGGAAGGACGGAGGGAAGATAGGAAGAATGGAAGGAAGAAAGGTAGAAAGAATGGAGGGAGGGAAGGAAGAAAAAAGGACAGACAGAAAGAAGGAAGGAATGAATATGATTTGTAAAAAGGGACCTTCAACTTCTTGATATGCCATAGAAGTTTGTAAAGTATAGTTTGAGACACCGTTTTTTAAGTACATATTACAAAATTATTTGCAGAAATAACAGTTTTCTTTGTCTATTTTTAATTTCCTTATGACCCATGATCAATTCAAAAACCATTCTGAAAGTCATTAATTTAATTAAAATAATAAAATATATAGGTAATCAAACTTAATATAAATGATATAATTGTAATATTATGATATGTATTTAGTGTGGATTTATACAGATTTTGTAGATTTTTTTGGAATATTCAGTTTGGTCATCATGTTACTGCTACAAATTCTAAAAAAATCTTTTTTACAGGATATTGCTGATGTAGCTGAAGGGGCTCCAATTCACTTTGAATGCCGTGTAGAGCCAGTTGGTGACTCTAGTATGCGAATTGATTGGTTTCACAATGGCCGTCCATTTGCCACTGGTTCCAGAGTTCACATGCTTAATGATTTTGGTTTTATTGTTTTGGATATGGATTACACTTATGCACGTGACTCTGGTGAATATGTATGTCGAGCTACTAATAAGTGGGGTTCTGCTACCACCAAGGCTACATTGACATGCAAAGGTAAGTCATGAGTTTTTTTATTTTCCAAATTTGAATTATTGCTTTTTAAAATGCTATATGTCAATAAATTCAAGAATATTTATTCAAACTGTATAATACATCATAAAATGGTGTAAAGTAATTAAAAATTATTTAAAATTAATATTTAGAAATTTCTTATACATTTTATCCTATATCGTACTATATAGTAATTTCATTTTGAATTGAGTATCTTTGAGACATTGCATGTAATGACCTCAATATCTTAACAATTTACTATTGACTCAGTTTTTGGAAATTTCTTTGTCTCATGTTTCCTTGGTGTTTCACTTACAACATTATGTTCAATCAACCTTTGTTGGAAGTTATGAAAATTGACAGTTTTGAAGTACTGGATCTCACAGAATTGGTAAAAAGATGTTTTTATGAGAAACACTCTAAATTACATGTATCTGAAGGAAAACCTAATTTGTCTCTGTATCAGAAACATATCTATATAAACTTGAAAAATGTGTCTGAACCAGATTTACAAGTGATACACATGAGAACATTCTGGACACATTCAGACAATAATAATAAACAATAAAATAATAATTGATCTAATTGCTGCTGTTGATGTTTATATTGTTTCCTTTTCCATGAAGTAAATTAATTCAGTTTTTTAAGCAATAATATTGTGTATTTCAGCCAAGCATGATATAGTGTTGGAATCTCAGCTTCCTCAAGGAATGAGTGGAGCAAAACTTAAAGAGCTTGAACGTGGACCTGTGACAAAGGCATTCCCTGAAGATGCTCCATTGTCTCCTCCAAAGTTCATTACACAAGTAATATTCATATGTATACATTTTTATGAGACATTGAATTTTCATTGACAGAGATCATAAGTAGTGTCTTCTTTCACTAGATAACATCTGTTGGAATTGGTGAAGGAGAACCAGTGCACTTTGAATGCCGGGTGGAGCCAAAAACCGATCCCAAATTGAGAATTGAATGGTACAGAAATGGCAAGTTGTTACCTTCTGGACATCGATTCCGCACCATGTATGATCTAGGATTTGTATCATTGGATATTTTGTATACCTACCCTGAAGATTCTGGAGAATATGTCTGTCGTGCTGTAAATGATCTGGGTGAAGATACTACACGAGCTACAATTTCTTGCAAAAGTAAGTTAATCCTTACAATTATGATTAAGGTATTGATTGGGTAATCAAATATTTGATACTTTCATAAACAAAAGGTTTGACTATGAAAGTATTAAGTACATACCGCAACAAAAAATTGATAAAAATACTAATGTACAGGGATCAGTAAATGTTTGTAATATTATTAGATTTCATAACATGGTCTTTAACGACTTGAGCACAAAGAGAAATTCTGGGTAACTTATTTCTATGTGCCTGTATTTTATCGACAGAGTTGCAGTTTAATCATTCTCATTTATGGGAAGTTTCATTGAATATTTAACACCACACTGTCTTTTATTCTTGTTTTGCAAGCTTTTTGTGTTTTTTGGCCACTCCTATATATCTTGTAGTTTCATGAACTGATCGATTTGGTAAACAGTCCACCTTGTCACATATTAGATGTAATCTTTTTGTTAAACTGTTGAGTCCAGATGTATATAATATAGTTCTCACAACCAAGATGGAAGTTTCTGTTGCCATCCAATGTATATAACTTAACCGGTCCTCCATGCCTTCATACTAACCCTTCAAAACTCAGTAAGTTTAGTCTGAAATCGATAAACCTCAATGTTCTTCAATATCTGATAGTCAACCCAAGTCATGCTAAAATTATATTTTTGTGTTCTTGGATCACTTAAGATGGCTTTGTTGTGTAAGGAGATTTCCTTGCAGTCATGAAAAACTTTCCTACTTCCTTTCTCTTGAAGTGACAACAGAGGGTTCTCTTTTAGTTGTCTGTAACATTTGTTTGCTGTTGCTGCAGTTACAACTTTACACATTATTGGGAGACAAGTGTTAAGCCATTAATTCTTTGTTTAAGTACTATCTCCCTCTTTCAGAAGCAGATAAATGATTCTGCATGAAGGCCACTCCGATAGTTTCTCTGGATTTTCTATGATTCCAGTAACAGCCTTTACCAGATGAGAATGTAAAGCTGTCAGTTTCATGATCCAATAATTGTCTTCCTTTGTAAAAAGAACTTTGTCAAGTTATGTAAAATCTCGTTATGAAACAACTGATACTCTGTACAGAAATCTATCCTACATTAATGTTTGTGCTGAGCCTGTGCTTGGATTTTCTCTTTTTGGCTTGTCAGACACCATTTTCCTCATTACCTCATTTGCTCTTTGGTATTTTTGTTCAACACAGATTTCTTCATTGAACTTTAAAGGTGTGTGTTGATTTAGAAGTAGTCTCAGCTAAGAGTAATATTTCAGGCTGTGTATTGCCTATCCACTTCATGATACTCTAATATTATTTTTGTTGTTGTTATTGTTATTATTATTTAGAGTTTATATTCTTGTTAATTTTATTTTAGAATTGCCTACAATAATTTTGCAAAATCAAGTTCCTAAGGGCATGAAGAAATCAGAAGCACTTATGCAGATGGAAGCTACTATCAAGAAATACACTTCTGAGATTCATTTAACTGAGGATGATCTTTATGACCCTGATAAAAAGCAGCCTCCAAGGTAAGCTTTTACTTGTATGCGGCTAAATAATATGTAATTTCTCAAGTTAATTTGATTTGAATTTTAACTAATTGAGTTTCTCCTTTCAACTATTTAAAGTTTAGGTTGAGTCATAAAAAACAAATGTTATCAAATAGTCTTACAAATTATGAAATTTAGTATTTTGTATTTCACAAATTGGTTATTGTATATAAACAATGCCAGTCTGCAGCTTTGGTAACCAAATTCTGGAGGCTTCTACTGTGGCATAATAGTATGATGTTAGGATTTCACAATGGCATAGTTCCCCAAAATGGAAGTAAAAAAAACATGTAATCAAAATAGAACATTAAGTAATACATAATTTGAAAAAAATTTCGGATAAATAAGTAACGGAAAATTTACCCTGGCCAAAGGGATAAAAGGCAATGACTGACTACAACTGACGTTGACAGACCAGCTAACAGAGGATTACTACATGTTTGGACAGAACAGAGGATTACTACAAGTCTGACGCCAGGATCGTTAGAGAATGTTGTTACAAAAAAGGAAACTTAACAATCCTACTCAGTTAAACACTCTCAATTGATTACTCACTAATCGCATTTATAATTATTACATTCAATTAAAAACAGAGATAATGACAACTGGTCATTTGTTGCTTGCCAAGTTTAAAAAATGCCAGTTGAGACAGGGATGCAAACATTAACTAAAACATAGTATTTGTCTTACTCTGTCAAAGTGCTTGAAAAACCAGGAACTCTAGAAACCTATTGTGCAGCTGTCTTTGTGAAGATTAGATTGAGCAGCAAAAACTTTAAATTGTAACAGGAGTTATGCAGTAATCTATGCTACTTATTCCTTTCTATTAATCTGTTAATTGTCACCTCAATTTTTACAACTTAAAAAGATAATATTCATTTCAATAAGGGACATTTGTATGTATGCAATTTTGTTTTCATTCTTTATGCATAAGAATTGTCATTTACGAAAAAACTTATTTTCAGATTTGTAACCCAGATCAAAGACCAAACAACATTAGAAGAGATGCAGTCAACAAAATTTGAATGTCAATTAGCTCCAGTAGGTGATCCAAATATGAAAGTTGAATGGTTTCTGAATGGCAAACCATTGCCTCACAGTAAGTATTATTCTTGTCTCAAAAATAAAGTACTACTTCTACTGAAAGAAAATAAGACTACACTCATATTTCACTGACTTAGTTATAGCCCAAAAACAGATATAAAACACATGTATAAGTGAGACTTAATTTTAATCACACTAATTATAACATAACACAAAATTGTAAATTCAACCCTTCACATAGATACTGTTGTTTTTGAAACAACAACTGAAAGTTTTTGATTATTTTTTCAAAAAGTTTGCTATTCTCTTGCACCCTGCTCCATTCAATTAAATTAGTAGCATTTGCTGAAGCTTCATTGAGCTCACTCACTTAGCGACTTATTACGGTGAATAAATGTGCCAATAGACGCGATAGACATGTGTTTTTGCCCCATAGCAAAAGATAGAAAAAAGCAACAAAAAATGGTATATATGAGAAAAATCTTTCTGTGATGATCACAGAACAGTTTTATGATAATTAAAAACAGTTCAGGCAAACACTACAATTTTCTGACTAATTTTGGATTTCTCTACTAAACATTGTGTCTTGAATGTAGTTAAGTTCATATAATTATATAAAATGACTTTCAAATGACTCTTAAAATATCAGTAAAATCTATTCCAAAAAAAACTAAAATCATGCCAATTTTATTTTACAAATAGAATACATTAGCCAAATTTTTCAGAATTGAAATATATCCTTGGGGCAGAGATATATTCATGTTTCCATTTTGTAACAAAAAATAAAGTGGATAATTGGTGAAAACTTATTCGAATGTCTTATTATTTCAGTTTACTTAAAGAATTGGCACACAATCATCACATACAAAAGGAACTTCCTTCCTCAAATATAAGGGTGGCTGCTAAGGGGTTCTAGGAATTGTGTTCAAAGAGATTCTAATGCTAATTGTTAAATTATTTAACAGGAGACTTTCCATTCTGGAAACTAAATAATACTACTTAAAGTCTTAGAAATCTCAGTTGAGAGGTATAGCAAGAGTAAAGTGCTGGATGAATGTTCATACTGTGCATAAAAATTATGAAAAAATGTTTTAATGGGATAATCCAAGTACAGTCGACTTCGGTTATAGTGAACTCGAATATAGTGAATCCTTGGTTATAGTGAACTTAAGTCACTGGTCCCATTTCCCTTACATTACAAATAAGTATAAGGAGATTTGGTTATAGTGAACCTGAACCTCGGCTTTAGTGAACATAGGAAATACAACATCCTGAAAATTAATTCCCTCCTGGAAAATTGCCTCAGTGCCACAAATTCCAACTCTAGGCAGCTTGAAAAAAATGTCAGCCAAAGGCCATAATAATAGAAGAAGTCTCTCCTGAGGTGAAAGTAGGAAGCCGGAAATGGATGCCTTACTAATGACTTAATGCCACTCAGTTTCACTGCGGAAACAAAGGCCAGGCTACAATTGGCGGCGGCAATGCGCGAATTCTTGCTTCAGTTTCAATCTTGATGTTACTTGATATTCCATGGGACGAAGTAAGTTGAGTTCTACATTGGTGACAGAAAGCACGCGAGTGCCACAGTCTTGCGATAACCGCCGTACCATGCGAAAAAGCGATCAGTTTCAATTAGCCGCATGTGCCATCCCACTACCGAAAGCATCTCATACTTTATTAGGCAAGTAAAAAGACCATCGGACAGTGGGACGGTATTCCAAAAGTGCAAGAGGCATTGAAGGGTGTCAAGACTGCATTATGATACTTAGACACAAAGGACAATGCAAAATTAATTATGGAGAAAGAATGAACTCTGGAGAAGGATATAGAGAAATTACTAATGAAAGAGTATGAAGCAAACAATTGAAAAGAAATTGATTATTTAAGAACAAATAAAGATATTGAAATTTTCAGTTTGTTCTGTTAAAGTACTTTGCTATAATTCTATATTAATAAAACTAATCGTTATGAAGAAATTCTGCTTTAGACCATTTAGACATCATCAGACCTTGGATATAGTGAACCAAAAATGTTAGTCCCCAGAAGTTCACTACAACTGGAGTCGACTGTACTTCACAGGACATATTTAGTGCATATTTTCGAAGTGTTTACTGCAAAAATTAGTATTATTAGGTATTTCATAGATTATTACTGCATGCACATTTGCTCCCTACTAATGATTTAATGACTATATTTAAAATTTCTTGTGAATGAAAATGTATAACAGATTTCTACAACTGTTTTGGAGACTCAGTCTGAATTCTTATGTTATTATTATAGAGCTTTCTTTTCTACCATTTTGTATTGCAGTTTTGTGAAATTATTCATTATTATATGTGAGGAATGATAAATATCTATAAAATAGTTGAATGATTGTAATGTACATTTATTTGAACGTGAACATTCAAATAATGAATAATTGAAGGGTGTTTGTGAGGAACATACACATGCCAAACAATATTTTTTCAGGAAATGAAAAGATTCTAAAAGAAATGTTTATTCTTTAAATGTTTGTAAGTTTTTTCATTTGGCAATTATTTGAACGAAATGTGACAGATTTGGTTAAATGAGAGCATAGGCTTCCACAGACGGCGTCAGTATTTACTTGGCTGTTTGGAGACCAAGGTGCAGATATCAACATTTCGGCCATTCTGTGAACTTCGTCAGGGTGAAAAGCGCAGAATGGACTGCACACTAGTTTATATAGCCCACCACCCATCAGCCAGTTGGTTGGGCAATCAGCCAATGTGGAGAAAGCATCGACCAATCAGACAAAGCCCCCCTCCTTCCAGACTGGGTGGGAGCAGGCTCTCTGTTCTTTTTTTAAAATTTATTTATTTATTTATTACATATTTATTTGTTTTTTTCTGATGGATTACATTGTTCAGTATAAGAGCTTTAGAGATGTGGTTTTTTAGGCTTATGATAGTTAAAAATCTAAGCTAACTTAATCTACACATTGAAGAGGGTTCTCTCAGGGAGAACCTCGAGGTTTTGCATCATGGTTTGCTAAGATTTTGAGAAAGGCTCTGAACTTAAATCTATTTTTTATTCAGATGTGGGTTGGGTTTTTCACTAATTTGAAATGAGATGTTGCTGGTATATCTGTTAGGTTTGGGTAGAAATTGTGTGATATATGGGATTTTTGGTTTATTAGTGTATTGATATTTAATCTGGATTGGAGTTGTTTATTACTTACGTACCAGGGTGCATTTGTGATTAATCTGATATATTTATTTTGAAATATTTGGAGTTTATTGACATTTGTAGGGCCTGCTTTTGTCCATATTGGGCATATGTAGAGCATTAGTGACCTTATTATAGTGTTGTATATTGTCATAGAGTTTGTATATGACAAGGATTTGTGTTTGTTGATTAGCAGCCGGAGTTCAAATAATTTGTTTTTTGCTTGTTTAATTTTGATATCTATATTAGTTTTCCAGGTTAGTTTTGTGCTCAGGTGAAGTCACACGTATTTTATGGATGCAGGGTTTCAGAAGATAGGAGAGTTTTTTTATTACTAGTGGAGGGACAGAAGTAAACTTTCTGAGTGAGATTTCTGCTTTTGTTTTGTCAGGATTAAGTTGAATTTTCCAGATGTTTGCCCATGTGTTTGTTTTATTTAAGTGGTTTTGAATTTGTGATTGGAGGTTATTTAGTGAGTATCTTGAGGCAAATAGGGCCATATCATCTGCAAATTGAGCTAATATATTAGAAGTTGTTGATAATGGAATGTCTGAGATGTACACACTGAATAATGTTGGAGATAAAGGAGAGCCTTCCGGGATGCCTGCCTTGATCATGTGTGGAGTAGAATGGTGATTGTTCACTATTACTAAGAACAAAAGGTCTTTTCAGGGAAAATAATCTGTTTTTGTAAATAAATTGCACAGGTAAATGTTCAATTTATTAGTTAATTTCGGATTATTTTATTAGATTATGCTCACTCTAAGCTTTACAGTGTCATGTGTAACTCAATTTTGCACATTTTGTAGATTTTGTTTTGTAAATTACTATTACTCAAAATCCTCTCATTTGAAAAGAGAAACTTCAACAAACTTATTTCAAAATCAGTTAATTTATTATTTTATACAATATTATTTTAGAATTCACTTCTGGACAGAAATGTATGAATATAGTAATTAGTAATTATCTGGTAGAACATTCTACAAGGGATGAGAGATGAAAATATTGTAGTTCATGGATCTTACTAAATGCAAAACAATGAAGCAATTTGTCCAGTGCTTGTTGCTAGTCATTTGTTATTTTGAGTATGAACTTACTAGCAAAACCTCTTATCACTTATCTAATGAATAAGAGGATGAATAATACTATTTTGTATATTTTATTTTATTTTTTCTGTTTTAGTAATAATGTTATTCAGCGTGTAATATATACGCATCAGCTAATAATGACTTTAGTACTGTCATGTGCATCAATGAAATAGCCACACTAAATTTATGGTGCATGTGGTGATTATGAGCATGTGTTCTAGTATTTCTAATTGAAACAAATTGTTCTTGTGACTTTGCAGAAAACAGATTTACTCCAATTTACGATTTTGGATACGTTGCCATGAACTTTGGATGGGTGTATCCAGAAGACAGTGGAGAGTATTTATGTAGAGCCACCAACTTGTATGGAATGGATGAGACTCGTGCGGTTATAAAGACTGCTGGGAAGCCTGGAATAATATATGAATCTCAACTACCTAAGGGAATGAAGAGTATTGAAAGAATTAGAGAAATGGAAGCAGCATGGCAAATGTATGTATTTATTATGTATTTCTGAGTATGAGTGTGTAACAAATTTGTATGTATGACCTGGAAATGATCAGTTGTTCAGTGGAGAAAATTCTGAACAAAACGTTGATTTTTAATGCTCACATTTAAAAATTTTGTTTATTACGGAATGCGTAGGAAAAGGAAAAATATACAATTTGAATAATCAGTTAATAATATTGATAATTATTTCAATGCCTACTCGAAAAAGTTGTGTCCCATTTCAGCTCAAATAAGCAAATAATGTGACAAGAATCATAATAAAAGGCACTTTTTGGATTTACTGTATGGCTTCCAATGGATTACCTTATTGATGTGGAAAATAATTTCAAAGCATTGATTTATAAATTTGTTAATATTTAAAAGTTCGACTTCAATCACAACTTTACCTTTGATATAGTATCACTTTATTAGCATCGGAATCATCCTAGCAGGATTTAAATTACATCCCAGTCGTGTCAGATAAACAGCTTGAATGCCATGGCGCATAGGATAATGCGAGCAAAACATAATGTTTTTTAATAAGTATTAACAAGGCATAATTATTGTTTATAACATGAATATTTATGTTGTAGTTACTTTGATTGGTGTAATTAGTTCTTGGGACATTAATTTCATTATATGCATTTTCCACAATGTCGTGGAGCAGGGTGCAGTCTTTTATTTGGGGGAGGGGCCTCCCCGCATAAGATAGTAAAAAGTTCCCCAAAACCAAATGACATATGAGTAGTTGCACTATAACTCTAACATTAAAATAAGATTTTTGGAGGTTTTCTTTGTCCTTGTCCCACCATCTACAACCCTTTACATCCTGAAAGTTTTTTTAATTTTTGTCATCAACATAACATTATTTTATCTGATTGAAAAAAATAAGAAAATAATTTATACTTTCAGAAAACATTTTTGTTTTTTCGCCACCACTTTGGCAGTAGAGAGAAAGTTATGTGATGCTGTGCAAAAATGGCGAATTTTCATCAGAAAAACTTAGTGCCGGGCCCTGACAGTGAAAAAGTGAATAAATCTAGTTGCTAAGTGTAGAAAAAATTGTCTGATATGTAGTGTAGCCAGAATCCATGTTTTGTGAGGCCTTGATATCGAAAAATTGAATGACGGCAAAACGTCAGTTCGTCCGTTCCTTCATCTGTCTGTCTGTCCTTCTGTCTGGTGTATGTGAACAACACTAGCACCAAAACCATGCATAGGATTTTTTCCAAATTGAAGAAAACCCAGCCGATCTGGTCTGAGTCGAAGCTTTACATGAAGCCCCTGCCACAGTTTTAAAATTTTCTCAAAAATGGCTCCAAATTTTTTCTTTGAATTTATTGTAAGAGTAGAGGAAAATACACTTTTAAAGGTGGCATAGGTCCAATTTTCACTGCTAACTCTGAATTTTTGATCACTGCAAAAGTTTGAATTTTCTTCGGCGACTTCCTACAACTACAAAATTGAAGATAGTGATTTTTCCTTCCAATTAAATTTGTTGTCCTTACATGGTTCTTTTATTAAGGTTGGGTACATTTTTTTTGAAACTTTTAGTATTGGTCCAATATTGCTTGCAATATGTGTAATTAAAAAACAACAACAAAAAACAAGATTTTCTCAAAAACAGATGCACATTTGTTCTGAAAACTTTTGGTAGGGATAGTGATACATTTACTCTATGAGATGACAAATATTGCTCTATTCTTTTTTTTTTTCCGAAAATTACAAAAGAATTGTTTGAGAATTTTTTTGAAATCACTAGCATGATCACGCTCAGGACATGTGTCATGTTCACTCTTGGCAAGTACTGTCCATCCATCTGTCTGTCCATCCGTCTGTCTGTCTGTCTGTCTGTCCGTCTGTCTGTCCATCCGTCTGTCTGTTCGTCTGTCTGTCTGTCTGTCTGTCTGTCTGTCTGTAGTAATTTCTAAATAGTTCCATATCTAATGACATGCACTTTACTTATGAGACTAAAAGCCTTAGTATGAAGTGGATGCACCTGGAATCACTAATTACTCATTGAAATGGAAAGATAAAGTAAAAGTCACAGTGAAAAGTATAAATATGACACAGGTCTTTGGCATGATAAAACAAAATGGCGCCTTGCTTGGTACCTAGTGCAGATGTTTTCGACAGTGCCGGATCTCACATTTCAGCGGGGGAAGAACCATAACTACTAATATTATTAGATATTAGTTGGTAATGGTTCTTTCCTCCTAAATATTAGTAGGTATTGGAAGAAGGTATATAACGTGCTCTTCTCTTACGGGACTAATAACTTTACTCGTTTATGTGCCCAGAATCAATGAAGTAGTTTTCACTCACTTACTTTTCTTGCCAAATATTAATTCATTTCAGGATACCTTTTTCACAATCACGTAATTGATGGTACTATTTTCATTTTACTCTTTCTTTTCTGTTCTTAACATTCTTCAATTGTTTTGTTATTCCTTTGTTATTTGTTATGACAATATATTTATTGTTTCAGTGTACCTGAGGAGCCTGATGAGAGTGAAAAGCCAAAATCTGCTCCAGTTTTTGTAACAAAACCAGAAACATATACTGCAGTGGAGGGGGAACCAGCACGCTTCTGTTGTCGTGTTACTGGTTTCCCAAGACCTCGTGTCATGTGGGTAGTTAATGGACACACTGTTGTAAATGTAAGTATTATAGTTTTTCAATTTTTTTTATTTTCCACAGAAATATCATGAGTTTATTGAGAAATATCATGAACTTTGAATTTTTAATAAATAAATTTCATTGAGTTTATGAGCATAAGAAAATATAATTTTTTTTTGTCTATATAAACAAATGTATCCAACAACTTAGAATTTCATTTAAAACTTAAGTAAGAGATGGCCATAGTTGCGGAGCTGACTTGTATGAAATATACCTTCATCTTTCAGGGTACTCGCTATAAGCTGACTTATGATGGCATGTGGCATTTGGACATTCCAAAGACCAGACAATATGATAATGGCAAAGTGGAAGTGATAGCTCGTAATTCAGCAGGAGAAGCAATAGCAGTGGCAGATCTTGTTGTAAAACAACGTCAAGATGACTACAGAAATGTTTTGAAGAACTCTCCGAGACGTAAGTCAAGAAACCATTGTTTCAGTATGTACATTAAAAGATCTTTTACAGCAATATTTGGAGCACAACTTACAATTACGTCTTAGAAACAGACAGATCATAATACTGTCTAGTACAATATCATTATTGCAGATACATGCAAAATATGTATCATTGCAATTTTTGCTATATTGCAATGACATAAACTTGTTCATCAATCTGCTCTGTATTCTAAGCAAAATTGTATACTGGAGCCCAAAGTGTCTTGACTTTCTTTCAGTTTTTGCTGAAATATATCCATTTAGCATTTCAGGTTTGAAGGATTATGTTACAGTGTACAGATTTTTTCTTCATGTTTTACAATATTAATACTAAACATGATACATGAGACATGCTATACTGAAAATTCATTTGATTAAAACGACATAAACGCAGATCTAATCACATCAACTCACATGTATTACCCAAGCCAATTTATACAGCTTTTCTTGACCACACATTTTAAAGTACCTATGCATTCTATTAATTCATTGTTTAAAAGAGAGTTTTTTATATAAAGTAAAATAATGTTCTTAACAATTTTGAAGTGAGATTGACTTCTAGAACATTTATTAGAAAAAAGTTAATAGAATGCATTATTGCATTATACTAACATGCACATTACACAGCTTGCACAAACACATAAGACCTTCCCCTCCTTCCTTCCACCTGCTTCGCTTTTCTGGTACGTGGTGGTGGTTGACTGCCTTTGCTCTGCGGATGAGGATCTTCTAACAGGTCAAAGTGACGCCTTCTTTTATGTCTTCATGCTCCCAAGCAGGGAATAATCAGGTATGGATGATTTTGATAATGTTTTTACATTGTGTTGGTTTTTATTTTGGTTTTGAATACTTTTAAAATCCTCGCTCCACCTATTTCTCTCCTCTAAATAAAAAGAAAATGCAATTATTGAAACAAAATTATAAGGAAAATTCTAAATTAATTATGTGACAACACTTTTGTGATTTGATGAAATACATTATCTAGTTTTTATATAATTTCATCATACTTCATGTATATAGAATATATATTTCTCTGTATTTTCAAATTGTGGCAGTTGTTTTATTTTTAAAGCATACAATTTTTTACATTGAAAGTATGTTATCTTTCTTTTAAATACTGTCATCCACATTTCCTCTATTAATCAGAGTGTATGAAGGAATTTTCATGCTCTTAAACCAGGCATGATTACTAATGTCAATGCATGATCTTAACAAAATAAACAATAAAAGTATTAATTTTTGTAACTTAAATATATATTTAATGTTCTGTATTGTCAACGATCCAAAGACCTAAAAGAAACAAAACTTTTGTAGCTATGAAATGTTGCCATTCGTACATAGCACCAACTTTCAGTTTATTGCATCCTTTTATATTCCATACCTGGATCTCAGTATTATAGTCTTTGTATTTCCTTGTCTGATGTATGAATGTCTGTTTTCTTGTTTTGTTTTTTGGTTTTCAGAAAAAATTGCACTGAAGTTTCAGATTTGCAATGCATATTCTAATCTGATACTGTTAATAAAACAGTACTATTTAAGTAACCGTTGAAGTATCTTAAATTATTTTAATTATATTTTGACTGTTAATTTGGATGAAAGCATAGTCTTCTTTGGTTCACATGGTGGTTTTAATTTTGAGCTGTGGTAATACTTATTTCTGGATACAGCATGGTATGACTACGAACTTACACAATACCAGAGAGAACGACAGGAAACAGAACTGGAGAGAGTGTTTGAAGAGAGACAAGGTCAACAGATAGAGCTGAGTGAACATCATTTGAAGCAAAAAATTATTAAGGAACCTGAAACAGAGTGGCAACAATCTGTGAAGAAGAAAAAGGGAGAAGACTATTATAGCAAACTCAAGGAGGTAAGAAATAAGATTGGATTACCTAGCAGACGTGTTTGATTATTCATTTCCTTTCTGTCAATACATATCCATAAATTTGAACTGGAAAAATGCAATTTTCAATAAAAATGCAATTTTCAGCTGGAAGAAGAACAAGTTGTCAAAGAATCACGCCTTCGTGAATCATCTCATCAGTTTGCTATACCTGGTGAAAAAGTTGTGCATAAGAGTTTAGCAAAGGGAATGGCTCAAAGTTATGAAGAGAAAGTGTAAGTTTTTCTTCCTTTTTAAGAAGAATAATTTTGAAAATATTTACATTTTTTAAACTTTAGTTTCTTGTCCATGTTACTCTCTGAAATGTATGCATGCACTCAAAATAAATGCTCTTTATTTTGTTCAGTGAAAGAAGTGATACTTCCGGAGTGCAAACTGGAGGTTTGTCACAAATTTCTTCACACACTTCAGATACTGTTATCGATTCTCAGCGTGTGAAGGGAACCGTTATTCCTGAACCAGCAGAATCAGCTGTTCATGGCCGTGAAGTTCATGTGGCAAAGCAGAAGCAAACACAAAAAGAGGTTTGTTGAGTTTGTTGTATATCATTACAAAAAAAGTTGGGAGAAAGTCATAAATGATTACATTACTACAGAATACCAATTGTACCACTAGGGGCACTTCTTTAATTTAGAAATTTCTTTTATGCTTTTTTGGGTATGATATTAAATGTTTTTTATGACAATTACCAAATAAATTGTCAGTATATAAGTGAAAATGGCCAAGTTCAAAAACCATGTTTTAAGATAAATCAAGTTGAGGGCGATTCTGTTAAACTTGTCAATTTAATATCTTTTACTAGATAGGAGATAAAACTGGTTATCTTTTACTCACCCTTTAGTGAGTAATATTGCCTTCAGGAAACAAAACAAGACCAAACAAAAGCAAAAACAGCTCCAAAGATTGTTTTTCCTTTATATTTTCACTGTCCCATTATGTGGTTGAAAAACGAAATAATCTCTATTTAATACATCCCAACTTTAGGATTTCAGCGATTTTACTTGGCAAACTAATAGCAAATCTCAATCTTGGATTTCAAAGTTGCAGGAAAACTGATGAAAAATTGAATTTTTACAATTTTCGAAAATTCAGAGATTTTTACGAAAATGAAACCTATGGCAAATTTAAGAGTCATTTACGCTAACTGAGAAGAAAGTTTAATTACAAAATTGGACCTAATTTTTTAGAAAATTTTGAAAATGTTGAGGCTTCATATAATTCACGTACTTCATGCACCCCTAAAAATGAAAGTATCCGTTTCAAACTCACAGAGTTCGTCCGGATCGATTTTGGAAAAACTCATCTGAACAATTAAGGTGCTGGCGTTGGACGTATACCGACTGCTGCGCGCGGTCAACTTTTTCTAAGCCGTTTACGTACTTGCTCAAAAAGGCATAGTTCGACTGAATCCCATTCCGTGTCCCTCCTTATTGTAAAGATTGATTTATACGTATACTATGGCCTGCTTCGTGATGATATCTGCTTCATCATGATCTGCTTGGTGTTATATTGATTGATTATAATTGATACACTTCTCTGTTTTCACGAAACATTCGCATGTCGTTTTAGAGCACCGAGAACGTTGAAAACCACCCTTAAAAGTTCTCGAGAACAAAACTTGAAAACTCCTATCACGAGCGTTTGCTTACTTTACTTACATAATTCTGAAGATTCTGCCCTTTTCACCAGTCTTCAAGATTTTTATTTCGACTGATGCGAAAACAAGTATTTGCGCTACTTAGGAATAAAAACTTAACAATTTGTACTCCTTATGAAACACAGGATGAACGACGGGCTATGGATTCTCTGGCAACGAAAACTGTAAGGGGTTTGGGGGTGAGGGAAAATTGACCACGGGGTGCAGTCGGTCGATTCCCCTAGTGTTGATCAGAGACAAACGGACGGATGAGCAGACAGACGTTTTGCCGTCAATCAATTTGTATTTTCTCGCTACGGTTTACACAGAATAGAGTATTGTGCGGGCAAAAAAAACCGGCGAATTTTCGACAGAAAAAACTCTTATTACCGGGCCCTGGTAACAAAACAATGGAGATATCATGTCCTTGTCCTTACTTCCTCTAACACGTGTAGTCAGAATCCATGTTTTGTGGGTCCTTGATATCGAAAAATCGATTGGCGGCAAAACGTCTGTCCGTCCGTCTGAGGTCAGCGCCAGCGCCTAAACCATTCAGCCGATTTTCTCCAAAATTGATAATACCCCATCGATCTGAATGAATCGAGGCTTTGGGAGGTTGAAACGGATATTTCGATTTTCAGGGTACTTTATAAGGAGCCTCAACATTTTCAAAATTTTCTCACAAATAGCTCCAATTTTTTTCGATTAATCTTTGCCCTCCTATCGGAGCTAATGAAAGAAGCTTAAGAGAAAGAAAGGTGCAGGTCTCATTTTCGTTGAAATCTCTGATTTTTCGACAATTGCAAAAGTTCCCATTTTTTCGTCGTCTTTCTACCACTATAATAGATGGGCTTTTTCCTTTAATGAAATCTGTTCATGAAAGATAGAAATAAATAAGGTCATGTACAATTTTTCGAAAATATGTATGAGTAGTTTTTACGGAATTTTGTGTGAAATATAGACAATGTTTTTTTTTATTTAAATTTTCTTTTCGTATGTATCAAAGGTATGTGGCAAAGAACTGGTGCTAGTCTGATTTCAGGCGAACTCTGTATTTTCGAAAATTGTAAAATGTTAACATTTCAAAACTACAAAATTCAAGATAGAGAGTTTTGATTTTAAAAAAAATCTGTTGTATAAAGGCAACTTTTTACTTTCCCGTATACATACGTATATACGGGAGTAATATACGTAGTATAGAGATACTTACGTAATGCTGCGGAAAATCGATTTCGAAATTTCAACGGTAACGCACGTTTTCTGGTCCCCTGATACCGAAAAAGTGTTTTTTCAAAACGTCCGTCTGTCCGTCCGATCTTTTCCAAGTTGAAGAAACCCCTATCCATCTAACTCTAGTTCAAGATTTGAAATTTTGAAAAACATTATTTACAATTTGGGGGTACTTTACATGAAGTCCCCCGGACATTTTCAAAATTTTCTGAAAACTGGCTCCAAATTTTTTCTTTAAATTTCTTGTAAGAGTAGAGTAAAATACACTTACAAAGGTGGCATAGGTCCGATTTTCACGCTTAACTCTGAATTTTCGAAAATTGCAAAAGTTTGGATTTGTTTCGGCGTCTTCCTACAACTTTAAAATTGAAGACAGATTTTTCCTTCAAGTGAAATGTGTATAAATAGTTCTTTCATTAAGATCATGTATACTTTATTGAAAATATTGGTAGTTTTCGTGCAATAGAGCGTGAAATATTTGCAATTAAAAAATAACAAAAACAAGATTTTCCCAAAAACGCCGCCAATTTTTTTCTTTAAATTTTTGGTACGTATAGTACCAAATGCACCCTATTCGATGACATAAACGCCATATTGCTCTATTGTTTTGTTTTTTTCAAAAATTACAAAAATGTAATTTTTTTCACTTGTCTCTCACGTCGCTAATATTTACACTAGAGGCTTTTTCTTCACATTATTATATTTATGAGTACATGTGCTTTAAATAATGTTATATAAAGCTTCTCGAAAATTCTGTAAAAATGAGCTCAACATTCCGCATTTTCAGAAACGCTTAAACGCCATTTTCCCAAAAATGGCTCCATCGCCCCCCAAATGGATAGTGCTAATTGCGCTGTTCGTAAAAACATAAAGTTCATTTCACTGATGTAAAGTTCATTTTGGTGTATTCTTATGTTTTTTTTTTCAAAAATTACACAAATGTAATTTTTTTAAAAATATTTCTCATGTCGTTAATATGCACATTCCCATCGATTTATATGCATTGTTACATTTATGAGTGGAAGCGCTTCAAATGACTTCAAATAAAGTTTTTCAAATAAACTGGAGACAAAGTACGTGTTGTTTAGCCATTCAATATTCAAGTAGCAATGTGCTTATTGGTTCTCTTCGTTAGATATGAAAATCTAGATTCCCTAGCGTGTCCCTACATCTTCTACCTGCATGTACGCGAGCATCTTCATTAAATTCCTTTTCCGCACATTTTCGAATTTTTTATTAATGAAGCATGGCAAAACATTATCGTGTATAGCATGTTATCGTTTCACAGTTTTATTAAACGAATAAATATCATGGTCACAATATGTTAATAGGAACTGAAAGTGTCTTTACTAAAAAGACATGAAATTAGAAAAAAACTACTGGAGGGGCCTGCCCCACCCCGTCTCCAACACTTGCAACGCCCATGGCTTTAGCCATTAAGCTACCAAGATGACTAGTGCTCCAAACGGTTTCACAAACCTGCTGAATTGTTCGTTGTTTGCTAAGCTACCAAGATGACTAGTGCTCCAAACGGTTTCACAAACCTGCTGAATTATTCGTTATTTGCTGCTTAATTGTCACCACTCGGTCACCTTGTTGGAGTCACTTCCTGAGTTTCCTCGTTTTCCTGCCCTTTCTGGCTTTACTGCTCTCCCTTAATTCCGCTGATTGGACCGTTCATTTGCACTTGGTCGATGCGTTTATGCATCCATATCACAATTTATTCACAAAACGTAAAAATACCGAAAGAACTGAAAAAAATATTGACTCTGGTATAAAATACTCTTTTTCTTTACATATTTTTAATAATCTTCGTTAACATTCTAGGTTCGAGGAGATCTTGAGATAACACGGAAGATAACAGCTACAGAGACCACTGAAATGGAACATAAGGCTAAGACTCAAGAACGTGTTGTACAGGGGCAAGTGGTAAGTCAATATACCAGTATTATATTACGCTAACTGTATCAATAAAAGTAATAATAATAATAATAATAATAATAATAATTATTATTATTATTATTATTATTATTATTATTATTATTATTATTATTACTCTAAATTACGACTAAAGATGTGACTAAAGATGAGTCTGTAGAATATAAAATCTCCGGGTTGCAATCAGCTTCCTAAGGAGCAGAACAAGGGGCTGTGGGTGGCTCTGCAACACTTTGTGCAAAATGTAGTTCTTCTTCTTCTGCGGGGGTCCTACAGCTGTCGCCGCTTCCCGCACCTCCGACGCCACAAGTCTCGGTCTCGCCATGATTCTTCCTCCTCTTCAATATTCCTTGCACGCATGGCTTCTTGTACTCCTGAATACCACGATGTTCTAGGTCTTCCTCTTCTTTTCCTTCCTGCCGGTTGATATAGCATAACTTTCTTTGGCCATCTATCTTCTCCCGTTCTTAATACATGCCCGAGCCAGAGAAGCTGCCTTTCTTGGATTCTGTCAACGATGTTATACTGAGACTGCGCCCTTTCCCTTATTTCTTCATTGCTTACATGTTCTCGGCAGGAGATTCTCAAAGATCTTCTGAGATGGTCCATTTCTATTGCTTTCAATTTTTCTTTGTTCTTTTGCGTTAATTACCAACTTTCACTTCCCTATGTTGTTATAGGTTCTATAATGGACTTGTACATCATCGATTTAACTTTCCATCCTATTTTGGGGGACCAAAGTATCGCGTTTAATTTTGAGATTGCCGTTCTTCCTTTAGTTGCTCGATGTTGGATTTCTCGATCACATTTTCCAACCTGTGTTAAGATGCTGCCCAGATACTTAAACTCTTTACATACTTTGATCTGATGGCCCTCAATATTAAGATTTCCGGCATCTTCTCCACAGCTCAAGTATTCTGATTTTTCAAAATTTATTTTTAAACCCCATTTTGTATATTCTTCGAATAATTTTCTAGTCATAAAGGAAATATCTTCCTCATCTCCAGCTATGAGTACCTGATCATAAGCAAACAAAAGTGTATATATACATTTATTTCCTATCTCAATACCCATACCTGCACATTTCCTGCACCACAACTTCAGTGCTTTCTGAATATAAATCTTAAATAATGGTGGTGAAAGGCAGCAACCTTGTCTCAAACCTTTCGTAATTCTGAAAGGTTCCTTTGTGATCTCTTTCCCCACTTTCATCAAACATTCCGATGATTTATATATATATATATATATATATATATATATATATATATATATATATATATATAATACTTCTCACGTATATTTTTTTAATTGTGCTTTGATACAATACTTCAAATAATTTCTTATGTGGGACGGTGTCGTATGCTTTTTCTAGATCAATAAACACTAAGTGGCTATTCATATTTTTTTCCAATCTCTTTCCAACCATCTGTCTTAAAGAAAAAATGTTGTCAAAATGTAGTCTGTTCCTAATAAAGCAATATTTTGCACTTCCCAGTCTTTTGAATGACCTGGGAGTTTGGCCAAGTTCTTTCACAAATTTTGCGCAACAAATCCCGGAGCTGCGACAACTATCGGGACGTGTTGTGTTTTTACGCCGCAGATTCGGATGGTCTCGATTTCCAAATTCTTGTATTTAAGACGTTTCTCTGCTTTGTTAACGAAGTTTTGATCGCACGGCACTGCAATACCTACAAGCGACGCGTTTTTTCCCTCCATATCCCAGATAACAATATACGGTTTGTTTGCCGCTATGGTGCGATCAGTTTGAATTTGTTGGTCGTACAGTATTGTACACAGTCCAACAGACGTCAACGGTTTTGGTGAATGTTCGTACCACTTGGGGAGTGTGTTAGGAACTTCGAGGGCATTATAGATCTGCCAGTGGAACCGTGATACTTGTAGTCCTTCTCTATGGCCATGCCTCTTTCGCCGTCTTATCGAGGAGTTCGATATTCGAGGTGTTGTCGGCCCTCCCTGGGCGAATACCAAGGGTAGCGCCCTTGTCTTCACCGAACTTCATTATGATTCCCCTACTAAATACTCGTACTATGTGTAGCGGGACTTCTAGGTTCGTGTCAGACTATTCAACTTGAGGTCAACTATGTAGTGGTGGGAGAATCAAGGTCTCGCCTCCGATGTTTGATACACGAGTAAGGTCTTTTGTGAAGGTATTAGAGCTGAAATGAAGGCAGGCAGAGAGTGTTCTCCTTGGATTATCCCTTGATTGATCATGACAGATTGACCCTAAACTAAAATTCACGTGTTTCAAAAACGTATTGCATGCTTTGACATTTACAAATCTTTTCTCTCTCTCCTAAAGCGTTTAAGCTCTTCACTATTTGTGAGGTAGAGAGCGAGAGAGTCATACGCCTCTTCGTAGTCGATCCAGGTGACAAGTTTGTTAACCGCCTTCTTCCGTATTGTAGGTGATCAATGCATCTTTTATTCCTCGGGATCGTCTGCAATTGTCTTTTTATTATTCTGGTAGTTTTGAGATGGTCTTGTATTTTGTCTGCTATTGTGGATGTGAAGAGTTTTGTTGTCGTTTGTTAGACACTTTATGGGCCGATAGTTGTTGGGTTCAGTTCCCTTCTTCCAATCTTTGATGGGTAGAGTCGTGTCCGATATTTACCTAAGCTGTGAAGTATCCGTTTGTCGTTGGTCATCCATCTGCTGAGCGAGTCAGTGGTGAATTCCTGTCAGTGTTTTGAGTCAATAACATTGCAGCTTTGCTAGTCCCTGTGCAGACGAATGTTTTCATAAGTTCAGTTGTAGCATCTTTATCGTATTCTAAAATGTTCACCTATAGCCGATCTACTCAGTCGGTTTGATCATTTCAATCGGTACTGGTAGAATTGGCGTTGATTGATACTGAGCTTACCATTCTGGTGGTACCGTTCGACTGAGGAGGTGTAGTATTCGAAGTTTTTCGTGCGGCCGTTAAATTATTGAATTGTTGGCCATTGATTTAATGTATTGATGACTTCTCTTATGGTCTTATTTTTGTGATGGTATAGTTTGACAAATGAAGCTCTCTACGAGGTTGTCTTCCGAGTTCTTTCAGATTCTAAGCTGCTAATATTTTCTCGAAGCTGGATTATGTTCCTCTCCAGACGCATGTTCTATGAAGGGGGCCAACAGATAGTCGTGGCTTTCAGTGGCAAGGGCCTCAGTGCCTCAGTGATAATGTACGCAGCAATATGCATGTCGCCGTTCATTTCTACAAATCCGTGTTTTAGATGGTGAGGCTAGGTTAGGCAATAAACATCAGTTTTTCAGGAGTATTATTAACGCTATCGTAAATACTTTTCACCTCTTTTCTTTTTGCGGCATAGGCCGTTTTATTCTTTCTCTTAACTCCGTTTTACTTGGTATTTTTAACCATTTTTCTTCGGTACAGAAAATGGACAAAGCTGTATGTAATCTGGACAGAAAATGATCATTTGTCATTTTTATATACTGATTACATTCCGTTTGACTACTGCGCTCGCTCACTTGCCGCAACTTTTTCTCGGTTCCTACGCATGTGGTGCGATTTGTTTCCTTCTGTACAGTTTTCAGGGCGTTCTAATGTGGTGTTTGTTTGTTAAAACGATTGTCACATGTAGTGAGTTCTAATGACGTCTCGTTCCGTGCTGTCTCAAACTAATTCGTTACCATACACATAGATGCGCTGTTCAACTGTTGGATCTTTAGCGCTTTCTGAAGCACCCGAAGGAAATATTTTCATCACGTTTACCTGCAGAAAACGAAATGACGATGTGAAACGCTGGTTCTTGTCCATCCAGTTCCATATCGAAACAGTACCGCTTAGAAACAAACGACCCTCTTTTTTATCCATTTTCTGTACAAAAATATCGAAAAAAGTACAGTGTAAAATGGAATTTTGCGACTGTTCGTCCTCTGATAATACATCTGTGATCCACGATCTCTGGTATGTCACAAACATTGATTATTTTTCTTCTGGTTCGTCTACCTATTCCTCGTCAAGAGGGGGCTGAGTTGAGTTATGCGCTGAAATTCCTGTATCTCCAAGATAATGTGGAAATTATTTCATATTATCATTCTTATCATTATCTTCTAAGGATCTCCCATCTCCTGGAGGACTCCCTGTTTATTTCGATGTGGAACGGTGGAAAAGTTTGATACACATTTAGCGTGGCCTTTTAAATTCCTTTGAATTTAAGTCTTGATTCTTCAGTTGTTTATTATCCGTAGAATGACCTGGAGTGGTAGAACTACTTGTAGGAAACTGGTTAGCTTTACCTTGATTCGTATATTGGAACTATGGAGTATAGAGATCGTGCTGCTGCGAAGAGCATTGCTTCAGTTGCTTTTTTTATCTTTAGTTGTTGTAGTCAGTAACAGTTCCTGTTGTGATTATTCCTGAAGGTGAAGTTCTTGTTGTTTTTTGTTGTATCTATTGTATATCGATTTGCTGCCGCAGTAATTGTTCATGATCAGTTATTAAGATGGCATTGGTTACTTCATTAAGTGATGCATCGTTTGCCATTCTCGTTTCGAATCGGTGCTACTCTGTTGTCAATTAAATGAAGGTCGTGACACTGCCTGTTAATAGTACTTCTGTGGAGGTTGAAACTTATCGTGAAACACTAGACTGAATATATTGCAGAATAATTTGTACGTCGACACACGATACTGTTGCTATTAACCCCCTTTGCAAGTGGTGAGGACTACGCAATATGGATCTCTACTCGTCCATTCTCTGTAGCAGCTGTGCGAGAAATAATTTCCCCTTGTATTGTACGATCTTCGTTCTCGCCCAGTCATGATCAAACAAATCATTCTGATGCATGATAAAGGCATTTATATGTACCAATATAAAAGAAAATGTTTAAACCAGTCAGTTTTGTACGACTAATTTCTTTGTGAGAAAATTGAAGACTGTTGCCCTTTAAATGTTCGTGCTTTTGTGTTAACTGTGAACGTTTCTATCTAGAAGCATATGGCAGAAAGGGTTTAATCTCCAATTTCTGATTAAAAACTTTTCGGCATTTCAAACCTCGATAAGTTGACATTTTCTATAACTCGTTTTGTTTTCTTTTAAGTCCGAGACATCAAGATATAATTGTATTTTTTTTGTTTTCATATTGACTTTTTCTTCTTTTTTACAGAAACCTGCCAAGCCTCCATTTTTCACCAAGAAAATTCAGCCATGCCGTGCTTTCGAGCAGGATCAAGCCAGATTTGAAGTGGAGTTCGATGGAGATCCACTGCCTACTGTTAAGTGGTATCGTGAAAATTTTCCCATTGTATCGTCTGCAGACCTACAGATTCACACCTTCAGTACCAAGTCTGTTTTAATACTGCGTCAAGTGTTCATGGAAGACTCTGGAGTTTTCTCAGTAATAGCAGAAAACAGAGGAGGTACTGCAAAGTGCAGCGCCAATCTGGTTGTTGAAGAGCGACGTCGACAAGGCAGGGGTGGTGTCATTCCACCAAGCTTTTTGACTACAATACAAAACACAGTGGTCGTTGCAGGACAGCTTGCTAGGTTTGATGCCCGTATAACCGGCACAAAGCCTTTGGATGTTTACTGGTTGAAGGTACATGTCAAGTTTATCACAATGAAGTAGTAGAATTGTAATATTTAATTTATAACTATCAATAATGTTAATCTTTGAATTTTACAGAATGGTAAAAAGATTTTACCGGATATTCGACATAAATCACTTGAGGAAGATAATACCTTCACTCTATTGATTCTTGAATCTTTACCCGAGGATTCAGGAAAATACGAATGCGTTGCAATTAACGGTGCCGGTGAGGCTCGCTGTGATGCTGAGTGTTTCGTTCAAACTCCGTCGACGAAGCCCACTCCTCAAGGGAAAACGGCTCCGGCAGGATCAGACCAAGCCCCCACTATCCTTGAACCCATGAAAGGACAACCGGTTCAAGAGGGCCAAGCAGTGGCGTTTAAATGTAAAATTTCTGGAAAGCCAGGTATCTATTATAGTAATGTCTTTTGCCCCTATATTAAATAGAGCACCAGGCAGGTGTATGTGGTACAAATAGTAGTCCCGTTTTTGAGACTGAACGTGTTGTTGTTATTGTTCTGCAGTTCCACAAGTTAAGTGGTTTAAAGGAGACACCCCAATAAAACCTTCAAAATATTTCCAAATGCAAAAAGATGGAAATATTTACACACTACATATTTCTGAAGCTTTTCCAGAAGATGAAGGAATATATAAATGTGTTGCTTCGAATACAGCAGGCTCCGTTACAACATCTGCAGAGCTGAAAGTATTAGGTAAGTTTGCATATATATCTCTTCAACTCACAAATGCGGTAGTTAGGTATAGGTGAGTTTTTCATTTGTTGATCAAGTTTGATTTTTATTTCAAAGCTTTGTTATGATTTTGAGGCCATTAGTTGTTGTTTTGTGTGTGTATGTGTGTGTGTGTGAGTGAGTGAGTGAGTAATGAAGCCAGAATTTCGTCCATTAGGCGACGATAATTTAATTTCGTACTTAACGTCTGCCTTATTCAGTAGGATCCGTTTTCCCACGCACCTGACTAATATTCATTAGCCTACCCACCAATGCTTGCACAATGATGCCTTATTCAAATCATGCATTTATACGTTCATGAATGTATGCATATGGGCATCCATTTATGCACCTCAAAGTGGCGGATCCAGGCGTGGAGGAGGGAGGGCGTCATGACTCTTCTTATTGAAAAAATCCGGGTATTGAAAGTTGGAATGAAAAAAGGTTGTAAGTGCCTTTTTCATTTTTTCGCGCAAAAATGATGTAACGCCAAGGCAGAAATATAAGATTGAAGGTTTCCTGACACTTGTTAGTTCTTTGAAGCTACCGGTATGTTGTGTTTGATGTATTTGACGGAATCGTTTTCTTAAAAAGACTGAAAGTGCCATTTCCCTTATAACCTGATAATGTGTCGTCACCATCCTAATAATGCGTTAGTTCTACTAATTATCCATTAATTAGTAGCAATGTTTACTAATGTTGAATGAAATTATGATTAATACATGACTAATATGTCTTTCATAATTATGTGGTAAACTTATATTCTTTGTACTCTCATTTTCAGCTCCAAGTACTCAGGAAATATCTCCTACATTGGCCCCAATGCGTGATGTTATTGTGCCTGAAGGGAATCCAGCACAATTTCGTACTCAAGTTTCTGGAAAACCGCAACCAAATATACAGTGGTTTAGAGAAGGAGCTCTTATTCCTCAATCGGCTGATTTTCAGGTGAGCAATGGGTAAACGTAGAATTTTTACTACAATGTAAGTCATATTGAAGATTACGTTGACGTCGTACGCACCAAAAATGATACTATGCAAGGAAAACTATACAATAGATCAGCCTCATATTTACGTTTATTTCTATTTTCATTACGATATTCAATCAAGTTAAGGCCGTATTTCACGATTAGAATGTGAAATGTCCAATTGTGTTTCTAGCCTTAGAAACCTGTCATATACTGCGCGAGAGTCATTCGACGTCAAACCGGTCAGATTTCCAGAAAATTTAAACTTGATATCTCCGATTTCGTTTGTTTTACCTACTCGTATATATATACCTGTCCGTCCGCTCACCCATCTGCAAACATCACTGTATTCGAAACTGTACACTTCGAAACATAGAACACCTGAAATGGGCATTCTCATATCTTCTGTGAATTTGAAACGGATTTTTTTAAATTTGGCTGATACTTTGTATGAAGCTCATACAATAGGGTAACATGCATTAAAGGGTAACATGCCTTCAAGCACAAAATTTGCAATCTAAGAATAATTCGAGATTTTCCACTCCCAAATTTGCATACATCGAGCTTAGACCATCTAATGATGAGGATTAGAACGAAGACAATTTAATTCCTTTCCCTTATTTTATATTTTTATAACAACCTAAAAAATTTAATAATATTGACATTGCAATTACATGAACAGGCACTTTTTTATCTCACACTCGTTCAGGGGGAAGAATATCGATTATGGGTTACTGAGTCGACCACAATCAAAATTTTACAGTTTTCAAGTGGACACTAATGGAACAAAATCTGGGTTTGGAAATAAAAAATAAACCAAATTGAAAATTGGATATTTATAAGCAAAGGATAATTTCAGAAAGATGTGTTGTAATATCCCTTTGAGTATCACGTAGAGAATTTAGTACGGTAGTTCAAGAATTTTAAGAATACTATGAAAATGTTCTTAACTGTGGCCACTGCTGGTACATTTGCGCTATTTACAAAATTATATCAAAAACAACAAACTGTACGTTCTCGTCTCATTGCATATTAACGTAGTAAAGACTGAGACCTTCATATCGAAAAGGTGGATAAATCTTGTTCCTAAGTAGTAAATTACTTCATTTAACAAGTTGTCAAGACAGAATTTACGTTTTGGGGGTCCTTGATACCGAAAAATAGATTGACGGCAAAATTGTTTGACAGGCGTCTATACGTCTGTCAGTCTAACTCTAGTCAACGCTGGGGCCTAAACCATTCAGACGATTTTCTCTAAAATTGACATTCTCTGATCAATCTGGACAAACTCGAAGCCCTCCCTGTTTGAAATAGATATTTTAATTTTCGACAATATTTTCAAATTTTTCTAAAAACTTACTAATTTTTTTTATTAAACTCTTACCGCGGATAGCGCAAAGGATGCTTAAGAAATCACGCAGTTCTTATTTTCGCTGAAATCTCAGAATTTTCGAAAATTTCAAAAGTTCAACATTTTTTCGGTGTCTTCCTACAACTGCAATATTGAATATAGAGTTTTTTCCCTCAATAATATGTTTTTCAGACGTCTTAAAATAAGGTATTTGCTATTTTCCCTTAAAATGTGAGTAGTATTCGTGTGAAGTAGAGGCAATATCAATATTATTTTACATTCTTGAAATTGAAATCCGGCTCCATTTTTCTTTCAATTTTTCCTTCGTTAAAGCAATAGATGCTTAGAAAAAGATGCAGGTTCTATTTCGGGCGAAATCTGTATTTTCGAAAAATTGCGAACCAAATACTAACATTACAAAAGTATAGTATTAAGATAGTTGCGGCATGCGCGGTTGTGTAGTGCATGTAAGTGAAATTGTGTGAAGTACGGGGTGAGAATAGGACAAGAAAGGGGAAGGCCCGTCAGGGCCTTAGGATACTGTTCCAGCATTCGCCTGGTGTTGATTGGAGAAACCACGGGAAATACCGATCAGAGCAGCCGGTCGGCCACACAACGGTTGAATTTGACCCAGCTATGTAGCTAGTGTCGAAAATCCTGCCACCGTCTGGACACGAACCCTAGGACCTTCCGGTCAGAGGCACTGCAGTGTCATCACAGTGATAACAGATGCTGTATTTTTAGGTGTGCAAAGTATCCAAATTTCATATTATGTACCTTTTTCTACGAATAGTACATAAAAAATGACAAATTTAACATCGGGCTGCCCGGGTGACGCCGCGTCGAAGGCTGAGGTGCCGACATTTTGACGGACATATCGCGGTCCTCTTTCAGGGCTGTACGCCCTGAAGAGAACCGCGATATGTCGGTCGAAACGTCGCGGTCCTCTTCAGGGCTGTACTACGCCCTGAAGAGAACCGCGGTATGTCGGTCGAAACGTCGGCACGACCTTCGACGCGGCGTCACCCGGACAGCCCAGATCATGACTCCGGCTGCGGAAGTCTACGATATCAAATTTAACATCGGTTATATTGGGTGTTCCATTTACAACTGGTTTGGGGTATGTTTGGCGAAGTGCGCATAGAATCAACTAAAGTGGTTAATGAAAGTTGTTTGTATCAACGGGGTCCATCCAATGATACCAAAATCAAACTCCCACCCCCCAAAATCCAACACCTACCCCCGGGGTAGGGGTGGGTAAAAATAAAAAAAGTTAAATGGGAACCCCCGTTTTTATTGCAGATTCGGATTCTCCGAAAAAAATACGAAACTTTTGTATTCAACGTTTTGTGTTTCATGATTGATGGCGCTGTAACCCACAAAAATAAAAATAAACAAAAAACGTTTAAAAGGGAATTTTTTCTCGTCAAAAACACATGAAATCGAAAAAATCAAAAATATGTGTTCGATAATTTTCAAGAAGCTACTCAATGATACCAAACGCCGCAGATTTGTTAAGAAAAAAACAAAAAAACTACTTTTAACGTGACTCGAAAAACAAAGCAACGATATCAATTCTTTCTGCAATTGTCAAAATTTTAGGTTTGTTATGTTATGTAATGCTGCAAGTTCGAATTACATGGTAAAGTGACAACTGAGCACGCTGCGCTGATTTTTATAAAACTCTACAGTTCATCAAACGGCCAGAGAAGCGCTGCTTTGGTGCTTCGCCTTCTTCCATCGTGGAGAGAGGAAGGGGGTTGTCTTATGGTAGAAGGCACACTGCGGCGTGTGATATCATTGAGTAGCTTCTTGCAAATTAATGACAACCTTTTAATTTTTTTCGATGTGAATTGACTCATTTTTTAACGTGTATACTTTTTATTTCTGTCGATTATAATGCCATTTATCACGAAACGGAATTCAAAAGAAAAGTTACGTATTTTTTCCCGGAGAATCCGTATCTGCAAAAAAATGGGGATTCCAATTTAACTTTTTTATTTTTCATCACGCCCCTGCGGGGTACGGGTTCGACTTCGGTATCATTGGATGGGCTTCGTCCATACAAACAACTTTCATTATCACTTTTCTTGATCCGATGCGCACTTTTCGAGATATTCCGAAAGCCAATTTTAATTGATTGATTGATTTTTTCGTGTTTCCGGGCGCGTCAACTGCTTTGGTCATTAGTCCCGTTAGTGTAGTGCATGTTCTTTCTCGGGAGATGGTGGTGATCTTCCTCCGCTGGATGGCGAGATCCGGCGCCGACCTACCGTCGGCTAGTGGGGTTTCCCCCTAACCAGGACTCTCCCACCAGCGGGGCACCGCCCCAGCCGGGACAAGCTCTAAGCTCCCGACCGGTCTCCCGGGATATGTGGTAGTGCAGTGCATGTTAAAGTGTGTGTGTGTGTGTGTGTGTGTGTGTGTGTGTAAGGGGAGAGGATAGGACAAGGAAGGACATATCGCGCGCGGTCCGTGGCCCGTTTTTAGGGTACTGCTCCGGCATTCGCCTGGTGTTGATCGGAGAAACCACGGAAAAATACCGATCAGAGCAGCCGGCCGCTAGAATTCTTCTCCAGAGAGCGACTGAATTCGACCTAGCTGACAAGCTAGAGTCGAAAATCCTGCCGCCGTCAGGACTCGAACTTAGGACCTCCCGGTCAGAGGCGCTGCAGTGACATCAGTTGATACACTGAGCTACCGCTCCAGGTGCCAATTTTAAACTGAACATTCTGAATATATGGCTCAGTCAACCCTTAATGAAATATGTTCTTTGAAAATAGATCTTGAAATAAAATAAATGAAAAACCCTGAATTTTTTAAGATTGCAAATGCAAATGTTTAACTTTTTAAAGCGTCTGGAAGGTTGAGTTTACCTGTGAGGCGGGTGGTGTAGAAGTAAACACGCGGAGAAAGAAGTTTTACTGGTTGAAAACCCTTTCCAGGTTTATGAAGTTTTATAATATTGCATAGCCGGTACAAATAATGCGAGAAATATGTACTGTTGTACCCCACTAGTTTTCTTTAACTTTCATGTTCGAGTAGAGCAAAGTTGAGACGAGTATGGTAAAAGTCCCATTTTCATATCTCTGAAATCCCGAAATTTGCTGAAGCTCAACTTTTTCGAATCTCTCCTACTCCTCCGGTACCTAAGACAAAGATGTGTTGTTAATGCAATTTATTCATCGATATTGGGACTTATCAGGAATAAGTGTTTCAAAATATTACTGATCTTGGCGTAATATTGAATCAATTTATATCTTTTTCTCAATAATACGCAAACAATATTTGTTAATTAGTGTTTCAATTTTATGTTTAAACTTTTTAAACTGATTGAGCACAACAATTACAGTGAGTACAACATGATGGTGGCACAATTTTTATGAGAACTTATGCATTTTCAAATTTACACACAGACCTATGTAGTAATGTTGCGCGCCTTTAATACTAATGTTTAATGATTACTTGCATTTGAGAACAAACAAGCTGCAATTGATCTCTCATGAAGTTCGTCTATCTCTCAAAAAAATTTCTAATGTGTGAGTCAAGAAGAGCGTATTTTTCAAAAACACTTTTCACAAAAACAGTTTCAAATTTTTTTTTCAAAAACGTTCATATGAAACGAAATTTCTTTTCCATTATATTAGAACAGCATCATTTCCATTAAACTGTTATAGGTTTGAAAAATGAAGAAAATGGAGGAAAATGTTCGGTTTTGTGATAAAACGCAGTATTTACTATGTAAAAACAACGAATGAAAATTAGGCTATTATGTTACTTGAAAAATATTATATTTTTATATATGATCAGTGGAATTTGAGAAAATTCATTAACGAGTGAATGGACCTGTGTCAGCTCCTTGGGGTAGGCAAGGAAGGTAAAGCCTACTCTCATAAATACGTACTAAATCAATATATTTCAGATATAATAAAATGTAAGTGACACTCTTTTAGAATTGTGTTAGAATGTTTTATCTGGAAATATGAAATGAGTACTTCTTTATCGTGGTACATGATCGTAATGAAATTCTGTACATGTGACTTTTAAAACAGGAGAAAGGTACTGTCTATACAGTGGAGGCCTAAACGGTAAAAATTTGTGGGCCCTGAAACTCAAGTTAGAAATAGAACACTTATTAACAAAAAGAAAAGAAATTTAAAATTTCACACCGTTACACATTAAATATATATTTCTTTTTAAGAATTTACATGAATTTTCATATGGCTGTTTTTTTCCCTCAGAATTATCACTTTTTTTGAGTGTCAATGCGGTATAAAATTTCCTGCTCCTTGTACAAAACGGCCAAGTTATTTAATCTTTCTCCTCTCATCGTATTCCTTAAGTAACTTTTTACTCTCTTTAAAACTGAAAATGTTAAATACCTTGTTGCATTTTGCACATATCTAATGCGTCCGAAGAAATCTTCGGACGCATTAGATAAGGGAATTGTTAGAAAAATTTCCAATAATATTTCAGTATTCGGAAATCTGTAAAACATTTAATTGACTGCTCGATATATGTGATGTCAATCGACACCACTAACACACGGGAAATCTTTATTTCAATTAGGTTTGGGACCTGTGAAGTGTACGTTACATGAAAGGCTCGTTGGCAAATAAAGGTTTAATTTTTTGTTAAAAATCGAATGTTGCGAAATCCCGGGCCTACACGACCGTTTAGTCCACTTACCGTTAAACCTGCCACTGTGTCAAAATAGTCCTATCCCCTTTTTCTATCCTCTAAATTAAAATGTCGATGCACACTTTCAGTTTTCCACGAATATTCCGAAACCGATGAGTAAATTGACCAAAGTGAAGTAAAACTTTCTTAAAGTCCATGAAATTTCCTACAAAATAATTTTTTATTAATTTCGATAGCGCAATTAGGTTTTTGGGTAATTGAAGGCCAAATTTGTTACTGGAATTTGGCCGGGAGTATGCAACCATTCATATGTTTACAGCTGCCCAAAGCAATGTTGATCGTAACAAAGGGGAGGGCCAGGTTAGGCCAGATGAGGCAGATTTAGGTGGACGAGGGTGGGGCAGGGCAGGGTGACAATGACGGGGAAGAGACGGGGCAGGATTAGGAAATGAAGGCCGAGAATAAATCATACATAAAATGAATTCCTTTTCCTGTCTAATAGAATTATAATTAATGAATACCTGGGCAACGCAGGGTACTTGAGCTAAGTATACGGGATATGCATGGTACTAGGGTATAATTAATTATGTATATATTATACATCACTGGGTAGTACGAGGTAACAAGCGCTATGGGCAAAACGACTAATGATGATGTTTGTCGCGAGCAACAAAGCGAAAATTTCGTATGTGCTAGCAAAAGCGTCGTGGTGCTCTCCGCTGTCTAGGACAATGTTCGCCAATTCTACATTGTGCTACGGAACGAGCTGAGCAACTATCTTTGGTCAGCGCTTTCTAATTTTGCAGACTAGGTACTTCCCTAAACAATTAAATATTCAATAGAAAGCTTAACTGGCTAAATGCTTCCTTAAACTGAAATGTACTGTTTTCGAATAAGACTTGTGAATTAATTTCGGGGTTTGTGGTTATTATATTTTAAGCATTAAAAGAAAATATGCTCGAAAGGGCCTAATTAAAGGAGCATTAGGGGGATTTTATTGCCCCAGCTCCCACTGCCCCATGAGAAAACAGTATCGTGGCCATTGGAGTTTCTTTGGTCCTAAGCTACCGAAATTTTGCCTTTAGAGTCTAAAGCTTGTATGTATGATTTAAACCTTTCACTATCTGCATACGACACTATTCTTCTGTCAAACGAAGTCACGATGAAGAATAAATCATAACCACTTTTATCGGAACACCTCGGCCAACAACAATTTCAGTAGAAAAACAACACGACTGCGATATCGATAACTACGGATGAAGCTGATACCCAGATTCCGTCAACTAACTAAAAGATAATATTGTATTATTTTTGGAAGTCGTTAAATTGTTTCCCCAAACTCTAAACTAGCTACGAAGCTGGCCGCCGCGGGAGCCCTCACCTACATTCACAAATTTTACCTGGTTCACCAATAGTAAAACTAGTGGGGTTACAGAGACTATTTGAAGATCTATTTATTTAAAATTATTTCAAGATCTAGGTGTAATATTTCATTAAAAAACAAATATCATAATTCATATTTCATTAAGAAACAAATATATGTCTTCAATATGATAGTTGTAGGAAGACGCCGAAAAAATTTTGAAGTTTTCAAAAAATCAGGAACTTCAACGGAAATGAGACCCGCGTCAAGCATCCTTTACGACATCTGAGGACAAAGTTTAATAAATAATTGGAGCCATATTTGATAAAATTTAGAAAATATTTATACTTCATGTAAAGTACCCCCAAAAATCAAACTATCCGTTTCAAATTCTCAAAGCGTTAAGTTCGGCCAGGTTAATCGAGGAATATCAATTTTGGAGAAAATCGCCTGAACGATTTACACAGTAGTGTTGACCACAGGGGTCAGATGTTTTGCCGTAAACCAATTTTTCGGCATTACAGTCTCTTATGTAGTGCGTAGACGAGAAAGTAAAAATTGCAAAGAAAATAAAAAGAAGGAAAAGATAAAGAAAGGAAAAGAAAGGCCTGCAAATAAAGACAAATCTATTGCGAGAAAGGTCCGAAATCTTCATTGAAACGTCAAACGTAAATAAATATAGCCTTTAATGACAGTGTCACAGTTCGTTCGATATCTATTGACTATCGTAATTTTTTTTTGTTTTTTTTAAATTAGAAATTAGAGGGAATATTCATGTTAGTTTTATTTAATTCTTTTGGCATTTGAGAAATTCATCTCAGACGAGTTTTCTTTAATTTTTATTGGTTATAATACAGAATAAATATTGACTGATGAATGGCTATTGACTGATAAATTGTGACTTGTGATTGACTTGTATTGCCCAATGTCCAGGACAATAAAAGCCAGCTCACTGATTTTTCTAAAGTTAAATTTTGTTTTACCTAATAGAAAATAAGACTTTCACTAACTTTTTTAACATTTGACCTTCAGATTATCCCGTTCTACCCTACGTACTAAAGAGAAAGTTAACCAATGCTGAAAAAAAAAATTATGAAAAGATCTTAAAGGAAACACATCGTTCTGGGTTTCTGACACTGAAAAAGCATTTTTTGACATCTTTGTGTCTGTCCGTCCATAAACAAAACTAGCGTCCAACCGTACCGACAATTTTCACCAAAACAAATATTCCCTGATCAATCACACTGATCTCAATGCCCTATGAATTTGAAACGTATCTTTATTTTTGGGGGGTACTTTACACAAAGTCATTTTCTTTTTTTCTTACCGATGGCCCCAAATTCTTTCTTTCTATTTTTTCTCAAATCAAAGTGCACTTTTAAATCTCATATCGTATTTTCATTAAAACTTTTGAAATGTCTGAAATTGTAAAAATTCAACTTTCCCTTTGACATTCTCTTATTTCAAAATTGTCCTTCACCTTAAATATTGAAGCTAGATATTTCTTTCTTTGTGCAATATATTCCTGGATATTATATCGTTAAATCATTTCAAACACTTCTTTCAAAATATTAGTAGTTTCTGTATATTTTTTAGTTAAATTGTGACAAAAATACCTAATCAAGGTTTTACCAGAAACAGTTCCAAAGTTTTATTAAAACTTTATGTATGTATGTATAACACAATGTTGTGAATTATTTAGCACAGTACAATTTTCATTAAAACTTTTGACTTCGAAAAATGAAATAATTTTGAATTTTTTGAACATTTAAATTTTGAAACATTTGACTTGTTAATTTTGGGGAATAACTCCCATGTTAAGAGGGGGTGCAAGAAGTTCCAGATTCTTTACAAAAAATGATAAAAATTATGTTAATGATTTAAATTTGTGTCAATTAGCTTCAAGATATGCAAAATACATTAGAAATTAGGGTAGTTTACAAATGAACAATGGATCAAATACTTGATAATTGTTGAGAAAATCCACCAGGTTTGGAATTTCTTTATTAACCTAAAAATTAAAAATATTTCCCAAACTAGCACAAATCGCAACAAAATATGCTAATCTAAAAGAATCTCCTTCTTCAAACATCCCAAAGTTTTTTGTTTTTTTTACAGAAATACATATTAATTAGCTGAAATAAATTATTGACTCAATATTTTCACATTAATATGAAAGTGGATATATTTATTAGCGTGTCAACCAGTACTGCACTCTAACCTTTGTATAATTTAACTTTTTCCTATACTTTTGTTTATGTGCAGAATACTGATTTCATTAGTCACTAGACTGTTTTGGAAAAAAATTCCTCACCTAGTTTTCACTCCATCTTTTATTATTTTGTTATAGATGATTCAAGATGGGAACAATGTTGTTTTACTGATTTCAACAACTTACGAAGAAGATTCTGGAGTGTTTACTTGCAGAGCTACTAATTCTGCTGGCCAAGTGGAAATTTCTGCAAAGCTGATCGTCAAAAGTAAGAATTAACTGGACTATGATTCTTTTAGTTCTATCTGTAGTTAATACAGATAATGTCATTAGTAGGTTTGCTTAGAATAGCAATTCTTTTCTAATCAATACAGGCTGTTGGAACCAAACTCTGGTCACAGTGTAGCACATAACTAGTGATGCTTGAAAAGCTATATTTAATGAATCTCATTGTCTCAGCAATAATACACATAATGAGTTGGGTTGCAATAGCTTGTGGTTACAAAGCAGGCAATTTGTATATAATTCAATAATGTGTTCTATCAACTAGTTCAAGAAGATGAATTTTCACATTGAATTGTTTATTTATGTTGATCTTCTAATTATTAGTGGTGTGTTATCAATTACCTTATTACATAATTTAAAGTTACACTTAAGAGAAACTGATCATTTTTCTCTTTAGCTTTTTCTTTAAAGAGAACTAGGACACCAGATAAAGATTTAAATGATCTATGATTTCAATGATACTGTCTTATTCTAGAAACATATTAGGCTAATATTTTTATTTAATAAATATTATGAAACTTTTGGACCATAAGGATGTTAGCTTATATGAAACAAAAACAAACAAAAACAAAAAAAAGTTCTTATCTTTATCTTATGTAATTAATACAGATTTCTAGTCATTAGTGCAAGGTAGTGAAGCAAATTTATCCTCAAATACTTGTATTAGATGAATTCTGACAGATAAGTGTATATTCTTACAGGTTTTTAAGTAATTATTATGCATGTTATTGCCTTGCATATATATTTTATTTATTTGTGTATTATGAATTTCTTAATCAGAATTATTATAGATCCGTGTAAAATTTTTGACAATTTCTGGGGGAAACAGGAAAATATAATAAAAATATGTTTTACAATATTTACATGAAACCAGAAGACACAGTGCATGTCAATATTATTTATTGCTGTCCATTTATGTCCAATATTTTATCTTTTTATTAAAGTTTCATCCACCAGTGGCTTAGCTGTAAACTGTGTTGTTAATTTATTAATTATTATTAGTACTATTGTCATCCTGCTGTTTAAGAGCTACATATTGTGCTTTGTAATACAGTGGAAAGTCTGTAATAAAATACAAAGAAATATTATCAAATTGAAAATCTTAAAAATTTCTCCCAGCATCACTTGAACTTAGTCCAGTCCAATAGTAGTATCAGTACTACTTCTTCTCCTCTTCATTTCCATACTTTAATTAATATACAAAAATTTAAAGCAAAAAAGGAGCATTCTCCTTATAATTCCTTATGCATATCCTCTTTTTCTTCATATCTCCTTTCCTTTTCATTCAGATTTTGCTTATAATGTACTTTGTGTGAGGTTACAGCACTCCCAACAGGTTGTATCTCTCACAGTTCAGGCTGTGTGATTCTGTGTTATCTGTTTCTAAATTTGGAGTGTATATTTCATGCTAGCTCTTCCTGAACCCACTTCATCCAAGTTGACTCCAAATGCCAAATACATCTTTTAAATACTGTTTTTCTTGGAAAAAATTATTATAAAGAGAATTTAGTATACATTATTTGCTAAGTATTATATGTAATGTAGATAGAATGTCAATATAGTATGATCAAAAAGACGTTCTATGTGCTTAGAAGTAAGAAAATGTGTGAAATTTCTCACATTCTGTGTTATTTGGAGTAGGGACAAATTTATTTTCTTGTTCTCCTGATTGAAATATGGAAAGTCTGCCCGGTTTAAAAGTAGTTAAAGAAGTGTTCCTTAAAAGACAGGTTTGAGTTATGAGGGCTATGAATATGAAATAGAAAGGAGAACCAGAAACAGCAGTAACTAAGTAAGAACAGTACATAAACATGGTTGAATCACAAAAATTTCCATTTCTTGTGTATATTCCTTCAGAGTTGAAAGTGAATCTTCCTCATATTATTTGCATGTAATCTCATCCAATTATACCTCTGACTAATCTCAAAAATAAGGGATATTGAAGCATTATGATGATAATGTTCACTGACTTAAAGAACAAAAGTTGCTACACAAAGAAAAAGTCCCTGTTGGTGACAGCTTTTGTATTCTTTCTTCTAGCTTCTATTCCTTCCTCCTTTTCCCCTCAGTGAGCAACAAGTGATATGACTCAATGTTCTAATTAGTGGCATTAATTTCTGTCCCTGGTCACTGGTGTAATTTAGGAATGCATTTCTGTCATAAATTTCCTTGACTACCAGCCATTTTTTGCCATAATTTATCTTGTGAGTTTGGCTAATTTCTCGTTACGTGCTAATTGTTTCATTTCTCAACTGTAAAGCTGCATTTATTCATTCATCAGTAATTGCATTAGGGACTATGAAACTTTTTAGTTTAGTCAATACAACTAGAACAATAATATAAATTTGTCTTTACAATCAAATTAATAGTTGAGATAAATTTCAGAACAAGTGCAGGTAATATACAAATTCTTTCAATTACATATTTTATTTTGCTGATTACACAGTTCTTCTATTAATCCTTATTTCTCTTAAAAATATTTTCACATATTGACTTTTCATAGGTAATTACACAAGAGGTTCTGATTTTACTGATAGATTCACAAGCCTTGGAGCAGCAAGTTTATTTATCTGAAAACTCAGAACCTTCAATGGTATTTATGAAGACTATTTCATGACCGAAGTGAAATTTTCCTCTTCTCTCCTAACTCGTCCTCCTTTTCTTCTCCTTCTGCCTATTTTCTTCTCTTCCTGCTTATATTCTTCTCCTGATTTATTTCTTATTCTTCTCATTTTCTTTGATTTTCTTTTTCTTCTCCTCCTTGTGGACCCAATTGTGATGTACGAGTATGTTGCAAGTGCTCCTGCTGTTCAGCAACCATGTGGTATTAAGATAAAAGTGTTAATTTTCAAGGAGGATTACAGCAGTGATTGGCTCATGCAATGCAAATTCTTGAATAACCTTGGTCAAATCCACACGAGCAAAACAATCTCTATGACATGGCTTGGTACAACTTTGAAAAATTAACTTCATACTTTTGTACCTCAAGTAGGTTTCATTTATTATCATTACTTTTACTATCATTATTACTACCACATTTCTTAAAGTAAGATCAGTAAACCATTTTTAATGCAACCCATTGTCTTTAAACATTATGCATGTTCTGATAAGCAAATCAGAAGAAAAAATGAACTGTCTAAAGTGATTGGGTATTGAAGTAATTGCAAATAGTTGCACAAAGCTTCAAGAAGTGAATCTTCTTTTCTGCTTAATAAAAATGATTTCAAAATTTTCTAGCAGTGATGTTTATTCAAAGATAGCATAAGTGAACTCAACCCTTTTTGATACCTGCCTAATGCCCTTAGTAAAATATAGCTTTAAAATGCATTTATTTTGGCAATTTAATATAAAGTTTATAAAATATAATACATGACTAAGTGATGCTAAATCCAAAATAAATAAAAGGCAGTTTACAGTTCCAATAGGTCACTGGTTGCTAAGGTAATTTATTTTTATAGTAACAAAGTTTCCGTGGATCATGGTAAAATTTAAGAAATGTCATGAAAAGAAATCACAAATCAACCATTGATTTTGTGCAAAAAAATTATAACTCAAATTACACATGTGCATGGAGTTGAGTTTTATTCCAATTTACTCCACATGCAGAATGTCTTGCAGTGGTGGTTGCTTAATATGCGCACATGTGTATGTGCAAACTCAAAATTTGTTTACAATTGCAATAAACCGGAATAGTGAATCCCTAGTTTTTACTCTGATGCTTCCCACCAGTTTTTAACTGTAGATTTGCTGTAAAAATTAGACTTGATTACACTCCTCTATAAACCTTTAAAATAAGCTCCATTCTGGAGGTATACACAACACAAAGAACACGTAAGGACTCTTAGTACATGGTTTGGGTTGTAGGCTCATGTAAACTCAAAATTCATTAGCCTAATCAAATAAGTCAAAGAATGACCTGTAAAGCTATAACAAAACCCTGCAGAGTGTAGCAGTGGTGTTTAGAATTACTCTGATGATGTTGAAATTGAGTAAGTGCTAAATTAAACTATATGTTAAATATGTGTAACATTTCTAATGCTTGAAATGTTTTACTGTTTCTCCGCTAGATTTGAGAAAGGAAACATAGCTTCGTAAATAAGATGCAAGAATAATGTTATTTCTTTTTTCATAAATAGGTATTCAATATACAAGTTTCAATTCTTTTAAAATTATTTTCATGATAAATAAGATTTTAATAAGTAATGTAATAGATTCAAAATAAATTATAATATTAGATATGTATTCCTTCAAAAGCAAATTATAGTTTGCTTTGCAAGCAACCATATTAGTGACTGCAAAAGAAATTGGTGGTTATGGGTTTGTGATAAAAAGTTGAGTCTTTAAACAGAACTCTTGTCTGAATATATTACGAGAAATACATATACTTATATATTATTCATATATTAATGAGAAAAAAACAGCACAAAAATCTTGGGCTAATTTTGAGATCCAAATTTTTGTTGGAAAAATTAAACTGAGATTATTTAAGATTTTTGTCTGGAGTGCCAAATTTCCACCCTAAAATATTCACCTATCTATGTATGAAAACTTCCAATATATGCGTTTCAGTAGTGATGATATTATTTAACCCTTCAAAACACACATCTTGGACAGGGAGTGTGAAAATGCAAATTTTTTTTTTTCAAAATCAGGCTCTGAAACGGAATTATAATTTGAAATTTTGAATAATTTGCGTGTTTTCTTTCAAGGGTTGAGTAGTAATGGTTAAAATGTTTTAAATTATTTAATAAATGAGAGAATGTCTCTTTCTTGAAGAGTGGACTCAGTCTATTTGTGGGTATCCATGCTTCATATTAAAGAAGTATTATTAGATTGTATTAACAATATTGGTACTGTGGTACTGAAGTTTTTAAAATCACCATTCATTTATCTCTTAGGACTGATCTCCCGTGTAGTATTAAATAATATAGTACAAAATAATTGCAGTATATCCAATAAAGTTTATTTGAGTGTCTGTCTAACATTATATGTATACAAAGGTATTTGAAGAGTACAGAGAAAAATACAAAATGTGTTCATAGTTTCAAATATTATAGTTCCCAAACCTTTTTACTAAACTTCATCATGTATAGTTTTTAAATGTTTATCACCATTTCGTTAAAGATTTAAACAAAACTATTTTTACCACAATTATTATTTATTGTGGTATTTTTTATTTCAAACACCTATGACTGTCTGTGGATTTTGATTGTTCTTTTCCTGTACCCTTGTTTGTGAAACCATTGTTGCCACTAACCACCTCCCATTGCTCTAGTAAAATTATATTTTTCAAAAATTGAATTATTGAGCATTTCAGGTCTTCTTCATTATACTTTGTGTACATGTGTGTGAAAACATTACTTTTGATTTAAATTTTCACACTGAAATTAAGCTCACAGATGAATTTACTTGTTCTTTGCATTATTTGGTTAATTTAATACAAGCTGCTAATCAACAAATATTTTTGTTCATCCAAGAAGGATACTCCATTTGACAAGAGCAAACGCATCATTAATGGAATGTAGCATGTCTCTTGATGCACCAAGTGGAAGAATCTTTTTAAGACCATTTTATTTATATGTTAACTTGATTAGTGCTAACAGTGCAATAGGGAAGGTAGTGTTATGATTTTTGACATTTTCCATTTCTATATATTTTAACTTCATTCCTTAGGCCCTTGTCCTCCAATCTAAGGAAATTAAATGCTGTTTTATGAGAATGAAAAATAATATTTGTTGAAAGTCCAGTGCTCAAATTTTATTTGTCAACCTGAATTGTTTTAAAATGTTCAATAAGGCAACAATAGAATGGAGAGTAATAAAATATATTTATTATTAGCAAGTTTTGAAATGATACTTATTTTAATCAGAATTATTATGTGAAATGAATATTATAATTCTACACACTATCTCATGGATATTTTAATTGACAATTCTGATAAGTTATAAAATGCAATCCAATTTTTCCAAAACTTAAAATTCATTAAAAAGTTTCCTTGGGTGTAATTTTTTATCAGAAAGAGTCATATTGCTTCTCAAGATATGTTTGAATATTTATTACTGATGAAACAAAGATAAAACAAAGAAATTTTATGACCTAAAAACTAAACGCAGTAAAATATTAACATTGTATGTTTATCCCGTTTTATTTCCTTTTTGAAAGAACTTGGCATTTTATTCAAATTGACCGCTTCAGAACCTATTTTGAACATACAAATGCATAGAGAACTGCAAAATCTTAGCCAGATAAGTATATAATTGAATGTACAAATTTACCAACTATCTTTACTGAAAACCTCAACTGTAAAAGACACCTCTAAGCAAAATTTGTAGATGCAGTTTTGCTCGTTTGTATGTACTGAAGTTGGTGACCAGATTGCATTTTAGCGATGGATTATGAAACAAACGTTACGAAATTAATTAAATTAATTATAATGGTTGAAATGGAGATAACCAGGTCTCCTTGGAACAGTCTAATCCATGGTGGTTCCACCATGGTCTAATCCTTGAGGACGATGATGATCGACTACCTCCTCGACTGGATTGAGTGTCTTATTATAAAATAACTAGCAGCAAGATCTTTGTATATCGAGTGAGTCATTTCAGGTGGAAGAACACATCACTATCTTCTCCTTAATCAGATGAACAAATGTTTCTCATGTCATTTGGCTTTCTTATTGCACAGTAGTTTCTTGTCAATATCTCCTCTACAACGTCTAGAAGGTTGTTGTTAAGTGAGTCAAAGCGCCGATGATACTTCCAAGTATTATCAAAGAAAAATTTAACTTTTTTCAGATTCAAAAGACGAAAAATGCAAATATGTGTTTTGTTGGAATTGGGGTGAATATTAAGATAAGGTCTGTATCGCGTAGCTCTGCGCTCGACCTTGAGAGCCGGCCGTCGGAACGGCAGTACGTTCGCTGTTCGTTGTCGCGTCACAACATAGGCTTGAGTTGATTTCCAATTGCACGACAGCACGCGGCCTCGGCAGCCATGGGTATTAGTGGTGAAGCTTCAGCATAAATCGTATGGGATTCGCCAGCCGTCAATAAAATGTTGTGATTAGAATGACGTATTCTGTATTAGTGAAGGATATCTCAATGCATATTCTTCCTCTCGACATTACCGTGACCCTCATCAAACACCAGTACTAATACATACTTCTTCCTAAAAGTACATTATTGGCGTTCCTTCATAATAGGAATATGTAGTTTACCCTGTGTACGAGCTGGAGATCCCTGGCAGGGGCGCTGAATTGGTAGGCACGGCGAAATCGAGGCTGCAGTTCGATCGTCGGTGCGATGGGAGTTCAGAAGCTGCAGCGCGCTTTTCCGGGTACGCAAATGACCTCCCGAGTCTACAACAGATCTTTGAGTCTTGCGGACAACATTCCAGTGAGATAGATTCTACGCTTAAATTTGAAAATACGTCAAATACATTTTTCAGTGCTCTTTGACGAAAATAAGTCAAATCAAATAAAATTAAATTAAATCAAATGTATGCTTCAGTGGCCAAAATAGTAGAACGGTAAAGGAATTATTTATTGCTAGAATTATGAGGAAGATATTTGTTATTGCAGAAGCCATGGCAATAGACAGATGAATGGCGATGAGCGTCTGCAAATGTCCCTCATGTTGCCAAAATGACGTATCACTGTATTACGTTAGGTATCGCCTAGCGTACAAAATTGGAACAGCGGCTATGTCGTCAGTATCTACCCTGCTCGATGTTTAGAGGGCAATATTTGCGAGCGAAGTGTTCTTGTGTTTTCTAGCGATTCTTTTGCCTAGTGGTGTATTGCGAGAGTGCTGTGCGATGAAAAATATGCAAGTACCCTGCAAGTTAGATTATTCTGTTTCGTTTCTGTTATTTTTTTTGCGATTTTGACTCGTGGTGTAATCTTCATGAGTGGTCATGAAATTGTTTTTACAATAGTAATGAATAATATAATAACAATGTCCCTTCATTACAAAAAATAGATTCACGAGGCCGATAACATTTTATTGACCCATATATTTCAAAGAATAGTATACCAGATCGGAAATGTCATGGAAATTTGAATATTTCAAAATTATATGACAAATATTTTTGAAAGCCTTGATCTCCCTCACACGAGATATAATCTAGTGTGCATTGATTCGATTTTCGAAACGAAGCATTCGTAGAAAGGAAATATCAGTCACCACCCAAATTAGACATTTTCTTCCTTATCCTTCCTGCGTAACTTATTTCGCTGACATTTTTAAGATTGCCATTTTCGGTCAAAATGTAATGCGCCTCTCGAAACGTTTCGCAACATCAGTGAAAACCATAACATTTGCGCATCGCCATTCATCCGTCTATTATCGTGTTCGGCAATAGTTTTTTTCCACCTGTATCTCAGTGTGGATTTATGTATATTGTATATAACAACAAAAGTTAATAATTATTTTTGTTATTAATGAATAGAAATCATAAAAATACTCACATTATAATGAAATATCTGAAATACTCTTGTGAAAAAATGATTAGAAAAGGTTTCACAGTAATGCTATTTAGATATATTGAAAGAAGCCAGATAATTTATTTTATAAACCTTTGGGAAAAAGATAACTCATTCATATAATATATAAGTAAATTAGTGTACAATGAAGTATATTAAGAAACAACTGATTAACTTTCAAGTACATTGCTGAACACAAAGCTCAATGTTTTATTAATTTATTTAATAATTTTGTTCAATTTTGACTAGGTACCCATATATTCACCAACACATCTGCCAAATTCTTAGTTGGTGATGTCAATGACCCTCAAAAAAAGTGTGGGAAATATTTTAATAACCTTATATTTGGGTTTTCGTAACGTGGCGTCTGGGGATTCTTGTCTTCACGGTGCACGGCTTTTCGCGTCTTTCTCGGTAGTGTCGCTAGATTCGCTTGATCTGCAGCACTGCTTGATACGATCGCGATCATGCGACATTTGGCGGCACGATCGAGTAAGACCCAAAAAGCCGTGCCATATTCCATCGTGAAGATCCCCCAGGCGCCACGTTACGAAAACCTAAGTATAAGTAGCCCGTATTTAAAAGAAATTATTCTAAAAAAATATATAATTACAAAAATCTAAAACTTATGCAATCCATTTCCAAATTGTTTGAGACTTCTGTTCCTTTTTCCGTCAGACTTGCAACTTCTGAGAGGACACCTTATTCTGTCTTTAAACAGTAATTGAAGCATTTGATGCAATATTCAGTGTTCGTATTTCAGTATATTTACACTGAAATAGGAATTCTGAATATTTGTCTCGATTCAACGAAAACATTTTGGAGATAAAAGATCATGTGTGGTAATTATATAATAAAACTCAGAAGCATAGGTGTTACTTTCGAAGTCAAATATTCAATAATGACTTGCATGCTAAGTACGAAAAATTTGAACAAAAACAATTTATACCTTTGCTGTTACTGCATGAAGGCCAATATTTATTTGTCAATGAATAATCTTCTGGATATGATTAAGGATATGGAACGATATCTACACACACGACATAGTAGTTATAGTTGACAGGAATATCTTTTTTTATTCTTATCTTTTTTATTTTTATTAGCACGTCATACGCAGTTTCAACTGTTTTTTGACGTAAAACAAAAATAAATAAATAAATAAATTCTCTAACTACATGCTGCTGACTCGCCACCAACATTTTATTACCTACATGCAGTGGTGGTCCATGCTACTTCTACTTGTGAGGGCTGCGTTGAATAAAACTCCTTTCCTTATCGCTAAAGTGTTTATAGGTATTAGATCATAACCATAGACGAGTTTAGTATGCAAGTGCTGTTTACATGATACCGGCTGCCTCCTTACAGCGCGCTGTGCATTGTGTAGCGCAGGGGTGTTGGGTAGAGAGCTAACGATTCTATTCACCCTCCCTTTCCGGCAACACCGCAGTGGGTACAATCTGCTGACGGGCAGTAGTAACCAGCAGGTGTAGTGGTGAACAATGTAATGGAATCGGGAATATTCTTTGGGAGGAGATGCACAATGCCCTGGCAGTCCGTGGGGAGAGAAGTGTCTTCACAATCACGACTGTCGCATGGTGAACGAGGAAGAAACGCAAGTAATTGAATGCATGAGGCCAAAATAAAAACATTTATTTCACTAATGAATAGGAATTAAACTGTGTCTGGGGGCTGCAGTCCCGCAGCCTACTCCCATGACCGTCATTGCCTCCATGACCAAATTTAACTGTACCACTGAATATTTTCTCATTTTATAAAATTTACTAAGTGCAGCACTTAAGGTAAATAGTACCGCAATAGTATTAATGCACAGTAATGTAACTTTCTTACATTACGCCAATTTTTTAAAATTTAATAATGCCGTAAACACTTGAGATGTGTAAAGCTTTAGTACTTTGAGGATGATTAGTTTCATTCAGATAGTCAGAATCTGAATTTGTCGCGATATTTAGTTTGAATGCGCGTGGTTTTGGTAATGACTCGTTTTAATTTCTAACTTTTATGTGAAGTCTGTTTTACTGAAGAAACAGCTTTGACATATCTTCAAGAAAACGATACGGAGTGTTGTTATGCTCATGTGTATTGTAATTCTTTGTACGAAGGAAAATGGTAGTTTTTGTAGCTTGAACACACAAAGAAATTGCAAAGGAATTTTTCATGTAATTTGGAACAATAGCGCATGATATGATTCCCTGATAACTTCACTGCATCTAAATCAGTTTCTTCATTAAATTCTGTAAAATTGTTTGGTTTTCTTTTCTTCTTTTCCTTATAAATTGTTCGGTTGTTAAGAATTTTGTCTTAAAATGTGTTGCAAGTTACGAGTAGCCTACCAATTCATGGTTACTTCACGACAGACGCGGAGCCCGAAAGCCAGAGTTTCATCATGACATGTAGCCAAGCGTCAACTGGACCCTAAATATATTAGGTTATAAGACGCCATTTCGTTCGCGGATTAGCGTTGTCGTGAACCATGTTCTCGCGATAGTGAGTCAATTCCTTCACGTGGGGTACGATAAGGGATAAGAGCAGAGACGATCGTAAAAAGTAGCATAGGAACAGAATCAGGTTCATTTTGAGTTTGGGTTAATGTACGTGCTGTATAATTTTCGTTACTTGACTCAATCTTTCTAGGAACCACGGTCTTGTTTAGAACGAACTTATGTGTGTACGATTCTACCACATTCGAGGACCGCCATTCTCCATAATGTTAAACATTATAACGTCAGTGACTACTTCTAAAATTACTTCTGGTAAAGAATCCATCTTTCATTCGCATGCTGATGTGAATCGACCCTTGGGTGTGACGTTTGCCTGGCGTCATAATTCTGACGTCCATGTTGTCAACAACACAACTTTACTTACAACATCATAATGGTTACAACACCATAACTCGTTTTCTTTGATATTGCATTCGTAAATATTTAGAGAATTAACTGCAAACGTTACTTGTTTTCTAAACATTTACAGGTCGTAAATACGGCTTAACCCTATAAACTACTGACATGATTTATGTAGTATTTTTTTACGCCAGCATTAGAAACGAACTTTTCCGTTGCAAGAAATTGTTCACAAAATGAGATTTCATGGACAGCCCATCTTCTCTTATCCTCCTCCCTGCGTAGAGTCATAATAAAACTATATTGCCAACTGCAAAACTGCCTATGAAATGTTTACAAAATTAGTTCTGGTTCTTTTATAAATGTATAATTCTATTATACAAAAAACAGCAAATACAACTCGTTTAAAATGCTGCTTTATTGTGTTCGTACAAATGTGAAAACTCGCTCCAAACATCGCTCGTTTTCGAAACATGTACGAATGCAATAAAACATAACATTGTAAACTAGCTGTATAATATACTACTATTTGTTTAGTAACAAAGTTAAAAAGGGCTCTCGCCAAACTTTTGTTCTGTGGCTTGCAAAAATAAAAATCCAGTGCTGCTACAAGCATTGTTTATTTGTTGTTTTACAATCACATTACCAAACACAGCGAAACTTTATATGCATAACAAATGCTTCTTGGCGCGATTTTAAGATATTAAAATATTTTCCACTTCCTGCTTTGAAATGGTCTTCATCAACGAACAGAAATAAAGGTATTTTTCACTTCTCAACCGGAAGTGTTCTCGCATTGATCATAAACATTCGTATGAAAGTTTTGTGGAATGATCCAATCGAACATGATAATTCGATTTTGTCCAGTTTTCTTAATGGCAGATATAAATACTATTTTTCTTTCTCTTTTCTTGTTTTGGGATGTTACATTACGAAATTTTTTGAATTATTTTAACGGTTGATTCTGATTTTTCATCTTTGTTTCTATTCATTTTTTCTCGGCGTTTCGAGACCTAGGATTTGGTCTCATCTTCAACAGCTGTACGGTATTTTACATTGAGAGATAGCGCTAGTTAATTTCAACATTTACGAAGGTTACACTTTTTTTTCAAAAATTCAAAAGATGACTGTATTGCTAAAAGTATTTTTCTTGATTCAAGATATAAAAATAACTAAATACATTAATTATTGTACTAGGCACAATAATTACCCCAATATTTTGTGTATAGTGAAAATAAATAATAAAAAAGTTTGCTCTCTAAAATTCTTGCCCGTGAAACGTATACGAAACGAAACGTATAGAGAGAGAGAAAGATAGGTATATATATATATATATATATATATATATATATATATATATATATATATATATATATATATATATATATATATAAATGTCTTGTGTAATTTTAATTAATGTAATTAAAAGTTAAGTAAATTTTAACATAATGTCTTTATATATTTAACTCTGGAATTTAAAAACAAATGCGTTTATCCGTATCTATGTAAGACAATTTTGTTATTGAGGCTATCAATATAAATTACAGCTCCTGAAATTGAGAACAAATCCTACATCTATAAACGTCGAGGAAAAAGTGAACAAAAACAAAAGTGAATAAACAGAAATAATCGTTTTCCAGAATTTTTTACAAATATTTTTCGTAATGTAACATCACAAAATTAGAGTAAGAAGAAAACAATAGAGTCTCTCATTAATGTCTCTCATTAAAAAAAACTTTGCAAAATCTAACTGAAATGTAACTGACAGTCGAATCTACAATTAAATGATTCATTTTGACTTTTTAACTTTACGAGGTACTTGTGTGTACCACATGACACTGAAGAACACATCGCCATTTAAATTCAGAATTAAAGCTCCTTGAACACACCCGCCATGAACAAATTACGAAGGGAACTACTGAATGGAAGTGATGTTCATTGATCAGCCAGAATCAGTGTCAAGTGATTTCTCTTCCATCTAGTCTTCACAATGTTGGTGAAGAGCACACTGCTTATACTAGCCCTGCAGAACCCCGCTTCGTCCTTCTGACAGTCCGCGGTTCGTCATACCTAATACCTTCAATACTTCACCATTGGGGCGCCTGGGGAACAGCTTCTGTGTTCGGTGAGTGTTCGCTCCCTTTAATGTGTCCTAAAGACCGACACGCGGTGGGTAGGGCGAGCACCGAATGTTCGTCACTCGGCATTCGGTGACGAGTGCTATTGCAAGCAACTCATCCACACTACTCGGGATTCGGCAAGCGGTTGCCCGCTCTTCGCCGAATAACGACTGTGTGGAGTCGCCTGAACACTCTATACATTGAAAAGTTGACAAAAGTGTGATAATTTTAATTTCATATTCAGAAGGATTATTTCAAAATTTAACGTTTTCGTTAAAATTAAAATATTGTTTCTTTTAAATTTGAACAGTCATTTGCGCGATGAAAGTCTGTTCAACAATATAGCACTGCTAGATTAGTCACAGAAAGCTGAATTATTTTTCAAGGCATATTGAGGAAATTAATTATAAGGAAAGCTATTTCAATGTCAGTAGATATCCCAAGCTTTATGAGAACAGACTTCATGGTTCTTCCAGTACATCCGGACTATCATGCCAGTTAGCTAGCAAAAGTGAGGTGCGTGAACGCGACTAGGATTCACTTTTCGCGCCCACTATTCCCACTCTCCATGAAATTTGTATTTGCTCAGGTATGTTAGATGCTGTTCAGTGAAATCAAACTACTGGGTAGGGAATGAAAAGTGACATAACGTGAACTGGACTGAGTGATAAATGGTGAGTGTGTCTCAGAAGGAACAATTTCAAATCAAGTGGATGTTCAGAGCTCATTTACATGGATCATACCTCATCTGTAATTCTCATCAACTTGCAATCTGATATTCGCCCGAAGCTATGAACTGTGTGAGCACTTGCAAGATGGAGAAATTGGAACGCAGTCCTTTTTTCTTTTTTCTTAAACATTCGGGAAATGACATTAAACAGGACGACCGTGACCTTGAGAGATGATTTGTCATCATACACGACAGTGAATTCTCAAATTTTGGATGAGCTCAATAGAGGAAACTATCGAAACACAGAACATGCACAGACAGAAAAAGTGGAAAACATTTTTCTGTAGAACGTAACTTTATCATGCAATAATATCACAGAGTATCCTCCATAGTATAGGAAAAAAAGGCATAATTGAATTGAACTGAACTGAGAGTGTTATGATTATCCTAAAGAAAAGGATTTGTGAAACTCGACAATAATCTTAATGTGAGAGGATTATCTAGAAGATGGAACATTGGTCCATCATTTTCATCTAGAGCCAATGCAACAGCCTTTGCAATGAAAACACGGCAATTATCCACTGTCCAAAAAATTCAAGACTTGCAATCAGTCGGTGAGGTTATGATCACAAAATAGTTTTGAGATTGTGAAAATGTTATCTCGTTCAATTAACTCCATAAAAGTTTAACAATAACAACCAGTGTCATTGCAATTCATTAGAATCTCAAGGATTCAGTTGTGGGAAAATACCCAAAAGGTTGCCTCTGAGAGGTTCCTTAACACACAACCGTCTGTGATAATGAAAACGGCGCAAAAAAATTAGTGTGATCATATCCTTCCTAAATTTCATTCGTTTTTGCCAGACTTGGCGCCAGTGATTGGTTAACACGTGTGTGATTCAAGAGAATTATTTCATTAGCGAAGTGTGTGTCCTCATTAGTGAAGTGTTGCAGTGGTGCGAGTCACAAAGTGTTTTTCTTTGAGAATCTGGAAGCCGAAACATCCGAGGAATCCATTTGCCTTCAAGGAGACAACATTTAAAATCCCTAAAAGAACATGGAGCTGCGCCACTTGCTTCCGAGGTAGGCTCACCATTTATCAGCCAGCCCTCGTGTAGTAGACTCCAAGATGTTTTCTAGTAATACCTTTCTTTCATGCTTGTAGAACAGTGTTTAATTAAAAAACAACTAACTTGCTTTGGATATTATAGATTTATTACAACCTTTTAAAATGTTAACATTTCTACAGTGTGGCCCACGAATTGAAAACAGTGTAACAGTGTAACTATTACCAAGGTGTAGACATAATTAAATGAACATTTAAAAAATGAAGTTGAAGGGAGACGCTACATACAGCTTTTTACTTTCTCGTTTACGTACGTATATAAGGAGAATATAGAAATAGGATTATATAGAGAAAGTTTTGTAATGCTGCGGAAAATCCATTTCGAGACTTTTTTTTAAAGAGACTAAGCGTTTTGAGGGTCCCCTGATAACGAAAAAGTGTTATTTCTCTTTTTCTTCTTTTTTCTTTTTTTTTTTTTTTTTCTGAACGTTCGTCCGTCCGTGTACAACACTAGCGCCTAAACTATTCGTAGGATTTTTGCCAAAATGAATATTCCCCGGCCGATCTGCCAGGTCTCGAAACCCTACGATTTTAAAAATCACTCTTTGAATTTTGGGGGTGCGTGAAGCCCTTGGGCATTTTCAAAATTTTCTCAAAAGTTCTCCAAATTATTTTTTTTAAATTTCTAGTAAGAATAAAGTGTTTATAAAGATGGCATAGGTCCAAATGTCACTTTTAGCTCTCAATTTTTGAAAATTGCAAAAGTTTGAATTATTTTTGGTGTCTTCCTATATTTTACATTACGAGTACAATCAACATCCAATCAGTCAACAATAAATCTACCAAACAATCAACAATTGTAGGAACCCCACATTTTTTACCATAATCAAAAATTCCTCACTTTATTCTAAAGGAATTTTTGATGATTTCAATAAAAGATAAATTTTATTTTCGAGAATATTGTTGTTTGGAAAACCACAAATCTTCAATCAACGAATTAAACGGCTTTTAGGAGTAAGATTTTTAGCCGTGTTGTTCTAGATTGCCGTATTTATATCCTTTATACTAGGAGAAAACTGGTTAAAGATAGGTATAGATCTGCTTTCCTGAACTTAGATGAGTTGCTAAACTGTTTATATAATTTTAGTTGTAGTCCATGCACTGCTTAAGATATAAAATTGCTCATGTACATAGCTCAAGGTGTCCGAAGTGACTTTTAATACCGTTCCCAAATGAAGACGCTGAGATTTAATGATAAGAATTTATTATTTTATTTTATTTTATGTCGCATCAACTACAAACGATTATTAGCGACATCTATACAATAACATTATTAGTTGTGTACATGCAAAGTTATGACAGTTTGGATGGGAACATTCGTATCACATTATTAGCTAAATTATACATTTGTCTCATATATCAGCGTACAAATTTATGCACTTAAAAAATTGAGAAACCGACTGCATTGTTCTCTGTCCTTTAGTACACTTGACATGTCGTTATTAACGCCATGTCTCATCCGGTCATTCTCAAACCTGGGGCACAGAAATAGATGGTTAATAAACAAAGAAACATTACACACGTACACGTAACAGCTGTTTTCCCTGTGATCAGATGGACATGAGTGAGCTTGGCTTGGCCTATTCTGCATCTAGTTAACACAACCTGGTCAGCTCTGCGGAAGGATGTGGCTGGATTATAATCATCATATTCACATATACTTCTTAATTTGCAGCGTGCGTTGTTATTCCATTCCTGCCTGTCCAATTCTTGTAATTTTCTCTTGATATTGGTGTGATAGTCCTTTGGTATTATGGGAAGGTTACTTGTTTCAAGTTGTGACGCCTCTTTTGTGGATCTGTCTGCCATCTCATTTTCGATGATACCCACATGAGCCGGGATCCATCCAAACACTATCTCTTTACCTTTAGAGTTCGAGTTCTTAATCATACTAATAATGTGTAATGCTAGTGGTTTTCCTCAAAAGGCATTTTGAATAGCTGACAGAGCCAATTTGGATTCTGTTACTATCAGAAATTTGCGTTCGCTCTCTTCGAGAATGTAGTCTAGTGCGGTGATGATGGCGCTGGACAAAACTGAGTACTTGTCGGGCAACTTGCTTGAGATTACTCTTGTTGACGTTACAACGGCACATCCCATCGAGTTGCTACTCTTCGAGCCATCTGTGTATATTTTGTTGTAGTTCTGATATTTGGCAATTTCTTCTCCTATTCTGGCTCTTATCTCTTGATTGTGAGTTTTTGACTTCTTAGAATTGTTTGTCAGCTCCTCTGCTTTAATGTCCTGCATAGTCCATGGTGCATAGTCAGTGATACTGATAGGTTTAAGGGGGGGATGGTTTCTGATATTGTGCTTAGTATTTGTATAGCCCGTACAGTAATTGGTTTTGGTTGTTTCTTTTTGAAGCATAGTTTCTTCCTGTGACTGTGTGTAAGCTGGTAAATTTGGTTCATAGGGTTGCCGCAGTTACTGTAACTTTGATTGTATAACCTACAACTAGATTTCTTCTTCTTTTATCCAGGGGTGGTAAATTAGCTTCCTGTAAGATACTTATCACCGAACTTGTTCTATATGCCCCGTATATAAGTCTGGCACCAGTTTTGTTGGTAGGGTCGAGTATTCTTTTGATATTCTTATTTGCAGCATCGTATAATATGCTGCCATAATCCATTTTAGCCCTGATCAATGCTTGGTATGTTCTTCTAAGCATTGTACCCACGCTGAGTGGCTTATGATTTTCATCAACTTTAACCTTTTGATGCATTCCACTATCAGGGTTTTAATGTGAGGTATCCAGGATAGCCTTTCGTCAAGTGTCAGTCCTTAGACTTTTAAGTTTTTACATTGTTTTATATTATGTTCACCCAAGTTCGGGGATAGGGTCTTCTCAGTGGATCGTTTCCTGGAGAAAATGATGAATGTGGATTTCGTCTTGAAGAATTTTAGACCAATTTCAGTGGAGAATGCGAGTGTGGTGTCTAAGATGTTTTGCGCTATAACTGCTATGGAGGACAGATGTTTACCAGTGATGCATATATTACAGTCATCCGCGTACATGCTGACTGGGGCAGGTGGTTTGATTTTGGTCTGAAGTTCGTTTATTATCAACAGAAACAAGGTCTCACTAAGCACAGAGCCCTGCGGTACTCCATTTGTAAGCATATATCTCTCTGATGAAGCTCCTCTTACTCTGACATTAATGTACCGTTCTTTAATGAAGTTATGCACGAACTTAGCTATGTTGCCTTTAATTCCATGTTTCGATATTACGTCCATGATACGCCTACGCCAGACCATCTCATATGCCTTTTCGAAGTCGAGGCTTAGTACCATTGTGAACATATTATTGGCGAATCCATTGCAGATGTTCTCGATTATTGCAATCCTGTCTAAGGCAGATCTGTTCTTGCGAAAACCACTTTGATGGGGTGATATTAGCTGATGTTTTTGTAGGTACCATTTAAGTCTGTGGTTCATTTCCTTCTCAAGTAATTTACACTGGTAACAAGTTAGGGCAATAGGCCTGTAGCTGTTTATTAAAAATTTGTCCATACTAGGTTTGTGAATTGGAACAATAACCGCTTCTGACCATTTTTGTGGGATGACATTGTTTAAACATAGAAAATTGTAAATGTGTAAAAGAACAATGATGACTTCTTCAGGGAGCATTCGGATAAATATGTTAGGTATACCGTCGGGGCCGGCGCTGGTGTCTCTTAGTTGACGTGAATTGACCTTAAGTTCTCGGAGCGTAATGGATGCATTCAGTTGTTGGAATCATCTATTTCTTCTTCTATTTCCAGGTTTAGGGGAGATCTCTGTTTCTTCTTTATGTTTCGTGAAGCCATCTGCAAGGTTCTCATCACTGGAGTTGGAGGCAGAAAACTTTCCAAAACTATTTGCAATGTCGTACGGGTCTTCAATGAATTGACCATCTGGCGTGTAATATTGACTTCGGGTAATTTGATCTGAAATTTCCATCGATGGCGTTTATTTGCTCCCAAGCCTCTGTGTAGTTCAGTTTACTGTTAAAGGATGATATGTATTCCTTCCATCAGTTCCTCTTAGATTCTTTTATGATTCTTCTTGTCCTGGTTCGTGCTGACTTAAACCTGAATTGATTTTCATTTATTTCATGTTTCTTGAATTCATTAAACCAGTGCTTGTAATTCATAATCGTTTCTTCACATTCCTTTGTCCACCAACGTAGTTTTTTTTTACTTTCACTATTTTTTGTTTGGGGTATAGTCACTTCTGCTGTAGACAGTATTTCTGTTAAGTTGCTCAGAATATCGTTTATTTGCACTGAATCTTCAATGTTCAATTTCTTAAGGTTCTGAACTTTGCCTGTAATGATGTCTTGGTACGACTTCCAGTTGGCCTTTTTAAATATCCATCGGGGCACATAGATGTCCTCAGGAGTAATCGAATTCTCATATGTCAATGTTATAGGGTAATGATCACTGTTGTGAAGGTCCTCCATCACGTTACACTTCAGATATCTCGCCAAAGTTGGAGTGCAAATGGTTAGGTCGATGCAAGATGAGTTGCCGCCACCCGCGTTGAAGTATGTAGATTGTCTGCAGTCATTCAGGACCATTAGATCTTCGTTATTCACAAATTCACCAACAATTTTCCCCCTACGATCTGTTCTGCTTGATCCCCAAATCAAGTTGTGACTATTAAAATCGCCGACTATCAGTACCTGGCCGGATATTTGTGAGTATAAATTGTCTAGATGGCAAGATTATAGCTTAGGAATGTATGCAGTACACAGATGAAAGCTACTATCACCAGCTGAATAACACATACTTCTAGGTCACTTGTAATGGCGCATTCACTACACTTGATCGACTTATGTACATAGATCGTAACATCGCCACTGGCATTTGCACACACCACTCTGTTTTTATAAAAAACATTGATAACCTTTTATATTAAAATGGCACTTATTTTTGAAACTGGTTTCCTGGATGCACAGTGCATCACAGTTTTCGTCTTTTAGGATCTTCTGAAGAAATTCATATCTGTATTAAAAACCGTTCCCATTCCATTGTAAAATTCTTATCTTAATATTTGAAGATCTTCGCTTGTTAATTCGTTGTTGTCGGACGATTCTTTTGAAGAATCTGAGTGGACTGGGTTCTTCAATTTCTTCATAGTTCTAGTAAATCTTGATTTTACTCCTCTGTTAGACAGTTATGGGTATATTTCCTTGAGCATTTCAATTAGTCTGCCTGTCTCTGTGATGTAACTGAGAGATATTTGAAGGGGGTTACTTAAACCATAAATGTTTTCCAGAAAGTCTTTTAGTTTCTCGTACGTTAGTGCATTGTTGGACCCTTCTATCCTTTCTTTCGCTGGGACTAATTGGCCACTATGCTTTTCTTATTGCTGCCGCTACTAATGGTGTTCTCCCTGGATATTTTCCTTTTCTTTGTCTTAACAAAGCAGTAAGTTTTCTTTGTCTTAACAAAGAAAAGGAAGATATCCAGGGAGAACACCATTAGTAGCGGCAGCAATAAGAAAAGCATAGTGGAGCAATTAGTCCCAGCGAAAGAAAGGATAGAAGGATCCAACAATGCACTAACGTACGAGAAACGTTTGTTTTGCCGCACCGTTAATTTTTCCTAGGGGATGGTTGAATTGTTCTTCCTGAAGTTCAGTTGAATTGTTGCTGGGAATACTTATGATCTGTGATAAGGCTCTCTTAACAGGCTTTCCTTGGTCGAGTGGGGGAAATTAATGATAACTAGGTACCTTATTTCTTTGTTCGTTGTGAGGGGCTACATTGTTTTCAATTACGTCTTCCGATTGTTTGGGGTTAATGTCTCCTTTATTTTTACAGTTTTTGGCAATATGTCCTTCTTCCTAGCAGTGAAAGCATTTAATGATTCCGCTTGACATATAAATCCAGTTTCTTTCTCCTTTGAATGTGATCAGTATGGATTCAGGTATCTTGCTTAATGAGTCTTGGTACGAACACCTGCCCACGGAAACTTAAGATATGAATGAACTGCTCTTTACCAAAACCAGCTCTTAGAAGTGACACTTGAGAAGTGCGTATCACTTTTAGTTTATCTAGTTCATCTTCAATTACTGCAGGGATCATAGGATAAACATTTGAAATTACAACACGCTTCTGTCAAGAGACCGAATATTTTTTGAGGAGTGCTCAATATCAATAGTCTTGTGCTTCTCTGTTAATTCATCCATTAACTGCTTACTGCTCAAAAATACACACATCTTGCTATTTAAAATGTTTGAAGCATACGTGATGTGACTAGGCGGAACAATCGTTGCTAAAGCTTCTACGTACCTATCGGAAGGTGTGCTGTGGTCTTTGCCTTCAATTATAATACCTTGTTCCTTCTCCGGGTACATGGCATTGAGAACAACTCACTTGTAACTTGGACGGCCGGTGTGGTTTCCTTCAACGGGCTGGCTCCTGTAGTCCAGATCCTGTAGTCCTGCCCTCGGATAGCCTCTTCGGTATCAGCCATTTATTTCCTGTACCCCATTCACAATGAGAAACAAGTAGATCGTTATCAGAACAGTTTTATGTACTGGAATAGACTGTGCACTTTTCATTGACACTTAAACTTCTTGAGTTCGATGAAAACACGTAAATGAGTCACAGCCCGGGGGCTCTACTGAGCGGCGCACACGATGCTGTCTCGACCACTGCTGCCGAGCGAATGGCCAATGGCAAGAATTGTTTCGTGAAATGAATAAATTACAAAGAATTTGGGATTTCTCTTTGAGAGTATTTGTAAAACGAAACATAGAGGAACATCCATCTAAAAAGGAAAAAAGAAAATTGTATTTTGAAAATTGTAGAGGACGTAACTGAATAACAAATAGAGGGAGACATATGAACACTTCCGATGTTGATGAGCGTCTTGACGAAGAAGCTTTCTACGATGCAGTAACAAAGTCCTGTAGTAAAATACACTGTAAACTATGTAGAAATTCAGAAACGCACGTCATCCACCCAAAGCAGAAGAAGAGGAGGAGTTGCCTTCTGTTTCATTTGCCAAAATGAACGACCTATAAACATTTTTAGCCACAAAGAAATGAAATATTAAGATTAGAGGAAATGGAAACTAAACTTACTCCATTGACTCTTGTTAAAGTGTTGGAACAATTTTTAGTTGATGTTTACAACATTATTATCGAAGAAACCATTCGCTATGCAACGAAATGCCAAAGCACACATTCAAATCGACGTTTGATATTGTCCGGAAATCACACCCTGCGCAATCAAAAAGATGACTGGGTTGAGAATGAGATTCGTATGTCGAAATTGTAAAAAGTGCTTTAAGTAGAAATATTTTGAAACAAAACTGTCGTAGAAAATAATCATGACAAAACGGTCATTATAGAACCATTTTTAGATCTGGTGAGAAAAAATTTCAGCAATGGGGTATTTTTCATACCCATTATTAATTGATGAAATGATTGTAAGATATTACGGTTGATACCACTTAAAGTAACTCATCAACATGAAACCGATAAGATTCAGTCTCAAGATTTTGGGTCTTGAGTGAAAATGTCAGTTATTGCTACAACTGTGACATATACAGTGCAGCTAGTGTTCCACCAAATATATCACGCAAAGAAAGAGTTGTACAACAAATAATACTGTCAGTCGAATGTTCATCAACTCATACAATTTTTTGTCAACTTTTTCACGCATTACTGAATTTTTAAACCAATAGTGGTACATATATTCCAGCATTATTTGTAAATTTTGAAAGTTTCGAAATTTCAGGGAGTTTGACGAAAATGGGACCTGCTCCATTTTTAAAAGCGGGAAAAAATTAAAGAAAAAATTGAAGCTTTTGCAGAAAAAATGATAAATTGCCTTTCCTTCAAGCAAAAATTAAGCAAAAATAACTCGTATTTTCCAAAAATTGTGTGTGACCTTATTTACATATCTATTTTTGAAAACAGATTTCATTTAGGAAAAATCTCTATTATGAATATTATAGTTTTCCAATGTTAATTTTTTTGCAATTTTCGAAAATAGAGTTCACGAAAAGTGGGACCTGCGCCATTTTTATGAGCGTATTTTTCTTATATACTAGAATAGAAAATTACATAGAAAAAACTTTTTTTTTAGATGCACCGTTCTGATTTGGGTTCAACAGGTACTTAGTTAAACGCCATTCGTGTTAATTTCATGAGTGGAATGGTCGTAGTAATTGCATTAAGGAAAGAAAAAGAAAACCATTTATTCTTCGTTCTCTCGATATCCAACAGCTACATCCGCGAGAAGAACACTGAAATAAGTAGTACCATCCAGTACTCGTCTTTCCTATATCAGATAGGGAAACAGGAGGTAAGGTCGCAATAATATATAACGAAAATTGAAGTTTTATACTTACGTCAAACAGTTAATGTCAGTACTGGACATTCCTCAAATTCTGACGCATATTTACGAACGTTTTTGATAGAAAAATAATTTCCCGTGTATTCAGATCAACCAAAATATAACAATTAACGTAAAAAAGGATATACTAATACACTGTGAAACTTAAGACGCTGTATACTAATATTTCATGTTGTAAGACCCAGTATCGTTTTATTTACCCACTAAAAGATGATTTGAAGTTCAAGCTTCAAACATTCAAGCTTTTATTCTTTAAAAACTATTGAGTTTGAAATATGCGTTTTATATTTGTTTTCTACTTGGACTAACATATTGCAAGCTTTGACGGTCGTAAAGAACTTGTTAATACAGATAATTCTAAATGGTATGTTACGTTTGGCACAAAGATGTAGTATAAAGGAAGTTTCAACCTCTAATGAAAGTTGTCTTCTTTTAGCTGTTTTACTTGCAAAAATAATAGACATTGTATAAAGCAAAAATTACGAAATGACCACCACGAAATTTCCACTGACATTCCTGATTGAACATTCATGTATATCTCTAATGTTTCACTGTGCCCATTCAGCAACATTATAACTGAAGTACCAGAGATCAGCTGGTGATTGAAGAACAGAAAAAAGAAACTTTAAATATATACCTGTGCAAATAACAATTTGATAACTTATTACAGCCAAAGTATATCGTTGTTTCCAGTGTAAATTCGAAATGAAATTTTGAATATTGCCCTGCGATATCTGTGATCCAGCAACCAATCGTGTTCTCTGATGATCTTAATAAATACTCCGTTATGTAAATATCTTTTTTTTATTTTTTTATTTATTATTTAAGGTCGCATCAACATCTTAGGTCATTAGCGACCACTATTGCTGTTAACGGTATGGTAACTGTGTGGATGAAACGATATGGTGATTGATGATAAGGGGTGATAGGACGAACACAAATACAACCATGCCCGAGGCGGGACTCGAACCCGCGACCCTTCGGTCCGAGATCACTACGACACTACTGCCTTAGCGATCTCGGCCACCGGGCCGGCGTAAATATCTTTGTTGAGTGACAGGAATATGTTTGAATGGCCAGTTCGTTTTCGTTTTGTGTTGTGTTATTAAATCATTCAGTTATTTATCGTATTTAGCAATAATGTGAAATAAAGTCTCTATAAGTTAATAATTCTCTCTTACTGACAGAGAACGCTTTTTAACTGACAAGAATATTAGTCTGTTAAACACGGTTGCAGAATCAAGATACTTTTGATTCAATGTTCTTAATTTTACTCTGAATTGAGAATTTGAAATCGGACTGATGTATTATTTCATTTTAATGGATCGTTTCTTTACTTTATAAAGAAAATGGGAAGTAATATAGGTAAATTTGTGACAATAATTGTCAAGTAACTTCTTCCAAAGACTGTCAAGAGCCAGGTATCCCTTACTTTTAAATCTCTCGCCAATTTCTGTGGACGCAGTGTCCGCGAGCTCTAGTAAGCTTGTTACCTTGCCCGCGACCTTGACATGCCTGCTTTAAGCTTGTTAAATCCCTTGTGAACTTTTTGCAAGGGTTTAGCTAGTTGGTAAATAAATTCATCATAAATAATTGTTTTAATCACCATAATCAGTTTTTTCTTTACACCGCTTTTACTCCGCTTCAGGCTGTTTTTAAATCGCTGTTGAACATTTTTATTCGTCATAAAATTGTGTCCCTAATCGTAGGTAATTCCACCAGTGCTTTGGAAATTGTAAAAATAAACAATTTAATGGCACTCGCCCGATGGCCCGACCTCACTGTCTGTCCTCACCGTTCATCATCACTGCCCGTCCTATTGCAGTGCAGTAAATTAATTTGACTGCTGTAAAGTATCACTTTTCCAGGAATAAAATTTATCACCTTCCAAGGAATAAAACTTATCACCTCATATGAGATGATAACAAAAACTGATAATTTTGCATGGGTAAGTCGTCTCAGATTAGTTGACGTGATCACAATTCTTGAATGCTACTAGCTTAAATGTCAGAAGTGAAATGGAGGAAGACAGAAGTTTTGAAGCATGAAGTGCCGGCCATCCGTTAGAAACCTTTTTCGCCGCTATACGCGCTTATCGCCAATGGATGATAACACGGCACAATACTTGTAGCAAAACCTCCCTACTTATTTCCCTATCTGCAGAACTATCTGCAAGCGCACCGACTTGACAATGAAAGAGACCTTGATTGCACTTCCGATTTGCAGGACTATTGAAGCTGTAGATACCTTCGGGAAACAGGTAGCCTCGACCTACACCAGTGGGTTCATCAGTGGAGGATTTACGGAGCTTCATATTTAACACTAGAAAAGAGGCAAAAGAACTGGCAGTGGTAAATGATAAACGAGGTGTCAGTATTAGGCGAGTTTCGCAGGTGCCCAGACTTACCCGCATCATTGCGATGCCTGCGAACAACGCCACAAAATATTTTAAAATTCGACACGCTAGATTAGGAGTATCACAATATTTACCTTAGTTCACGTATAAAGCTTCCATGCAAACTCATGTCAATACATTTCGCAAGAGATAGACATCCGCAGCCCTCTATTCGGGAATTAGAAGCGGGCTGCAATTCTCCTCTGCACAAGACCCAATACGTTGGCGTTCAAATTAACAACGGCATGTACACGCGTGACAACTGTGAATGCGTTGGCCAGTAGCAACACATACGTTTGTTAACGATCAGGGTCAACATCTTCAGCGCGGCGATGTGCACCTGTTGCTTGCATTGGGGTATTGAGTCGTAAAACTGTGTGGCGTCCAACTGCAGCACTGGCATTACCTTGACATTCTCCAAATATGAAGAACAAGTTGTAGTACTCAGAAACAGCATTTGCATCGATTTTCGCTATACCAACACCACGCCGCGACCTACGTCCGACCAATATTCAGTGTTCTGCAACGACACGTTCATCGTGAGTTCAGCAATAAGAGCGCGGCGGAGGCCCGACGTTAGCGTGCATTCTCTATTTCTAGTTGCGCCCAAGCACGGTTTAGCGTGAGGCACAGATTGAGTACGCTATTTTGTGGAAGAAACACAAGCATAATATATTATACAAACATAATATAATCTGGATCATCATCAGATTGTGCATACGGTGCTGGCTTTTGGTGCGGGTAAGTGTAGTTACACTGTATGTTGCGCATTCCACAGAAACGCATGCGGCAAACTAGCCGCTAAAGATGTGATCCGTTCCAGTCGCAACGCAAGAACAGCTTCCAGGAGACTCTTCCAAATGATTGAAGTTCACAACATGGCTCCTAAGAGAATATTAAAATCCTTAAATTGGGCGAAGTCCGCTTCCGACGCGATAATGTGGTCTACATTCACCAGTGTACAGAAGAAAACCGTCATGTCATATTCGTAGCTGCATACCAGTACCTCTTTTCAGAAAGTTCACAATTTGAAAAGGTGCCAAGTTTATTGTCCACACTGTGGACAATGGCGACAAGTGTTGACTATGTGGAAGATATGCTTCCATGTTTTCTGGAGGTTATCCTTCGTGGCATGCGTTCAGCCGCATAGTTGAAGCATTTTAGCACTCCGTCGCATTTCGTTTCTCAAGCAGAAAATAATGTGAATGACAAGAAGCACCGAGCTGGATGGCACAGGGTCGCCGCCCGTCCTCTGGAGCATCTTCCCTGTGGAGTTACAAGCATAGAACGATCACACGTGATCGCAGGGTCGCAGCCAGAAATACTAGACAAGACTAGAGGAAGTTTTCCAGTAATTATGTTGTTGTGTGTTGTTAATTGTATGTAAATAATAGTACGAAGAACATCTTTATTTTGCTAATTTATTTAACTTTGTATTTGAGCTTATTGAAAAATAAAGAACTGTTTATCCTTCATGTTATTGCAATTTACAGCAATGTGTGAAGAAGAATGATCCACGTTTCACATTTTTCTTTCCTTGGAAATAATAATAATAATAATAATAATAATAATAATAATAATAATAATAATAATGAATATACTAAATAATATAATAAATAATATTATAATAAATGAATTTATTAATGTGGCAAGTCTCGGACCATCTGACCCGCTCTTCCCCCTGATATTATTACTACTACTAACTACTACTACTACTACTACTACTACTACTACTACTACTACTACTACTACTACTACTACTACTACTACTACTACTACTATACTACCATTACTACTACTACTACTACTACTACTACTACTACTACTACTACTATACTACCATTACTACTACTACTACTGCTGCTGCTGCTGCTGCTGCTGCTAATACTACTACTACTATTGCTACTTCTCCTCCTATTCCTACTCCTAATCCTATTCCTACTCCTAATCCTATTCCTACTCCTATTACTACTACTACTACTACTACTACTACTACTACTACTACTACTACTACTACTACTACTACTACTACTACTTACTACTACTACTACTACTTTTTTGCGTCGATAGGTGAAAAATCTGCTGACAGATATCTGAGAGCTGTTTCCTTGATATTGTGGGGATGCATTATCTGCGACCCACTAAAAAACACCCGCTGTTTGCAACGTACCAATCCAGTGTGGAACTGTTGAACCCATTACTTCACACTAGCGCTTTCGTTCTCTTGCTTTTTCTGTAGGATTGTTCCTGCATAGTTTTGTAGAAGTCTCCAAGTTTCTTTTGAAGACATCATTATTCTTGTCTTGGTGTCCGGCCTGATTTCTTCTTTAATCTCATTTTTTAGTTCTTCTGTCTCTGGGTCCCATTCCTTGTACTCAACGATTGGGTGATATGCGTCATCTTTGGCGCTTTCACAGTGGTCACATTTTTCGTCGTGTCTGATGACAAATCTTTTCAGTGTTCAATCTTTCAAATATTGGTGTAAGTTTCCGTGTCCTGTTAGCGCTTGGGTCATGACGTAGTCCACTTGGCCGTGCTTCCTGTTCATCCAAGTGTTAACGTTGGGGAGGAGGCGGTGTGTCCATCTGCCGTTAACGTCATTGTCCCATATCTTTTGCCATCTCTTGAATAAGTCTTCCTCTTGTGTTCTTCCTACAATGTCTTTTCTTTTTGGATTCGTATATTTCCTGTCTTTTGTTTTTTGAGTAGATCGATCGGAGGGGTTCTTGCGATCACGAGCACTGCACCTTTGGGCACGGTCCTCTACGCTGATGTTATTCTCAGAGTACAGGTTATGTGCACCACGGAGTCAGGTTTTCTGGTATTCCTTGTTTCCAAAGTTTTGACCCAAACTGGTTCTGCGTACAGGGGCTGCGATTGAGCCACGCTTACCAGAAGGCGTCTCTTCTTTTCTTTAGGACCTCCTATATTAGGCATTAACCGTGAGAGATTTGCCACCGTAGCTTTGGCATTTTCCGCTTTGCTTTTTAGGTGCTCGGTGAATTTTAAATTTAGTGTCTAGTTCTATTCCTAAATACTTTAGTTTTTTCTGCCATTGTATTTCCTGGCCGTCAAGATTTACTTTTGGGTAGTTAAACTTCCTTGTGTCCGTTACAAGCACGGCTTCTGTCCTTTCGACGACGATTCTGAGGTGGACAATCTAGCTTTATAGGACAATATCGCTTTATGCTCTTCAGTCCCTCGTTGGTAGTTTTCCCTAGATCGCTTGTGGAGAGCGCTGTGCTCACCATTATGGCGTCGTCCGCGACCCCACAATGGTGGTGTTGGTCGGGAGGTCCATTTCCAGGAGTCCATAATACAGAATGTTCCAGAGCACTGGGCCTATCTTTGATCCCTGTGATGCTCCACAGGTCATCTGGTGGTCAAGATTTGTGTCCTCGTAATGTAAAATTCTTTTCTTAAAATGGTTGGCAATCATCCTTACCATGTAGATCGGTGTGTTCCTCTCATAGAGGGCTGTAATGATATCATCCCATCATTAACCCATTAAATATTCTAAAATTTTAACATTTCAACAGTACAAAATTGAAGATACAGATTTTTGCTTTAAACTTCTGTTCTAAAATATCAGCACTTTTAAAAAAAGGTCATGAAATTTTTTTTTTAAAAAAGCTAGTAGTTTTTGCGTAAGTTGTGATTGAAATTAATGCAATTTATAGAGAAACATTTTATCAAAAATCGGTCCAAATGTTTTTCTTCATTTTTTTTCCACAGATAGAATATGTAATGCTTGAGAGAATGAGTCAGGTCTACTTTTTGAATTGTGGACAGACAAAAATGCAAGTTTAAAAATAATATGGGAAAGTATGTACTGTCATAGCACCACTAGTTTCTTTATTGAAATCTATTGTTCAAAGATTGATCTTGAAATAAGGTCATGTATAATTTTGGAAAATATGAATAGTATTTGCTTAACTGTGCTTGACATATAAATATTTTTACTTATATAACAGTACTATAATATAATTGCAATATAAAAGTTAATAATTATTTATATTTTTAATATTTATTTCCTCAAAAAAGTCTCTAAAGGTTTTGTTTAAATTTTCTCATCGTATGTATGTATCAAAAGACAGTAAAAGTGATGCTGGTGGAATTTTCTGCAAACTCTCTGTATTTTTGAAAATTGGAAAAACTTTTTTGAGATTTTTGTCTTAAATGGAATCTATTCTAAAAAATAGAAATCTAAAGAATGTCATGTACATTTTTTTTCAACGACCAGTTTTCACGAAATTTCTCCTTGAAGTTCATGCACTTTGTAACAAAACTATTGTCAAAAACGGCTCCAAATGTTTGCTTTTAATTTTTTCCTCGTATATAAAGGACGGTCAAAAATATGGTGCAGGTCCTATTTTCGGCTAATTGTATTTTGAAAAAAAGACATGCAAAAGTACAGTATTGACAATAAAGATTTTTGTCTTAAGTGAAATTTGTACTAAAAATTCAGATCTGTAAAACAGGTCATGTTAATATTTTAAAATGAGAGTGGTTTTTCCATAATTTTTGCTTGAAATTAATCCAATTTATAAAAACATTTTCTGAAAACGACTCCATATTTTTTCTTCGTTTTTTCCATGGATGGAGTAAGGACTCTTAAAAAATAGCGCAGGTCTCACATTCGTTGAACTCTCTGAATTTTCGAAAATTGCGGAAGTTAAAAATAATGAGAGAAACCGCTAGCCCTTTAAGTGCTGGCAAAGGCGAATGTCCTTAAGCGACTGCATGGTGTGATGGTGACGCTAACGTGTTTGATCTATTGACTTGGAGGATCTGAGTTTGAATTTCGGCGCGGAGAAAAAGAAAATGCTGGTGAAAACACTTTCACAGGTTCATGTAGTAGTATAATATTGCGTAGACATTAAAAATAATGCGAGCGGTATGGACGTCACCATTAGTTTCTAACAGCGGGAGTAACAAGATACAATGTGGAATATAATTATATTACTTGAATATATGAATGCGACGTGAATGCTGATATGAATTATACGAGAAAGTATGTTGGAGTATGCTGTTGGATATGCTGTTGGAGCCCCGCTAGTTTGCTTTAAGTCAGGGTGGTGGGTTAAAATAATATTTTTAGTTAAATGAGAATTTTAAGTTATGAGGTTTTTCGAGGGGGATAAGTATTTTCTTTTACTAAAATAAGGGTTTGAGGTAAAATAAGGGTTTTGCCGTTAAACATACAATCAGAGTATTTGTCTGTGATTTCAAAGTAACTTGCTTTTTGTAATCTCGTGCATTATTTTGTATTTTTTTTAAATTACTTGATATGATATAGATATGAACAGGTTCAATTGCTTTCTAGAACTTTTGTGTATCGTCTGTCTTTTTCACTTTTTATATAATGTTTTTTTTTTCATCCTTGCATTTTTCCGTTTCTACGGGATCGGCGCTATTGGGGGCGGGCTCATTTTCTTATTAATTTTCCGCACACTCCATTTTTACACTGATTTGGCGACGTTTTTACGGCCGTATGTCATTTCTGTCGCCATCCACAGGGAACACACGAGCACATTACACCTACACAACACACAACCAGGCCCGAGGCGGGACTCGAACCCACGATCCTTCGGTTCGAGGTCACCACAGCACTACTCCCTCACAATCTCGGCTACCCGGATCGTACTTAATATGTAATAATAATTTTTAAAATAATTTGCGTGCCTGTTATAATTGGTCTTAATAATATTGATGATGATATACAAACAGGTACAACTATAATCCTAAGTAAAATCGCTGCAAAGCAGGCAAGGGCAGGCCGCGGCGGGGCAGGGCAGTGAGGAGGGGAGGGAGGAGGTGCTGGGGTGGATGGGCTCCGGCGTAACGCGGCAAAGAAGGGCAGGTCTCGGGGCTGCACTGTAGCATGATAGACATAAATAAATGCCGGGATTAGAACGAAATAAACGCGGATATGTCAGCTACTTTAAAATAACTTTATTGAATTAAAAGTAAGATTTGGGGTTAACCTCCGACCGCTCGCGCGGTTTAGTGTCACATGCGCGATCGCGGGGCGGTATTTTTACCGCCGCCCAACATCCCCAACATCCTGCAGTTTTCTCAATATTGCAGCTTCTCTCGACCGTCAGTCATGGGGAATTTATTAAATAACATCAACTGGGAATAGAAGTAAATTAAAAAATCTAATAAGTAAGATGAAAATTGTAAAGAGGGGGAGAGAGAATGTGTAGGTAGCTAAATATGCTACAATAAAACGAGAATAGTAAGTATTAGTAATCTAGATTACTAAAATATACTGAAACACCTACAAATTACACGTAATGAATAACCAATTCATTTAATTTACGCAAGACTTAGCGTAAGTGGAATATTATGACATTTTTATTACAAAAATATGTGAAAAATATTCCTACATATTCGTCAAACTTGTGAAAAAAAATTGGAACAGTCGCTATTTCGTGGCGGTGTTTATGCTGCCTGTAAGCGTTGGTCATTTTTACACGAATTTGGCGCAAATGTGAGTGGATCGTAGAGAAGACGTTACCGCTATTTTGTGTCTCAATAGATAATTAGAGAATGCCTGGCTTCTCGCCATGCTGCGTTCAAACATAAAGGCGCAGCGCCGTTTTATTTTGAAAGGCGGCATTTATACTGCCCGTGCGATTGCTCCAAGGTTAAAATAAGGTTTTGCGATTAAAATTTTTTAAAAGATTTTTGAAAGACAGTTTTATGCTTAAACCATATTATTTTGGTCTTAATACTTTTTAATTCCTGACTTTTTACCATCGTATTTAAATATCAGTTTCCCTGAAATAAATAACCTAACAGTCGTTTTGCATTTAGTATCATATTTTTAATCTTTTTAACGTAATCTTTTTTTAACGTAATTGTACCCTGGATTAATCAATGTTTAAGCTAGCCATTCCTGTTCGCTGGCAGTGAAACTAAATATGTATGACTTGTGGATTTCTTGTTCACACTTCATACTTTACATTGCTTTGAAAAAACACTTGTAAATTCAAATGTTACATTTTTCATCAACTTCAAGACAATATTACATACAAAATGAAAGACGTTTTTGCCTGGTTTTTGGTTTGTGATATATATGTATTATTGAAAAATGTTACAGAATGTTGATGGGCGAGATTTTGGCGGAAATACAAATTTTGGAGGTCCCTGACTCGTACCCAAAAAGATTTTTATTTTATAGTCTGACTAGTCATCCGCCTATCTCTGAAACACACAAGTGCCTAACCTGCATTTAGGATTTTTCTCAAAATGAATATTCCCCGATCGCGACAGCCGAACTCGAGAGTCTGATATGTTGAAACCGATTTTTCAATTTCTAGGCGTACTTTACATGAAGCCTATAGGCCATTGTCAATTTTTTTTACCGGGAGCGGTGGCTCAATGCATCAACTGATGGCACTGCAGCACCTCTGACCGGGAGGTCCTAGGTTCGATTCCCGACGGCGGCAGGATTTTCGACACTGGGTTTTCAGCTAGGTCGAATTCAGTCGCTGTCTGGAGGAGAATTCTAGCAACCGGCTGCTCTGATCGGTAGTTTTCCGTGGTTTCTCCGATCAACTCCAGGCGAATGCCGGAGCAGTACCCTAACAAACGGGCCACGGACCGCGCACGATCTTTCCCCTTTCACACACACATTTACAGTAACATGGACTACGCTACCACACATTCCGGGAGACCGGTCGGGAGCTTAGAACTTGCCCCGCTGGTGGGAGAGTGCTGGTTAGGGGGAAACCCCACTAATCGACGGTAGGTCGGCGCCGGATCTCGCCATCCAGCGGGGAAGATCTCCGCCATCTCCCGAGATAAAACATGCACAACTCTTACGGGAATAATGACCAAAGCAGTTGAGCCCGAAACACGAAAAAAATCAATTAATCAATCAACCAATCAATCAATTGTGCGCTTGCGTTGGCGGCGGGGCGCGCACACGCCGAGTGGCGACGTGGCGCACAAATGCCACACGGGGCCTCCAGCGGCTCATGATACACTATTCTCGTAATTCACACCCAATTCTATCGATTCGAAAATATAGATTTTCTTCGGAGAGACATACGTGTATATATAAACCATATAAAACACACGAGTAATGTGTATATATATAATATATTGATATATATTGATATATTATGATAGTGTGTATATATATATATACATATACATATATATATATATATATATATATATATATATATATATATATATATATATATATATATAGGCCAAAAGTCATGGGATAGCACCTCGTAGCAGTGCAGCGGTATGGCAGGAAACTCCTCACCGAGCAAAGCTCCATCGTTACTGCCCATTTGATTCAGTGAGTCATGAGGAATGATGTGGAAATCCTTCGCAGTGGCCCGATCCCTGCACCACGGGCAGTATTATGATAGATGAAATGTACATTCCATGTCTGATATCTTTTCGTCATTGAACATTCTTATCTGTGTTCTGTGTGTTCTGTGCAACCGACGACCGAGACGTCTGAGTAGAATCACCCGCCACGCAAAGCAGGACGGAGCAGTACCTCCGAGTTCATTCAACGCAATACTATCCATGGGGTTTAGCGGCAGAAGACCGGCAAGAGAGCCGAGTCGATAGCTTGTACTTTGCAGAGGCGTCGTACTTAAGACTCAGGAGTACATGATTGTGGCCTTGACTGACAAAATGTAGGTTGATTTATCAAAAGGAGCGCGTTTGCGTTGTGGCGCACACCCCAGGAGGCCATAGATTCAAGAAGTTGTGCCTAAACATTCTAAACGCTGATGGTATAGTGTCGATGTGCAAAACGTGGTTTAGATCGTCTAGTCAGATAGAACTAGACTTGATCAAAACTCGCTGTGTTCAGGATTTTGGTGACCTCCAGCCCTTAATGGAGCGTTCTCAGATGATGAGAATTTTCTGGATGATAATGCGCCATGACATCGCGCTTCAGTTGTTCGCGATTAGTTTGAGGAGCACTATTCTAATCAATATTTGGTCACACACTGGAATCCCATAGAGCACAATTGACACATGATCGAATGACTCGTTCGTGCACCAGATCCTACGCCTGCAAGAAATTCCGCAGTTATGGGCAGCAGTCGACACTGCTTGGCTGCACATTTCAACGCGACTTCCGCCGACTTGAGTCCATGCCACGTCGAATTGCGGGCCACTGCCGCGGGCTCGAAGAGGTCCCACACGATATTAGGTAGGTACCTCATGACTTTTGGTACGTCAGTGTATATCTGTAGATGTTTCTGAAATACGTAATTGCATCTCGGGTGGCATAGCTACTCCTAAATATGAGAATTTTAGAGGTATTGTATTGCGTATATTCACATCTCAACGCTGGGCTTCATTAATTGCAAAATTTATGCATAGATTTTACGATACGAGTTGGTTCTGAATTGGTCGAATTGAACAAATTGAATAAATCCTATAAAAGATCGACGCGTCGAAAGGTCTCTTGGTTGCCAGGATACCGCAAACCGTGCGGCATCTTCGACACTATGTTTCATGGCGTTCGCTGACTTTCCATCTTTCAACTGAAAATTCATTGAATACTTTACGTCAGTTTAGTGTAATCGTAAACTGATCTACAACTAAAGGTGCTACAGAATGACACAGACCTTCTCGTAGTATACTTTTCTAATTTCCTTGGTGTGGTAGGCTTCAAGGTTTTGCTCCACTCTCTGGCCAGCTGCCATCTATCGTCGCCCAAAGTACATTTTTTGACATTTTCTCAACTTTTTGCTTTCCTAGTAGTACAAACGAAATATTACTTCAAAAATATTAAAGACGAGTAAAAACTCGTCCTAAATAGAAATTTTCATTAAAACATTTGAAGCGGCTTTTAAGAAAATGGCGATTAAGCATTACTGCAAATGCGAAATTTGAAGCTCTTTTTCACAGGAATCTATTGAGTTTTCGAAAAAGTTAATTTGAAATCATTTGGAGCACTTCCACTCACAATTGTAATAATGCCTACAAATCGATGAAAATGTACATATTAACGGAGTGAGAGGTATTTAAAAAAATTACATTTGTGTAATTTTTGAAAAAACAAATGAATACACCAAAATGAATTTTACGTCATATTAAACAGCACACATAAATCTATTAAAATATTTTGAAGAAAACATTTGGATCCATTTTTGAGAAAATGGCGTTTGAGCGTTTCTGAAAATGTGGAATTTTGAGCTCATTTGTACAGAAAACGGTCAGGTTTTCGAGAAACTTTATTTGACATTATTTACAGCACATGTATTCATAAATATATTAATGATAAGAAATTGTCTTTGATGTAAATATTACCGACGTGAGAGTCAAGTCAAAAAATTGCATATTTAAATTTTTTGAAAAAACAAACAAACAGAAGAATATAGCAATATTGCGTTTATGACATGGTATAGAGTTCGTTTGGCACTAACCCTACCAAACATTTAAAGAAAAACTTTGTAACCGTTTTTGAGAAAATCTTGTTTTGTAATTTTTTTTTAAATTTCAAATATTGCATGCACTATTGCACGAACGATACTAAAATTTCCGAAACAATATACACGATCTCATTGAAAGAACTATTTATACATACATTTTATTTGAAGGAAAAATCTGTTTTCAATTTTGTTGTTGTAGGAAGACGCCGAAAAAACTTTTGCAATTTTCGAAAATTTAGAGTTAATGGTGAAAATCGTACCTATGCCATCTTTGTAAGTGTATTTTACTCTATTCTTACAAAAAAATTAAAGAAAAAATTTGAAGCCGTTTTTGAGAAAATTTTGAAAATGTCCGGAGGCTTTATGTAAATTACCCCCAAATTTTAAAGAATGTTTCTCAAAATTTCAAAGCTTCAACTAGAGCCAGATTGATTGAGGATTCTTCAATTTGGAAAAGATCGTACGTGTGGTTTAGGCGCTAGTAGTGTTCACAGACGGACGGACGGACGGACGGACCTTTTGCTTCCTATTGTTTTTTCTCCATCAAGGATCCACAAAACAGGGATTCTGACTACACCACGTGATAGATGATTTTTTTCTCTTAATTTAGCAACTGGTTTTATGCACTTTTCGCCACCAGAGCCCGGCTATGAATTTTTTTCCGCCGAAAATCTACCGTCTTTTTTTTTGCGCAGCATTACAGAACTTTCTCTATACTACGTGTATTACTCCGTATATACGTATACTCCGTATATACGAGAAAGTAAGAAGTACTTTGTCCACAAAAATCAAGGAATTTAAAAAAATGAAAAAAAAATCGTAGGCTCTTCTGGCGTCATGTATTGAAAACGAAAAACAAAAAGGGATAAAAATCGTTTACGTTTTTAAAGAGAAAATTAAAGAAAAAAAAGTCAATTTCTCTTTCAACGTTAGAAACGACCAGTTTAAGCACTGCTCTCGACAAAACAACTTACACTATTGCTAACAGATTTGCAGGGTTTTTTTTATATCTACTACACTTGGCAGTATTTTTGTAATTAATTTGTTTCCATTCCACTGGAGAACAATATACTTTTGATGTACAATAATCTCATAAGAATAAATCCAGAGGGTACAGATCTGGAGATCGTCGTGGCTAACTTATTAGCCCTCTGCCTACATTCCTGAATTACATCAATTTTCGATGCCTTCGAAAGTACAGATACTGAATGGTTCCCAATGGAACAACCTCCTAAATATATGACAGTTCTCTTTGGAGCATTTTACGGCTGTATCCCTTGGTAAAACAGAGTTGTTACGCCTTGAATTAAGAATAATGAGGTGGAAGGATGATTATGAGGGGTTACCTTAGAGTAAATGCTTAAAGTAAGCACCATTTGCCAAGAGAGAGGTGTTTACTCTTTACAGTGTAGTGGCTGCAGTACGTTGAAGAGTAACAAGGACAGAAGTGTCTCTCTTCTAACTAAAATTAGCCACATTCTCCGCGCCCGATATATAAGGCACGCAAGAACGGGTCGCTAAAAGTGAAAGGGATACGGAAGGTATTTTACGCGTTGCCAAATTGCCAAATTGTCTGGGTGGTGTTAAGTTAAAGACCCGATATTTTGTTGTTTCGATAATCATCGACGCGTGCTTAAGAAAATGTGGTATCCCAAGGTGAAATTTTATAATAGAGTACGGCGTTTTCTGTTGCGCCGGGCGACTGTTTGGCGCCGAAAATTTCATTCAAGAGAAAATACACAAACACGGCGGGCCAGTAGTAGCACACGTTCATTGACTGCACTGCCATGATATTATGTGCGACGGCGTTGGCAAAACATTTCAGCATGAAGCTCCTACGGCGACGTGTTCCAACCCCTAAGACTATCCCGAGACGTCAATTGAAGGCCGGGCCACTCGTTAAGAGCACTCGAAGGAAGCTGCACCGCAGAAAGAGAAGGAAGAGCCAACATTCGCTGCCACACGTCGTATGGACACGGGTAACTCGAGTTTGGTGCTTCCACTAAGGAAAAACTGCTTACAACTATTCTGTGCACAAAGAGTGCAACAGTTAAATGAACACGATCGGTTGACCCTGTCAAGACGGACCGAATACCAAAATAATAATGGTAAAGGTATTTATACCGGTATAGAGATACCTTTACCTCTATTATACCTTTATTCAAAATACCTTTGAAATTACCGGTGTAAGAGGTCAAATACCGGCATATTTAGAGATTTCACCTTTATCCGACATCTATACCGGTAAAATACCTCTATTTAGAGGTATTATACCGGTATCATCAAAAGAAAATGTCGATATTTCATGAGAAAGTACCGGTATTTCAGAAGAATTATACAGGTATTTGGGGGGAAAATGATTGTAATTTTTACCACTGAAATGGCTCAGAGGAATAACTACTCACACTGCAGATTTTCTGACCGGGAGGTCCTAGAGTTCGAGTCTCGGCGGTGGCGGACTTTCGACACTGGCCATATTCTCGCAAAGGTCGAGTTCTGCCCTTGGCTGGGAAATAATTCTAGTGGTCGGGTTTCCTGAATTGTAGTTTTCTATGGTTTCGCCGATCAGTACCAGACGAATGCTGGAGTAGTACTTAAACAAACGAGCCACTGATTGCGCATTATCTTTTGTTCCTCATCCTTTCGCCTTAAAAACACGTTCTTTCATGCACTGCAGTATTAGGCATTTCGAAAAACCAGTCAGAGCCTGAAGTTTGTTCCGATTGATGATTGATTGATTATTAGTGATTCCGGGCGCGTCAGCTGCTAATGCCATTAATCCCGTAAATATAGTGCATGAGTTTTCCTCGAGAGGTGGTAGTGATCTTCCCGGCTGGATTGCGGGATCCAGTGCCGATTTATCGTCGGCTAACGAGGTTCCTCCCAACCAGGTATCTCCCACTAGCCCCCGCTAAACAGCGTAATCCCACCCCAGCTGGTAAAAGTTCTAAGCTCCCGACTGGTTTCCCAGCATTTGTAATAGTGAAGTGCATGCAAGTGTAAGTGTGTGTAAGGGGTAAGGATAGTAAACGGAAGCGGAAGGAAAGATCGCGCGCGGTCCGTGGCCCGATTGTTAGGGTACTGCTTTGGCATTCTCCTGATATTGGTGGGAGAAACCACGGAAATCTACTGATTCCTAATCTTATCTAAAAATACCCGGCCGCTAGAATTCTCCTCCTGACAGCGGTTTGCTCTGACTGATGAGAATATACTATTTGGAGGAGGGAACGCCCCTGAAGCCGACATTTAGTTCGACGCCGCATTTCATTAGCAGGAGAGCAACACCAGCTTCTTCGGATTTATTGGTTGATTGACTTATGAATGTTCCCAACAGATTCTACGTCAACTGCCATTAGCCCTGTTTATGTAATGCATGTTTTATCTCGGGAGGTGGCGATGCTTATCAGACGCTGGATCTTCAGATTCGGCGCTGACCTACATTTCAGCTTGCGAGGGATTTCCGTCTCCAAGAATCTCCCCCAGCGGGGCACCCGTCCAGCCGAAGCAAACAAAGTTCTCGACAGGTCTCCAAGTGAGGACAAGTGTGGTGTAGTAGTGCATGTAAGTGTGTTAGTAAGGAGAGAGATTAGGACAAAGAAGATGAAGGAAAGATCGCGTGCGGCGAGTGGTCCGTTTGGTAAAATAATGCTTCAGCATTCACATGGTATTGATCAGAGCAGCTGACCGCTAGAATTCTCTTCCAGATAGCGGCTCAATTCAAACTAGCTAAATTAAGCTGGTTTCGAAAATTACGCCACCGTTAGGATTCGGACGCCACAACCTGCCAGTTAGAGTCGCAACAGAAACAGCGTAATCTCAGCCCACCTCCTGAAAGTCAATATACACTACACTTACAGAACTAATTATCATAACAGTAACGAGCTGAAAATAATAATTCAACATATTAACTACGATTTTTCTAATAGATGTGCATCTGTTCATCTTCTGCAATGTTTTTCCCAACTTCACTTTTTTTTTCTCTGCTTGCCAGATCAGTCTGACACTAACACGCAACACACACCGTGCTGGATACTTGGATTGATATGAAATTGTATCAGCTTGTTCAGCACCTTTCAAAATTCATAATACTTGTATATAAATGTTTAAGTCTATGAAGGATTGCAAATAGTTTTGTCACAATTGGTATTGGGACCTTTCATGACCTGCCGCCTACGGAAGAGCAAAAATCGTCCCGCCGGTCCAGCAGCCGATGCTCTTACGCCGCGTCGTCGTTATCAGCCTGTCGGCAAGGTATCCATTTCCTCGGAGGGCATGCAGGGCAAGAACGGGTGTTTATGTGGCAGGTTCAGAAAGACGAGAAGGACAAACACAACCATGAATAATCCAATTACAACTATTGCAAAATAGGTCCCTAAAAATGTTATCTCGATATGGAATAAATAAAATGAAATATACAGTATGCATACATTCCGCTTTTGCTTTTTAGAAACAAAATATTTACAATAATGGTGCTATAAGAATGTGTCAAAATATAGAGTAAATTTGAAGGTCATCAAGCGCACCGTATGTAAGTTTCTTTTTCAGTTTTCTTCAAAATGGCATTAGTTTACGATATCCTTACAACTGACTTTGATAGAATTGTTAAGAGCGCTTGTCACTGTGGACCTCAAACTAGAAAGAGACCAACGTATTTTGTCTTTGCCATCAGTTATGAAAGGACGAACGCGGTAGATATCTGACACCGGTTGACAGACTTCGCAAAACGTTCCTGGACCAGCCGATGCATTTTCGGAATCAGTTGCCTGCCACTTTGCAAGGGCTGTGCCGATGCATAGGCAGTTTCCGGAGGTCAGCATTTCGACCCACGGGCGTCTTCAGATCGGTCCAATCTTTGGGTTTCTCTCACATCAGACACGATAAAGCACTCGACACACTCTAGGCTAATATTTATTTTTGCAGTATGGAGGATAGAAATATGAGCGACGGATGTTTGACCGTTGGCCCCAGCAAACTCTCTGCCGTGAGTGTGTGTACGTGTTTGAGAGAGAAGGAGGGGAGATAGAGGACGAGAAAGTCTGTGAGAGAGAGCGTATGAGAGCGAGTGTGTGTGTGTGAGAGAGAGAGAGAGTGTGTGTGTGTGTGTGTGAGAAAGAGGGTGTGTGAGAGATAATGTGAGTGTGTGTGAGAGCGTGTGTGAGAGTGAGTGTGAGAGTGTGGATGTGTGTGAGAGTGTGTGAGAGGGAGTGTGATAGTGTGAGAGAGTGTATGTGTGATAGACTTTATTTTCCAATGAAAATACCGGTATAAGCTTTATGGACGTTCATACCGGTATAGACGTCCTATAAAGATATTTTACCGGAATAAAAGAATAAAGGTATTTGACGGAGGTATGGAAAAATGCCGGTATTTTAACGGTATTTTTATCGGTATTCAGAACCTTTTCGGTCCCTGTTCGAGTTATGTCAAACGTATAATCTGTCTAAGCTGGAATCGATCGAGACAAAAAAAAATCCGGTTTATGGAGGTTTCCGTTTTACGCAAGGTTGTCCATTTTATGACACTAGTTATATTGAAGTTTGTACCTCCAAAATAATAGTAAAGCACATGACATTATAATTTTCAAAATACATTAGCATTAAACGTATTTATGGAAGAAATCACCAATAAATGAATATTAAACACTCATTGATAGCTTCTGAATTCAAAAATACATATCTTACTGCCTAGTGGTTGTATTCAGACAGCTTGCTGACTCTTTCGACGCACAATACGTCACAACGTAGAGAAACATACGTAGTATAGAGAAAGTTATGTAATGCTGCGCGAAAAAACGAAGAATTTTCGACAGAAAAAATTCATTGCTGGGCCCTGAAAACAAGAAAGTGGATAAATCCAGTAACTAAATTAAGAGAAAAAAATTCTCTAACATGGGTATAGACAGAATTATAGTTTCGTGGGTCCTTGATGCCGAAAAACCAATTGAAAGCAAAACGTCCGTCCACCCGTCCGTCCGTCCGTCTGTCCGTCTGTCTGGCCGTCCGTCTGTGAACACTACTAGCGCCTAAACCATGCTTAAGATCTTTTCCAAATTGAAGAAGCCCTTGTCCATCTGGCTCGAGTCGAAGCTTTCATTATTAATTTCTCTAGATCCTTCTCCAGAGTTCGTGCTCTATCCTTATTTGATTCTTCTTTGCCCACTGTCTGTAAATATCGTAATGCAGTGTTGACACCCTTCAATGCCTCTTGCACCATCCCACTGTCCGAAGGCCCTTTTACTCGCCTAATAACAAACCAGATCCTTTCGGTAGCGAGATGGCGCAAGCGGTTAATGAAACTGATCGCTTTTCCGCGCGGAGCGGGTGTCGACAGGCTGGGGCGCTGTGGCGGTCGTGCCCCTCCCTGTCATCTTCGTAGAACACAAAGCGCTTTGTCCTGCGGAGTATAACACTAAGCTTGGAACTGAAGAAAGCTATCGTGCTTCGTCGCCAACCGACGTAGCCCACGCAGGACATGGTCTTCGTTTTCTCAGTGAAACTGAGTGGCATCAGGTCATCAGTAAGTTCCCCCCTTCCAGGTACTCTTCCTTCACCTCAGGGGAGACTTCTTCGATTATGAACCTTGGCCAACGATATTTTTCCAAGCTGCCTGGCACTGAGACGATATATTCTTTTCCAGAAGGGAATTAATTTCGATGACGTTGTATTTCCTACATTCACTGTAGCCGAGGTTCAGGTTCACTGCAACCAAATCTTCTTATACTTATTTGCAATGTAAGTAAAGCTGGATGTAAGTAAAACAATTTTCGAGAGTTGAACGAAAATTAGTCCTCCATTTTTTAAAAGCCCTTTGCTCTATCCATGAAAAAATGAATAAAAAATATACAGCCGTTTATAAGAAAATGTTCTTTTTTTATAAATTACATTTACTTCAAACAGATGTTTAGCGAAAAAAACTTGTTTTTGAAAAAAACGTACATAACCGTTTTTTGAAAGTTTAAGTTTTTAGAACACATTTCGTTTAAGAGAAAAAAATATTTCTTCAATTTTGTACTTTTGCGAAGTTAACTTTGTGGAATTTTCGAAAACAAAAAGAACGTTTGCCGAAAATAGGAGCAATTCCGGGGTTTTAGCCTACAGTCGAGATTATTTAAAGAAAAAAATTGCAGCGGCTTATTGAGAAAATAATTGTTTAAAAATCTCCTGTATTTCACGGAAAAGTACGCAAATACTTATCGAAAGATTATACATGACCTCATTTCCAGGTCTGTCTTTAAAGAACAGATTATATTCATTGAAACATCTCTATCTTCAATATTGTAATTGTAGGAAGACGCCGAAAAAATTGAAGTTTTGCAATTTTCGAAAAACCAGGGATTTCAACGAAAACGAAACCCGCACCATTCTCGTAAGGTGGTGAGATATTCCCTAGTAGACAGAGAGTTCATATTACGTTCAAAATATTTATTTGCTAGATAAGTGTGTATTGTGTGACCTACATAAACAAAATAGGGACTTTTATTTTGAGTTTTATTTAATTATTCGAATTAATTTTGTTTTATAGATGGAAAATAAAAATATTTGAATGCCACATAAAAACCTACCGTTGACTAGTTTCTTAACTACTACCAACAAATCGCGTGGCCAAAGAATGAAAAATTGAAGCATAAGATTGGACATAAAAAACACTGTTACACAATTCGCTAATAATGGCAAAAATTTCCACGTTTGAGTTGGGCGAAAAGTCTTTGGTAAATTGGGGGACGTCGTTATGTCCTTGAGATTGGCATGTCTGCTCGGGGCTCGTGCTTCTTCAGTTTCGTTGCTTTGAACCACTTTGAATATTGTTCGTTGCCTGACACGCGGTAAATATCACTATCTGAGCGAATGGGTGGAAAATTTGTTTCCAAAGCGGAATTTGAGAAAAGATAAAATAATTCCCCCTAATATTACAAGGACAATGTCATAATAAAAAGTTTTCAAATATTTTTCAATATTTTTTTCTCTCTATTTTTTATTTCTTGAATTACCTGAGCCAATTGTAGGATAAACCTAAAACTGGCTTTACACTTGCAAGAAAATGGCAAACAATATTATTTCGCAAGAAAAGTTGCCAATGTAAACATTGCGGCAATAAACATTTCTGTTGTTGGCAATATTTCTTGCTAGATATTCTGGTCGTAATGTAAACACGCGTGTTTCCGTCCTCGGAAAGATATTGCCGGCTGTTGCTGGGACTAGAATTGGATTGAAGTCTGAGCAAGATATTGCTGGAAGAAGCCAATGATGGCCACGGTCAGATGCGCAGGAAGTACGGTTAAGGTAGTACATAGACGTATTATTTTGAATTGTTGTATGCATTTTTCTTAAAATGGGTTTGTGAAAAAGGTTTAATAAAATAAATGAAGTAATAAATATTACAAATACTCTATGGTTGATTATCGAATGGTTCAAATTTTGGTTTAGCTATAGATGCTCCCTAATTATTAATTTTGTTATGTTAAAAATTATCAAGATTCCTAATCTATGATTTAGAGATTTTAAGATTAATCTATAATACATGAACAGTAGGTAAAGGACATTTTAAAACTTTTTACCCAATTAATAATTGCGCTTTTTATAAATAGAAAATTACTTAGAACCCACGTGAATCGACCACGAAAAAATATTGAGGCTACTGAAGCGAATTTGCCCAAGCCCCTTTTCCTTTCGTCTTAAAATACAGTTACATGTCTTCACAAAACGTTGTCGTTTCTTTGTATCTTCATTGAGCTCAATAACTGCGACCACGACTCGCATTTTCTCCCTTCTACTATCCATGGTGAAGTGAGATATAACCTCACTTAAGTTGACGCGCCATTTTCCTCGTGGCATCACCATGCACGGCAAGAAAAAGTTCTAATATAAAACGATCGGCAATATCTTGTCGGAAAGATCTTCCTCCCAACTTTCTTGCAACATGTTGCACCGTCTTGTTCTTGCTAGTGTAAAAATGACCGCAAGAAACAGCAACAAATTGCTGAAAGATGTTGCGGAAACCTATTGCTAGTGTAAAGCCAGCAAAACAGCAACAAACTGCTGAAAGATATTGCGGAAACCTATTGCTAGTGTAAAGCCGGCATTAGATTATTTGATTTCTCAACCAGATCAGTAGTTTGGCTCTCTACAACATTGTATAATGCTTTATATTGTAAGTTGACAGAAATCATAATCATTGATTCCTACTGCTCATTATCCTTCTTATCCCAATAAAATATTGTTTTTTTCTGTTATTCCCATTTTTATTTTTGCTTCGGTCAGCAACAAACTGCATCATCAAATTTTGTTTTAATTGTTTTGATTGAAATTTTAGTACTATTTTTGCAATTGCAATGGGTCATATTATTGTCAGAGATGGCATTCAAGTAATTCATAGAAGCTATTTGTTGTTGCAATGTTTTCAGCATAATTTTATATCATGTTATGATATTGAATTAGATGCTGTAAAGTACATATCGAACAAAAGCTGATAAAATGAAATTATTACATCATATAATTCTAAGAGTTGTATTATTTAGACCCTCACTAATAAAATTATAACATTCTTGGAGATAAAATCTTCAGAGATTTTCAAGTGGCATGATTATTTGAAATCATTTGCCTTGATGTTGTGCATAAAATAAAAAGAGGTTTAAATGTTTTGGAAATATGTCAGAGGACACATTCAAAATGCATTACTACTGTTCAAGAAATGCAAACAATTGGATAAAATATAGCGCTGTACAGAAAAAAGGCTTCTACTAAAATACTAAATCTACCAAAGGCTGAATTTATTGTTCCTCTAACAATTTCAATTACATTTGCCCATGTCTGGATTTAGATACTTCAAACACAAAACTGTATTGGGCTCTCCTTCAGAAAAATCTTTGATTAACTAAAATACACTAATTATGACCGAATAAATCCTAGTACAAATACAGATGTAAATTAACAAATTGCTTACAAAAAGGAAATTATTTTTTAAATTTATCATTTACAAATATATTTTTAGTTTTTTATTGTTCCATTCAATTTATTTTTAAAATAAAATATTGTAGCATAGTAAACTATTTGGTTAATGATTATCATTTAGATGAAACATTTTATTCAGTATTTAATATTCATTTTAAAAAATCCGGGCATGGAGTTTTTAAATATTTTGCTATCAGGCTCTGAATTTTTCCTTTAGGGTTGCCAGGTGTGATACCAAAAAATTGCGGACAAGCTGGGGGGAGTAGTAAAACTTTTTATTAAAATAATTACAATTTAATTACATATTTTCTAACAAATTTCTTATCCTTATCTTAGACTGTACAACTTTAGTTTACGTACCATTTCACCATAAAGCTTTTGAATAAAAATGTCCACTATTTTACCGCTCAAATAGTGGACACCTGGCAGCCATATTTCCCTATATCTTGAATAGTTGATATTAACACCAGCAAAAAAAATCATTGCAACACATTTGATGCCCCTAAAAAGTAGCTCCAGTATCTCTACTGATTGAGATGATCTACGTTAAAGATTGCTGCTTTGAGTCCCGCGTAAGCAACTTGCACCTGTGGTGTAGAAGGCAGTGACAATTCACTGTGTATCTCGCATAATAAAAAGAGAATATGAATCTTTTTCGAATTATTAATCATTCGAATAATCGAATAAATAAACATTGTTCAGGAGCAAAATGCAAAAAGCTGACATGCGGCACAATACGAAATAATAATGTTGTACTGAATGTACAAAAAATTCCATAAACTCTCAAGATCACCCATTTTCTCATAGAGAGTGGTATCAAAGTGATTCATTTGGATTATTAATTGAATTGAGATTTTCATTCAGATCGCACAAATAATTATATCCATCACATTTCAGCATTGCTGAATATCGGGTTAATATCAAAGGGAATGTTTTCCAGGAGTAAGAATCTTTTAATTGCGCCCAGGAGAGAGAGAGGAATGTAACAATTCTTGCAGAGGACTTGCCACTCGGTTTGAATGAAGCGTGCTGCGCGCACGGTGTTGCCGAGTTGCGCGTCACAGTCCTTGTCCCCCTGAAAGCACGCGAACGTCTCCCTTTGGATTGAGTTAGGCTTATAATTTTGCAAAGTTCTTTCATTTAAAACGGTAGATGTCCTTCAAATTGCGCATATGGATTCTTCGATATGCTATCTACCTAAAGAAGAGTTTTTAAAACATTTTCAACAGTTTATTTTCTCACAATATTAAAAATTGAGGTCAGATATGTCAGGTCACCATAACAGCCCGTGTTAAACTTTACGGTCTCGTTACGCGAAAATTAGTGGGTAAAATCGAATCAAATTCTACCAGAACATACAAAAACATCTTATCTTTCGATTAATACAATAAAAATGCATGTTAAACATAACTCGTATCTTACTCTAACCACCTTAAGCGTCCTTTACGCTGTTTGAGAACAAAGTTTAATCAAAAATTTGGAGCCGATTCTGAGACAATCTTGCAAATGTTGTTGAGGCTCCATGTAAAGTACTCTCAAAAATCAAAATATCCGTTTGAAACTCGGAGGGAGTACAGTTCATTTAAATCAATCGGGAATATCAATTTTGGATAGTATCGGCTGTACGGGTTAGGCGCTAGCGTTGATCACAGACGAACAGAGAGGCGGACGGACGGTCAGGCGAACAGACAGATAAACAAATGCACAGACGGACGTTTTGCCGTCTATCGAATTTTCGGTTTCAAGTACCCATAAAAAATGAATTCTAACTACAAAACGAGTTTGAGGAAGTAATTTACTATAAGTAGGAACCAAATTTATTCACTTTTTCGTTACCAGGCCGCGGTAATAATAGATTTTCTGTCGGAAATTCGCCGTTTTCCTACACATGACTACAATACTTTCTCGTCTTAGGAAGTAAGTGCGAGGAAATTAAAAATGGCAATTACCGGAGATTTTGATTTTCTAAATACATCTTGATAGTCTGAAAACGCGTCGTTTTTTCTAAAAAAGGTGGTCATTCGTGTACAGAAAATGTGTCTAATTTTTTTAGAAAACTGACGAAATAGAACAGCTTTTTTAAAAATATTGGCATAATTTTTGCTGTTTTGAAAATATCTGGATATACTTCTATATAAAGAGTGACGCACAAGTTTTTAAAAAATAATCCGAAAATTCATGCGAACCAGCCGATTTTTTTTACTTTACTGACTCTTCTGGGAATTTCATTGAAAGAAATTTCGAAAACAAATATCGGAACGAAAATTTTTTCGGATGCATATGATGTTGAATTTTGTGGTTTTAGTCCTTTCGTGAGATCAGATGCAATTCTCGAAACGTGTTGGTTGAAGAGACTCGCACATTTTACCGGATTGCTTACCTTTCTGTCCTTTAAAACAACATTCTCTACGAAGTTTCGAGATAATTTGATTTTTTTCTTTCTCGCACTTACGCCGTAAGAAGGGAAAGTTATGCGTGCGCCAGAAACGGCGAATCTCCGTTAGAAAAACTCTTATTGCCGGACCCTGGTAACGAAAAAGTGGATAAATCCTGTTGATGTATATAGTAAATTACTTCCTCTAACATGTGGTGTCATTCCATGTTTTGTGGGTTAATGATATCGAAAAATCGATTGACGGCAAAACGTCTGTCTGTCTGTCGTCAACGCTAGCGCGTAAACCATTCAGCCTATTTTCTCCAAAATTGATATTCCCTGATCGCTCTGAACGAACTCGAAGCTTTCGGAAATTTTTATTTTTGAGTGTAGTACTTTACATGAAGCCACGAAAACATATTCACAATTTTCTCAAAAATAAAATCTAATTTTTTTATAAAACTTTATCCTTAGGTAGCGTAAATGACGGTTAAGAGGCGCAGGTTTCATGTTTGTTGAAATGCAAGATTTTTTTGAAAACTGCGAAAGTGTAATTATTTTTTGCGTCTTCTTACAACTTTAATATTAAAGATAGATTTTTTCGTTAATAATATGTGTTCTTTAAAGACAGCTTTGGAAATAAAGTCATGTACGATTTTTCGAAAATATGTGTAGTTTTCGTGTAATTTTGAACGGAATATAGGCAATTAAAAATTTGTGTCAATTTTTTTCAAAAAAATAACCGCTTAAACTTTGTAACGTATATTTTCTCATCGTTTCTATTAGGGGGCGGTAATAAATATGAAGCAGGTCCCATTTTTCGGCGAACTCTGATTTTTCGAATACTACAAAAAGTTAACATTTTAAAACTACAAAATTGAAGATAGTGAGTTTTGCCTTAGAAAAAATGTGTTGTAAAAAATATTTAGATATTTATTTAGTCAAAAACAGTAAAAAACTGTATGTGACGTAAGGGGGAGAAATGCGCACGCTGTAATTAGTTTCAGAATCCCTTCCCAACAATTTAACTATTAATAGCTGAAAGATGGAAGAAATAGTAATAATAATAATAATAATAATAATAATAATAATAATAATAATAATAATAATAATAATAATAATAAATTTAAAAAAGCGAGAGATTAACATTTCAAAAACTAGATATTTTCATTTCCGAGTTATAGAAAACTTATTTGTAACGGTAAACGAACTGCAGATTTCATTTTTCTGTGTTGCTAACAAAATGGAAACTCACCCTAAGCTCTACTACCACTCCAAAGCAAAAGAAGTGCTCAACAAAACGTGCGCATATTGAAGCTACATTTACGTCCAGAAGCAAATCAAGGGGACATCTCAGCATTTGCTCAATGGATCATGGAAACTGGACAAAATCCCGATCGAGATGCGGGTAATTGACCCTAATGCTGAGGTACATTACTTGTTACAGGCATATTAAGTCTTTTGAAAAAAATGTACAATACAAATGTAAACTAATTCATTATATTATATCATTGTTTTGTTAAAGTAAACATTATTTTTCTTTTTGACGATCGGTATAGTCTCCAGTTGTACAGAAACAGTTATGCAGCAGAAAAGACTTTACTTTTAACTTAAATTTGTGTACCGATTTTAATTGTTTAATGTCATCCGGCAATGCGTTGTAAAGTAACGTACATGTAATGTATGTGAATTTCTTGTAGTGCTGTTGACACTGTGTAGAGCTGTTCCTTCTGACACTTGATGAACATGATTTCTACGTCATGTGTTGTAATTATAAATATCAGTATTACATGAAAATATGTTCCCACCGTTAAGTAAGTCAGTTTTGACAAATACTACAGATTCGTAAATAAATAGGCAAGGTAATGGTAAGATTCAAAGCTCAATGAAGAGAGGCTTGCAGGGATCACATGGATGGCATTTTTCATTATTCGGATACTTTTCTTTCGCATTCGAAATGTCTGGGTACTAAAGGATGAGCTTCCCCAGAATATTATGCCATATATCAGGCGGAAATGTACATTTGCAAAATACACGCAACGAGCTGCATGAAGGCTGACAGAATTTGAAAGAATTCTGAATGCGTAACATAATGAGCTTAATTTAGTATTTAATTCTATTATATGTACATTCTATTTGAGGTTTGACTGAATTGAAAGACCTAGAAATTTTCTTACCTTAACACCAGCTAATTGCATATTATTCATTTTCAATGGAGCATACGATTGCCAATTTGAAACGCAAAATTGCATTGAGGCAGTTTTTCCTTCGTTAACTATTAACTTGTTATTTTGAAAGCAATTTGAAACTTCTGACATTGTGCTATTTATTGTTTCTTTTTTGCAAAGAACATTCGTGTCATCGGCAAACAGAACTGTTTAACATTTTTAATAGATGGGGCATATAGTTTATATACAACAGAAAGATATAGGACCTAAGATTGGACCTTGTGGGACCCCATGTTCAATTGGCAAAGAATTGGAAAAATAAGTAAATAATGTCATTTCATGCCAGTACGGTATTTCTACTCTTTGACATGGATGTTTAAAGTATGATGATATTCAATCTAGGGCAATACCACGAATATGAGGGTAATTTTGAGAGCAAGATGTTATGGTTAATAACGTCAAAAGCTTTCGAAAGATCTAAAAATATCTCAGTGGGATCTTCATTTAGGTCCATTGATGAAGCAACATCTTTAAGAAAATAAAAAATGACAGTTTCCGTAGATTTTGATTTTCTAAAACCATGTTGTGAGTCTGAAAACGCTTCGTTTTTCTTGAGAAAAGAGAAAAGTTCCATTTGCCAATAGAAAAGTTTCTGTAAAATTTTTGAGAAAACTGACTAAAGAGAAATTGGCCGGTAATTTTGAATTTCATTTTTGTTCCCTTTTTTTAAAAAGTGGTTTAATTTTTGCTATTTTGAAAATATCTGGAAATATTCCTGTGCACAAGGAAGAATTGAAAATGTGAGTTAATGGGTGTATAATGGCAGGTGCACAAGTTTTTAATGAAGAATCCGGAAATTCATCTAAACCAGATGAATGTTTATTTTTTTGTTTACTGACTATTCTGATGATTTTGTTGGAAGAAGTTTCGGAAATAAACATCTTGCCGAATTTTTTTTGACGCATATGATGTTGAATTTTGTGGTTTTAGGCCCTTCGTGAATTACTTGCTTCTCTTTCATTATCCTTTAAAAGAACATTCTCTACGAAGTATCGTGATGACGTGGTCGTATTTTTTACGATATTCCACAATACTTTAGTTTTGTTTCTAGCGTTCAAAATATCCTCATTATTTTGGCTGAACTATTACTTTCACTTTTTAAATATTTATTATTATTACATTTTTAAGCGTTGGCCCGAGTTGAAACTTTACCGTGCTTCTGTAGCGTAGAGCTTTGGCTAACGGCGTGTTAACTTGCAGGACATGAGTTCCAATCACGATGCCGAAAATAATTTGTGCTCTTTGAAAACACTTTTCCATTGCTAACTTATAATATAGCGGAGCAATTAGAAATACTGCGATAGCGTGTGCTGTTGTAGCACCACTAGTTATAATATTTCACATTGCCGTAGTTTTGTTATTAAATTCAAAATGTTCTGATCATTTTTCATTGACTAGCACAAAATGTGTCAGAGATCAATAATTTCTTGTCTGAAACAATTTGTATATTGACCAGTGTAAAGGATTGGCCCATCGATCTGCCCAAAGAATGGGATAGTCCAGTTGGTAGATACATTTTACCTGGAAAAAGGTCATATTTTTTCTTTGAGTATGTTTTATGTACCCAGGCACTAGTTAAAACCCCAAGTTTTCGAGCTCCCACACCCAGTGCCAACTCCGGGAGGCTCGGTATTTTTTCTGACTTTTTTGACTGTTTTTTCTCTATAACTCTTTAAACTTAACTCCCGCAGAAAAAAATTAATTCAATTTCAAACATGATACAGTTTTCTACAACTTTTGTATGAAACATGTTTTTTTTGAAACCAATTACCAATCGAGCTACAGCTTTCCAAAAAAACTGTATTTTTTATTTCTCCAAAGTGTGTGCAAAAATACGTTAGTGATATTATAATCAATACCTATAACAAATATAATTTTATTACATGTAATACTATTATTTATCTCACCAGTGGTGCAAACATTGCATCGCAAATGTGCGCATTGACGAAAATATTAATATACCAAAAAAATTAATATTGTGTAAATGTGTGTTTTAGTGTATCAGCTTAACTCTTCAACGTGGGAAGAATGCCATTTCAATAAAACTTGATATACATTATTACTGGGGAATTTCAATGGGGAAAATAATGCTATAGAGGTAAGACATCCCTAGAAGGGTGGCTGGGAAGGGAGTGACATTAACAAACAAATCATTATGCAACCCGCAATGCACATACCCCGTACAATGCGCACTGAGGGGGCACAGGACGAGACAAGCGAAGCGGTTTAATAAATGATTGTGATAAATAATTTCCCAGGCATCGCCGGATATTCACCCGATAAAATATAAGTTAATGGCGACTATGTACTTTGCCTAGCTGTGCTATATGGATAAAGCGCGATTATTGGTAATTCCAGAATTAGCCGATTAATGTTATCGATATCGAAAATTGGTGGATTACATCTGTTGTAGAATTAGTTTCGAACCATATATCAGACTTTAAGAACGGATGAAGTTCACATTAGCCAACACGCGGTGGCTGGGAATGTGAAATACGTTACTGTGACGAGAAATGGCAGAAACAGGAATCAGAATGCTGCTGAGAAGTGTGTAAGACTCGTAAGATACCAGATGTGAAGTTTTGAGAATTTTGTTTCAAACAGCCAGGCAATGTACGAAAGGTTGAGTGGAATTTATACTTAATCCTACGGAACTCTGATTGAACTACATAAAATAAATGCACTATGTTGTATTTTACAATTTATGTTTTCACTACTAATTTTCTTCTTGATAAGAATTACAAGTAAGTAGAGGGATACAATTGAGGAGAAAGTGAAAGTATTGTATAATTGAAATAAAATACAATATACTAGAAGACGAAATAAGTTACATTGAAAAAAAGACTCTTGATCTTCCATATTCAAATGCCAAATTCAATTACTTTCTTCAACATAAAAAAGATTTCGACGGCTTTCTCTTCAGTGAAATTTTGATCCACAAATGAAATACCCAGTCTCGTTAGTTTCATGGGAATTGTCCAAAAGTATATGTTTTCAATCATATTTGAATGGTTTTGATGGGACTTGTCCTGTCTTATAGAAATAAATGACTTGATAAACGAGTTCTGTTAGGAAGATCAGTAGATCGACAACTTCATATATGGTAACAATAACAAACTTTATTTTATTTTTAATTATTTATTTTTTTATTTTATTTTATTTTACGTCAAAAAAACAGTTAAAAACTGCGTATGACGTGGCTTTGTAGCATTAACTTTGTAGCAGTATATCAGAGCATTTACTATCATGACGTTTTTGACAAGCATTGTTAACTGTAAATTGATAAATTCTTTATGGTAACTGATGAAAGGCAAGTTTTGCTATTATTGAATTTGGAATATGGAATCTCGTTTCGTTTTCACCACAATTCCACATTTTATCAAATTGTAATGGTACTCAAAACATTGTTCTCTCAATGAAGGATGAGTGTAGCACTAAACATTGCGACGTGTACGACATGAATCTACAGACAACTACCAACGTAAGGGCAGCAGTAAAATTAACAAAAGTAAACTCAATTTTACATATTTAATATACCGACGGCCTAAAAACTATAAGACTAAACTAGTTATGCTAAGACAGCACGTACTTTCTCGCCCGTATTTTCTTGCAAAATTACGCGAAAACCACTGGAATTTTCGAAAAATTAATTATGACCTAATTTCAAAATCTATCTTAGCTCATTTGAAAAATGTTCCTTAGAATAGATTTTATTAAGGAAAAAAATCTCTATCTTTCGTATTTTAGTTGTTGGAAGACTCCGAAAAAAATTGAACTTTTGCAATTTTCGAAAAAATTAGGATTTTCAACGAAAATGGGAGCTGCACCATTCTCTTAACCGTCCTTCACACTATCCAAGAAAAAAATTAATCAAAAACGATGGTGCCGTTTATTTGAAAATTTGGAAATATGTCACAGGGGCTTGATTCAGCTAAAGTACCCCCAAAATTAATATATCGATTTCAAATTCAAGGGGCAGTGACATCAGTCTGATCGATTGATCAATAAAATGCTTTTAAAATGTTTCAAAAATGTCCTAAAAGCAAAGAAAAATGACGTAAAAAATGTTTAAAAAAAACACTTCATATGAACAACTCAAGCTGTTGGATATGTTACTCATGTAATCGAGACTTCTTCCTTTCGTTCAAGTGAACTCAGGTTGCAAACTTTTGGTGTGGTCTGTTCCTTACTAGGAAGTCTCTTTCTATAGATATCCCGAAATCGACCAAACTGACAATGGTGCTAATAAGCGTCACAGGAATCTTAGGTTGCATACTCACAACGGCTGACATTACAATTTCTGAGCAAAGAAATCGAATAGACTATTCAGGAATTCTGTAGAGAACATTTGTTTCATCTCGTAAATATTATTTGCAGCAAGTAACATTAAAATGATATTAAAATTGATGAAATCAGTGAATAATTCTTTAGAAATTACGGAAAAATGACTTATTAGTCGAAATCGACGAAAAACGCAAAAAAAGTTTAAAAATTGGTAATTTCCTTTTCTCATAACATAAAATTAATGTCTACACTAAAAGGCATTGTTCTAAAGTAAAAAGACAAATATGACATTTCATTAAAATCCGCCTCAGTTAAAAAGTAATCACATAACTTTGTTCTCTTCAAAACAAAAATCTATTTTACAATTCAGTAGACAGATGAAGATGAACCAAATGGAATGACACATACCCCTTGTAGACTAGCTATCAGACGAAATTTGTCTTCAGAAACAACAATTTCAAGAGGGGTAACATCGCCCAGGTACCAAATTTTAGTCCATTTTCAGAAATTCACTTTTGTCATCTTCGTACCCCGAGATGGGTATAGGCCTAATTTTAAGCTCGTTTTGAGGGTAATTTTTTCATAATGTTTCTGTACAGAAAATGAATGGAAAAGGGACGTTCATTTCTACGCTCTACTGTTTCGGTATCAAACTGAATGAACGAGATCGAGCGTTTCACACGGTCATTTTGTTTCCTTCCCGCAATCATGATAGAAATATTTCCTCAGGACGCCGCAAAAGGCGTTGAACATAAAACAGTTGAACATTGCATCTATGGTAACTAAGTTAGGTTATATTAGGATTGAGACATTAGAACACAGTACGTTTTATTCCTCACTACACAATCACTTCACATCACAATTCAAATACAATTGAGCGCTCTCGAAACAGTACAAAAGAGACAAAATGCACCACACACATAGCAAACCAGTTACGGAAAGTGATATCAGGAGCGCGGTAGTCAAACTGGATGAAACCTGTTCCAAAATTGAAGCACGCGTCATTGTTTCGTAAAAAATATATCCAGTCTGATTCGTCACTTTTCTGTACCGATGAAAAATGATGAAACAATGTCCGTATAAAACGGACTTTACTTTCCCGATTTCTCGGAAAGTGGGGAGGGCTAAAGAGGCTTACATTATCTCTCGCATCCCTCTAACCACAGACCACGGCAAATAACTCAGTAATCGGTATTCAAATGTCATTGAAAAGAATACAACCTTATTTTCGAGAAAAAATAATTTCTCACTTCGAGAAATAGTATATAAACAAAGTATGGACTGGACATATTCAAATACATAAAAGCAGAGGGAAACCTTGAACGAAGATTGATTTCAACACATGAAAAGGAAATCCTACAGACACACACTCACTTACTCTCTTTCTCGCTCTCTCGCACACGCACACGCACACACCGTATTTATTAGTCACAGTTTTCAATATCTGACACATGCATCCCAGTTATGACTGTGCTATCGTAACTAAGTCAAATGTTTTCGAAGTCAATCGCTTTGGGAGTCTTAACGCTATGCTTAATAAGAATGGTGAATACACATAAACAGAGTTACAATAGGGCATTTCATATTACAAAATTCAAAAATAAATTACTGTAAACAAGTGAGACGTAGATAGCAATAGTGAGCTACGCCACATTTGCTTCAAAATCGCAATATTTACAGGGTGATATAGAATACGTGCAGTCTTTTATCTAATAACGTTGTTAACATTACCAATAAATGGCACATCTTTCCCAATATTTTATCGAGCTTTAATATTCGCTAATATGAAAACTGGAATTTCTGCCGTGCAATAGTGACTCGTATGCCGAGCGTGACGTTTTATTCTTCAGAACAGAGGAAAGTTGCATGGACATGATTATCCTTTAGCACACGGAGGGCGTAAAAGTAGCTGTTCCATGTACGAGTATGTGAAAAAAACAACAAGGAAACGAAAGGATTATCAGGTAGTTCTACAAGAACATTTGTGCCACCAAAGTTGAAGGGGAATGGTTGTGCACTAACAGTAGTCCTACGTACTAACCTCAGAATGGTGTGCATATCATACGCTATCGTTTAATGGGAAAAATTACCCTTCCCAAGAAATATAAAATTGATGACTACAACTCTTCAAATTCTTATTTATTTTATCTCTTAAATCGAAAAGAACGTGACAGAATTTATGAAGGAAGAAAGAAAAATTAAGTAGGGGCGTGTACGGTCAAAATTTTCCCTTTATGCTTGTATAAAAAATGCGATTTCAATGGATAGCGAAAAAATGTTAGTTTTCAATGTAAAAACATCCGACCCCAAGAAATGGTATTTAAAATGATTTTAGGTGTACCAAAAATTTCATAAATATCCTGTTGTTGTTTTTTGCCTTTTCGCTACTTTTTAGAAACTAAGGAGTAAATGATATTTTTTATAAGAGATGTTAGGCTGAGGTGGTGCAGATCTATATTCCATAACAATACTCTTATCACAAACACTACTTATTTGACACAAAAATGTTAACTGTAGTCAGGATATGGCAAATTTTAACAAATCATGAACATAGATAATTTTCAATTGGCCATATTTTCGCGAATTTACATTCAAAATGCTTTTAGATAGTACATAAGTAAAACTTGAAATCCCTACTTTAAGAATTGTGTTGCAATTTAACCATTTCACTGCAAACGGCTGACATTTGAGTCCCGCGCAGTCTGTGGCACTTCTTCAAGATTATTTGAGCCACGCTGCTGTGTGTGATTCATTTATTTACTGTTAGTCCATCTTAAATAAGTTTGTGGTGATATCAGACGGGTTGAGAAGTTACTATATTTAAAGAACTAAGGCTAGTACGGTTTTTGGGAAGCCCATCAGCTACCTAGCTCAGACGAACCTGCTGTGAAGTTTCTAAAGAATGCAATTTGCATCTTCAAATCTAGTTTGCCTCTTTGATTCAGTGAGGATGGAAAATTAGTTTCTTAACTAAGAGAATGCATGACAAGTGAAGTTTGTTTTGATATTAGTCAAAAGGAAACAAATGTTTCTAAATTCTTTTTATTTTGTATTTGGTCATTTATGATAATTAAAATTAAAGAGAACATACTTCATTTCACAGATATTAGCACATTTAAAATTGATGTACGTTTCCAGTAACATCATAACTTTGATTAAGCGTTCATCTCTATAAACGGCCAATTGTTTAGCGTAACCATTGGTGACCACATAAGTCACGGTTCACTGTAGTTGCATTTTCACATCTACTAGTGTCCATTATATATTTTTAAAAATAAAAAAGCAGTACAAGACATAAGTTGGAAAATAAAATATAAATATTATTCAGCCAATATTGCAATGACAAAATAATTTTGTTATATTTCATCAATAACGATTTTTTAAATACGTGATAATATTTAAGTAGGAATTTTTAATGTACATAGTCTAGAGGGAAAAAAATCATTTTAAATTCATAAAGCATCAGTAAAATAATAATGATGATAAGTTTGCTTCTACATGTTGAAAGGTAGTTTTTTCTATTTATTTTCAAATTGTATTATGTTAACTTACCTAAACAATACAAGTAAATTCATCTGCAACATATTGGAGTGTCTTAACTAAGAACTGCAGAGCAGCTGTTGTATCTGTCTCTGGCAATTTGTGAACCATATATCTGCAAACATAATATTGCATATTACTTGTTTAAAATCATTTTGATCCTTGACTGAATTATTTTTAAGAGAACATGTAATTATGTTATTTTTTGTTTTTGTATGTAAAAGTAGAATAATAGCATTTAACATAATTTATTGTATCACCCATCATTTATACATGTGACTACAAAAACTTTTCTTACTTTTGAAAATAAATATTTTCAGAATCTTTCTTCAAAAATTATAATGTAATATTTTTAGGCTGAGAATTGATTTTTGATATATCAGTCTGTTTTCACCAAGATAGTGCTAAGCATTATCCCTTTCATATTTATGTATTACTAAATTATTATTATTATTATTATTATTATTATTATTATTATTATTATTATTATTATTATTATTATTATTATTATTATTATCGACTGCAATTACCAGATTATTTCGGATTGATAATTCATTGCTTTATTACCTTTGAAAATGTAACTATGCACGGGACAGGATTAAGGATGGAGAAAATGCACCTGAAAGTACCAAGATTTTAACTTTTAAGGAAAAGTCATCTCTGTTTGCTCCAGGCTTGAACCTGTTGACATATAATTGACTTTTACTCTCAACTGGTACCCAAACACCTTCTTTTCGGTGCCTAGATTCCAATCGGTCAAAACAACATATTCTGTTATTACTTTCAAATTTGTATGTGTAGCGAATTTATTATATCCGATAATCACAAACACTATCAATTCATATTCAATTTTATTATTTCCAATCTTTTATGATAGGAGCAAGAGCGATATATTATGAACTTCTAAACGTAAAATGGAAACGTGATTTATTCCATTTACGATATCCCGTTCTGCAGAAGTATTAGTATTGTCTCAAACATTTTTTGTACTTCATTCCTTTCTTGTTATATATTTAACTTACAAAACTTATTGTGTAAAATATAATTTACTATATCAGAGGTCATCAAGTGTTTGGAAATGTTATATTTGTTTATGATAGTCCTTCTGGTTGAGCATTTGTAGTTAGTCTTATATGTCTAAACTTTCAGGAGGAAAAGGATTGGCGTATGGTCCACTAGTTCCTGATGAAACGTATGATGATATCACTCACACAAAAGAGGCCACTGATTTTTCAAATCAATTAGACAAAATGAATCTTACACTCAGAAGAGAAGTACAAGAACAAATAGGCGATTCGAACAAAGTTCAACTCACTGCTAGTGATATGACGTTACCCTGGAGAAAGCAAAAATCTACACTGCCTATGGCACCTTGGAGGAAAGCGAAGGAGCGTTCATCAGTCCATACATTTGAGGATCATGAAAAAACTGGAGGAAAAGTTATTAAACAGAAAACATGGACTGATCAAATAGCACAAAAGAAGAAGCTTTCTACGGAAATAATTCAAAAAGATACACAAAAAGGTACACACGAACTAGAATTGAATCAAGAGCTAGTGACTGACGTAGTTAAAGACGAAGATTTAGTAAACGAAGAAGAACAACGTACAAGTCGATTGCCATGGTTACGAGAAAAGGAACCCAAAATTCCAGAACAAGAAAAAGAACAAATATATTTAAAGCCTGGTGCTCGTAAACCGCAAGAAAAAGAAGAGAGGCCAGAAGTGGTTCTGAAACCTGTGAAACGTCTTCCAAAAGAAAATGAATCAAGGGAAGAGGTCACATTGAAACCATTCCAGAAGGATATAAGGGAAAAAGAGAAAGCTGGAGAGACCTCAGACACACTAGTGAATGAAGAGTCAACTGCAGAATTCAAGACTGACGAAACACAAATAACACATAAAGAGAAAAGGCCCAAAGCTTCCCAAACTATACCTGATAGACGCAGCAAAGACCAACGACCTGATGAAAAAGAAGAAGTACTTTTAAAACCAGTAAAGCCCTCGAGAAGAGAAATTCAAAAAGACCAAATAGAAATTGTTACTTTGAAACCTGTACTGAAGGACACAGATAGGCGGGAAGAAGAAAAATCGGATATTATCCTCAAACACCACGAAAATATAGCAAAACCGGAAACAGAAGGCGTTCCTGAGATAGAAATAAAGGAGGCAGCTCCTCAAAAGTCTGAATTACCTTGGCGCCGTAGAAAACCAATGCAGCAAACTGACAAAATTAACGCACTGACGGACATACCAGTTTCCGAAGACGATTTACAACCAGAAACGGTACCTGAAGAAGCTAAAGGTAAAGATGCTCTAACAGACGACGAACAAAGTATTAATCGTGTACCCTGGCTTCGAGGAAAGAAACCCAAAAAACCTGAACAAGAAACAGAACAGATAAAATTAAAGCCTGGAGCTCGTAAACCAACAAAAGAAGAGGACAAATCCGAACATGTTCTGAAACCTGTAAAACCTCTTCCGATTGATGATGCGCCGAAAGAGGAAGTTTCATTAAAACCTTTCAAAATTGACAGTAAAGAGGTTAAGAAAGAGAAAGATAAACTTGATACTACGATAAAACAACAGCCAATGGTTGATATCAAGGTACCGACTAAGAAACCCAAGGAACCAACAGACATCCCTGTTCCCGAAGACGCACCTGAGGTACAATCAGTACCAGTTCCTGAGGTAATAAAAGATGAACCTGTAAAGGAGGAGGAAGAGGAACACATTAGTCGTGTTCCCTGGCTTAGAGGAAAGAAGCCCAAGAAACCTGAACAGGAAACCGAACAGATTCAATTGAAACCTGGTGCTCGTAGACCACAAGAACAAGAAGAGAAGCCTCAAGTGGTTCTGAAACCTGTGAAACGCCTTCCCAAAGATGAGGTACCGAAAGAGGAAGTAATATTGAAACCATTCCAAAAAGATAGAACAGTAGATGACACATACGAGGAAAAAACGGACACGCAATTACTGCACATAGTGACGGAAGAGAACGTAGAAAAAATTAGAAAGCCAACCACGAAAAAAACTAAAGATGATAAAGCACCCAAAAGTAAATATGAAACGCCAACAGACGGAGTGATGAAAGATGAAATTAGTGAGGTGCATTTGAAACCAATACCAGCAAAAACTGTAGATAAGCCTGAAGAAAAACTAGAAACAGTTCTATTAAAACCCGTAGAAAAAGATATTAAGCCTCAGACAAAAGAGCAAACAAAAACTGTTCTTAAACCCGTAGAGAAGACAGATTCAAAACCAGATAGTGAACTTGTTGTGGAAGAACAAGAAGAGGAAGAAGTGACACAAAAGACTGAGTTACCTTGGCGGCGCAGAAAACCAAAAGTTCCCACTGAGAAACCCAAGGCACCAGACATCCCTGTTCCCGAAGACGCACCTGAGGTACAACCCGTGCCAGTTCCTGAGATAGTAAAAGATGAACCTGTAAAGGAGGACGAAGAGGAACACATTAGTCGTGTACCCTGGCTTAGAGGGAAGAAGCCCAAGAAACCTGAACAGGAAACCGAACAGATTCAATTGAAACCTGGTGCTCGAAGACCACAAGAACAAGAAGAGAAGCCTCAAGTGGTTCTGAAACCTGTGAAACGCCTTCCCAAAGATGAAGTACCGAAAGAAGAAGTAATATTGAAACCATTCCAAAAAGAGAGAACCGAAGATGACACATACGAGGAAGAAACGGACACGCAATTCCTGCACAAAGCGACGGAAGAGATCGTAGAAAAAATTAAAAAGCCAACCACGAAAAAACCGAAAGATGATAAAGGACCCAAAAGTAAGTATGAAACGCCAACAGAAGAAGTGATGAAAGATGAAATTAGTGAGGTGCATTTGAAACCAATACCAGCAAAAACTGTAGATAAGCCTGAAGAAAAACTAGAAACAGTTATATTAAAACCCGTAGAAAAAGATATTAAGCCTCAGACAAAAGACCAAACAAAAACTATTCTTAAACCCGTAGAGAAAACAGATTCAAAACCCGATGGGGAACTTGTTGTGGAAGAACAAGAAGAGGAAGAAGTGACACAAAAGACTGAGTTACCTTGGCAGCGCAGAAAACCAAAAGTTCCCACTCAGAAACCCAAGGCACCAGACATCCCTGTTCCCGAAGACGCACCTGAGGTACAACCCGTGCCAGTTCCTGAGGTAGTAAAAGATGAACCTATAAAGGAGGACGAAGAGGAACACATTAGTCGTGTACCCTGGCTTAGAGGAAAGAAGCCCAAAAAACCTGAACAGGAAACCGAACAGATTCAATTGAAACCTGGTGCTCGTAGACCACAAGAACAAGAAGAGAAGCCTGAAGTGGTTCTGAAACCTGTGAAACGCCTTCCCAAAGATGAGGTACCGAAAGAGGAAGTAATATTGAAACCTTTCCAAAAAGAGAGAGTAGATGACACATACGAGGAAGAAACGGATACGCAATTACTGCACAAAGTTACAGAAGAGAACGTAGAAAAAATTAAAAAGCCAACCACGAAAAAACCTAAAGATGATAAAGCACCCAAAGGTAAATATGAAACGCTAATAGACGAAGTGATAAAAGATGAAGTTAGCGAGGTGCATTTGAAACAAATTCCGGCAAAAACTGTAGATAAGCCGGAAGAAAAACCGGAAACAGTTATGTTAAAACCCGTAGAAAAAGATATTAAGCCTCAGACAAAAGAGCAAACAAAAACTCCTCTTAAAGCCGTAGAGAAGACAGATTCAAAGCCAGATGGTGAACATGTTGTGGAAGAACAAGAAGAGGAAGAAGTGACACAAAAGACTGAGTTACCTTGGCGGCGCAGAAAACCAAAAGTTCCCACTGAGAAACCCAAGGCACCAGGCATCCCTGTTCCCGAAGGCGCACCTGAGGTACAACCCGTGCCAGTTCCTGCGGTAGTAAAAGATGAACCTGTAAAGGACGAGGAAGAGGAACACATTAGTCGTGTACCCTGGCTTAGAGGAAAGAAGCCCAAGAAACCTGAACAGGAAACCGAACAGATTCAATTGAAACCTGGTGCTCGAAGACCACAAGAACAAGAAGAGAAGCAAGAAGTGGTTCTGAAACCTGTGAAACGCCTTCCCAAAGATGAGGTACCGAAAGAAGAAATAATATTAAAACCATTCCAAAAAGAGAGAACAGTAGATGACACATACGAGGAAGAAACGGATACGCAATTACTTCTCAAATTGACGAAAGAGATCGCAGAAAAAACTAAAAAACCAATCACGAAAAAACCTAAAGATGATAAAGCACCGAAAAGTAAATATGAAACGCCAACAGAAGAAGTGATAAAAGATGAAATTAGCGAGGTGCATTTGAAACAAATCCCGGCAAAAACTGTAGATAAGCCTGAAGAAAAACCGGAAACAGTTATGTTAAAACCCGTAGAAAAAGATATTAAGCCTCAGACAAAAGACCAAACAAAAACTATTCTTAAACCCGTAGAGAAGACAGATTCAAAGCCAGATGGTGAACTTGTTGTGGAAGAACAAGAAGAGGAAGAAGTGACACAAAAGACTGAGTTACCTTGGCGGCGCATAAAACCAAAAGTTCCCACTGAGAAACCCAAGGCACCGACTGACATCCCTGTTCCCGAAGACGCACCTGAGGTACAACCCGTGCAAGTTCCTGAGGTAATAAAAGATGAACCTGTAAAGGAGGACGAAGAGGAACATATTAGTCGTGTACCCTGGCTTAGAGGAAAGAAGCCCAAGAAACCTGAACAGGAAACCGAACATATTCAATTGAAACCTGGTGCTCGTAGACCACAAGAACAAGAAGAGAAGCCTCAAGTGGTTCTGAAACCTGTGAAACGCCTTCCCAAAGATGAGGTACCGAAAGAGGAAGTAATATTGAAACCTTTCCAAAAAGAGAGAACAGTAGATGACACATACGAGGAAGAAACGGATACGCAATTACTGCACAAAGTTACAGAAGAGAACGTAGAAAAAATTAAAAAGCCAACCACGAAAAAACCTAAAGATGATAAAGCACCCAAAGGTAAATATGAAATGCTAATAGACGAAGTGATAAAAGATGAAATTAGCGAGGTGCATTTGAAACAAATACCAGCAAAAACTGTAGATAAGCCTGAAGAAAAACCGGAAACAGTTATGTTAAAACCCGTAGAAAAAGATATTAAGCCTCAGACAAAAGAGCAAACAAAAACTATTCTTAAACCCGTAGAGAAAACAGATTCAAAACCGGATGGTGAACTTGTTGTGGAAGAACAAGAATTGGAAGAAGTGACACAAAAGACTGAGTTACCTTGGCGGCGCAGAAAACCAAAAGTTCCCACTGAGAAACCCAAGGCACCAGACATCCCTGTTCCCGAAGAAACACCTGAGGTACAACCCGTGCCAGTTCCTGAGGTAGTAAAAGATGAACCTGTAAAGGAGGAGGAAGAGGAACACATTAGTCGTGTACCCTGGCTTAGAGGGAAGAAGCCCAAGAAACCTGAACAGGAAACCGAACAGATTCAATTGAAACCTGGTGCTCGTAGACCACAAGAGCAAGAAGAGAAGCCTGAAGTGGTTCTAAAACCTGTGAAACGCCTGACCAAAGATGAGGTACAGGAAGAAAAAGTAATATTGAAACCATTCCAAAAAGAGAGAACCGAAGATGACACATACGAGGAAGAAACGGATACGCAATTACTTCTCAAATTGACGAAAGAGATCGTAGAAAAAACTAAAAAGCCAACCACGAAAAAACCTAAAGATGATAAAGCACCCAAAGGTAAATATGAAACGCCAACAGAAGAAGTGATAAAAGATGAAATTAGCGAGGTGCATTTGAAACAAATTCCGGCAAAAACTGTAGATAAGCTGGAAGAAAAACCGGAAACAGTTATGTTAAAACCCGTAGAAAAAGATATTAAGCCTCAGACAAAAGAGCAAACAAAAACTCCTCTTAAAGCCGTTGAGAAGACAGATTCAAATCCAGATGGTGAACTTGTTGTGGAAGAACAAGAAGAGGAAGAAGTGACACAAAAGACTGAGTTACCTTGGCGGCGCAGAAAACCAAAAGTTCCCACTGAGAAACCCAAGGCACCAGACATCCCTGTTCCCGAAGAAACACCTGAGGTACAACCCGTGCCAGTTCCTGCGGTAGTAAAAGATGAACCTGTAAAGGAGGAGGAAGAGGAACACATTAGTCGTGTACCCTGGCTTAGAGGAAAGAAGCCCAAGAAACCTGAACAGGAAACCGAACAGATTCAATTGAAACCTGGTGCTCGTAGACCACAAGAACAAGAAGAGAAGCCAGAAGTGGTTCTGAAACCTGTGAAACGCCTTCCCAAAGATGAGGTACCGAAAGAAGAAATAATATTAAAACCATTCCAAAAAGAGAGAACAGTAGATGACACATACGAGGAAGAAACGGATACGCAATTACTGCACAAAGTGATGGAAGAGAACGTGGAAAAAACTAAAAAACCAATCACGAAAAAACCTAAAGATGATAAAGCACCCAAAAGTAAATATGAAACGCCAACAGAAGAAGTGATAAAAGATGAAATTAGCGAGGTGCATTTGAAACAAATTCCGGCAAAAACTGTAGATAAGCCGGAAGAAAAACCGGAAAAAGTTATGTTAAAACCCGTAGAAAAAGATATTAAGCCTCAGACAAAAGAGCAAACAAAAACTCCTCTTAAACCCGTAGAGAAGACAGATTCAAAGCCAGATGGTGAACTTGTTGTGGAAGAACAAGAAGAGGAAGAAGTGACACAAAAGACTGAGTTACCTTGGCGACGCAGAAAACCAAAAGTTCCCACTGAGAAACCCAAGGCACCGACTGACATCCCTGTTCCCGAAGACGCACCTGAGGTACAACCCGTGCCAGTTCCTGCGGTAATAAAAGATGAACCTGTAAAGGAGGAGGAAGAGGAACACATTAGTCGTGTACCCTGGCTTAGAGGAAAGAAGCCCAAGAAACCTGAACAAGAAACCGAACAGATTCAATTGAAACCTGGTGCTCAAAGACCACAAGAACAAGAAGAGAAGTCAGAAGTGGTTCTGAAACCTGTGAAACGCCTTCCCAAAGATGAGGTACCGAAAGAAGAAATAATATTAAAACCATTCCAAAAAGAGAGAACACTAGATGACACATACGAGGAAGAAACGGATACGCAATTACTTCTCAAATTGACGAAAGAGATCGTAGAAAAAACTAAAAAACCAATCACGAAAAAACCTAAAGATGATAAAGCACCCAAAAGTAAATATGAAACGCCAACAGAAGAAGTGTTAAAAGATGAAATTAGCGAGGTGCATTTGAAACAAATCCCGGCAAAAACTGTAGATAAGCCTGAAGAAAAACCGGAAACAGTTATGTTAAAACCCGTAGAAAAAGATATTAAGCCTCAGACAAAGGACCAAACAAAAACTATTCTTAAACCCGTAGAGAAGACAGATTCAAAGCCAGATGGTGAACTTGTTGTGGAAGAACAAGAAGAGGAAGAAGTGACACAAAAGACTGAGTTACCTTGGCGGCGCAGAAAACCAAAAGTTCCCATTGAGAAACCCAAGGCACCAGACATCCCTGTTCCCGAAGACGCACCTGAGGTACAACCCGTGCCAGTTCCTGCGGTTGTAAAAGATGAACCTGTAAAGGGGGAGGAAGAGGAACACATTAGTCGTGTACCCTGGCTTAGAGGAAAGAAGCCCAAGAAACCTGAACAGGAAACCGAACAGATTCAATTGAAACCTGGTGCTCGAAGACCACAAGAACAAGAAGAGAAGCCAGAAGTGGTTCTGAAACCTGTGAAACGCCTTCCCAAAGATGAAGTGCCCATAGAAGATGTAGTATTGAAACCGTTCCAAAAAGAGAGGACGATAGATGAGACAGTTGACGAGAATACAGACGTTAAAATACTGCTCAATGATACAGATGACAGTGTAGCAAAAATCAAAAAACCTAAAACGAAAAAACCTACGGACGATAAAGGCACCAAATCAGTAATACAGGAGCCAACAAAGGAAGAAATCAGAAGTGAAGTTGAGGAGGTGCTTTTGAAACCCGTGCCCGCAGAAACTGAAGATAAGCCTGCAGAAAAATCACAAGCAATTGTATTAAAACCAGCAAGAAAAGATATAAAACCAGATGCAGAAGGAAAATCGAAAACTGTTCTTAAACCTTTAGAGAAGAAAGATACAGGACCAGAAGGTGAACTTGTGGAAGAACAAGAGGAGGAAGAGGTGACTCATAAGACTGAGTTACCTTGGCGGCGTAGAAAACCAAAAGTTCCCACTGAGAAAACCATGGCACCGACTGACGTCCCTGTTCCCGAAGACGTACCTGAGGTACAACACGTGCCAGTTCCTGAGCTAGTAAAAGACGAACCTGTAAAGGAGGACGAAGAGGAACACATTAGTCGTGTACCATGGCTTAGAGGAAAGAAGCCCAAGAAACCTGTACAGGAAACCGAAGAGATTCAATTGAAACCTGGTGCTCATAGACCAAAAGAAGATGAAGAGAAGCTCGAAGTTGTTTTGAAACCTGTGAAACGCCTTCCCAAAGATGAAGTGCCCAAAGAAGAAGTAATACTGAAACCTTTCCAGACAGACAGAACAATAGATGAGGAGAAAACAGACTCGCAAATTCTGCTTGAAGATTCAAAAGAACTAGTAGCAAAAATTAAAAAGCCCAAAACGAAAAAACCTAAAGACGATAATCGTCCCAAATCTGTATTTGAGCAACCTACAGAGAAAGCTGTAGGTAGTGAAATTGAGGAAGTGCGTTTGAAACCGGTACCAGCAGAAACTGTGGATAAGTCTGCAGACAAACCAGAAACAGTTACATTAAAACCAGTAAAAAAGGAGATAAAACCAGAAGCAGAAGAGAAATCGAAAACTGTTCCCAAGCCCCAAGAAAAGAAAGATTCAAAACCAGAAGGTGAACGTCTTGTGGAAGAAAAAGAAGAGGAAGAAGTGACAGAAAAGACAGAATTACCTTGGCGGCGGAGAAAACCAAAAGTTCCCACTGAGAAACCCAAGGGACCCACTGACATTCCTGTTCCCGAAGAAACACCTGAGGTACAACCAGTACCAGTTCCTGAAGTAGTAAAAGATGAACCTGTAAAGGAGGACGAAGAGGAACACATTAGTCGTGTACCCTGGGTTAGAGGGAAGAAGCCCAAGAAACCGGAACAGGAAAAAGAACAAATTCAATTAAAACCTGGTGCTCGTAGACCACAAGAAGAAGAAGAGAAGCCTGAAGTGGTTCTGAAACCTGTGAAACGCCTTCCAAAAGACGAGGTGACGAAAGAAGAAATAATATTGAAGCCATTCCAAATAGAGAGACCAATAGATGACACATTAGAGAAAGAAACAGACACACAACTCATACACAAAATTTCGGAAGAATGTGTTGAAAAAATTAAAAAGCCTAAAACGAAAAAATCTAAAGACGATAAACGCCCCAAATCTGTATTTGAGCAGCCTGCAACGGAAGAAGGAAGTAGTGAAATTGAGGAAGTGCATTTGAAACCTGTACCAGCGGATGCTATGGAGAAGATTACCGACAAACCAGAAAAAGTTATATTAAAACCAATAGAAAACGACAGAATACCAGACGTCGAAGAGAAATCAAAAACTGTTCCCAAACCCTATGAGGAAGATGCAAAACCAGAAAGTGAACGTCTTGTGGAAGAAAAAGAAGAGGAAGAAGTGACACAAAAGACTGAGTTACCTTGGCGGCGCAGAAAACCAAAAGTTCCCACTGAGAAACCTAAGGCACCGACTGACATCCCTGTTCCCGAAGACGTACCTGAAGTACAACCAGTGCCAGTTCCTAAGGTAGTAAAAGATGAACCTGTGAAGGAGGACGAAGAGGAACACATTAGTCGTGTACCATGGCTTAGAGGAAAGAAGCCCAAGAAACCTGTACAGGAAACCGAAGAGATTCAATTGAAACCTGGTGCTCATAGACCAAAAGAAGATGAAGAGAAGCTCGATGTTGTTTTGAAACCTGTGAAACGCCTTCCCAAAGATGAAGTGCCCAAAGAAGAAGTAACACTGAAACCTTTCCAGACAGACAGAACAATAGATGAGAAGAAAACAGACTCGCAAATTCTGCTTGAAGATTCAAAAGAACTAGTGGCAAAAATTAAAAAGCCCAAAACGAAAAAACCTAAAGACGATAATCGCCCCAAATCTGTATTTGAGCAACCTACAGAGAAAGCTGTAGGTAGTGAAATTGAGGAAGTGCATTTGAAACCGGTACCAGCAGAAACTGTGGATATGTCTGCAGACAAACCAGAAACAGTTACATTAAAACCAGTAGAAAAGGAGATAAAACCAGAAGCAGAAGAGAAATCGAAAACTGTTCCCAAGCCCCAAGAAAAGAAAGATTCAAAACCAGAAGGTGAACGTCTTGTGGAAGAAAAAGAAGAGGAAGAAGTGACACAAAAGACTGAGTTACCTTGGCGGCGCAGAAAACCAAAAGTTCCCACTGAGAAACCCAAGGTACCGACTGACATTCCTGTTCCCGAAGAAACACCTGAGGTACAACCAGTACCAGTTCCTGAAGTAGTAAAAGATGAACCTGTAAAGGAGGACGAAGAAGAACACATTAGTCGTGTACCCTGGGTTAGAGGGAAGAAGCCCAAGAAACCGGAACAGGAAAAAGAACAAATTCAATTAAAACCTGGTGCTCGTAGACCACAAGAAGAAGGAGAGAAGCCTGAAGTGATTCTGAAACCTGTTAAACAACTTCCAAAAGAAGATGTGCCGGATGAGAAAGTTTTGTTAATGCCATTCCATGAGGACAAAACGATTGATACAACACATGAAGGAAAACCTGTCATTTCTGAGGAGCAGAAACTCGATGAAAAAGTCAGTAAGCCTGGAAAGAAAATACCTAAAGATGTTAAACCATCTAGAAAGATTTCTGGGAAGCCTATAAATGAAGAGATACCTTGTGAATCTGAAGAGGTGCATTTGAAGCCTGTACCAGCAGAAAGTGTAGACATTCCTGCAGACAAGATAGAAATTGTTAAATTGAAACCTGCTGAGAAGAATGTATTGCCACAAGAAGAACAACAACCAAAAATCATTTCGGAAACTAAACACGAAAGTGAACTTGTTGTGGAAAAAGAAAAAGAGGAAAATATCATCCAGAAAATAAAGTTACCTTGGCAACGTCGAGAACCGAAATCGATAACTGATACCTCTGATGACGTTGGCCTTTTGAAACCTGTGACTCCTGAGCAGCCAGCATCTTCAAATGAATTAGTTCCCATGCTAGTTGAAAATATTGCTACAGATAGTGTAGAGGAACTGAAAACTGAGTCACTTATTGTTTTTAAATCTTCTGAAAAGAATGATACACCGGCACGTTTGACACCTGGGAAGGAGGATGAAACACCCTTTACAGACCTTCCAGGCTCAGAATGGCAACAAGAACTGAAAGTAGAAACTGTATCTTTGAAGAGAAAGAGTTTACGCCAGAAAAATTCTGTTCATGAAAAGGAGGGTCGTCCACTGACTGATCTTGAAATAATATCCCAGAAACGTGGTGTACAAGACGATGTTAAATTTTCGGAAGAATCTCTACTTGTTGATACTGAGAGAGTTGAAGATCAGTTGATACTCCCTTCATTAAGGAAGGAAGATATTTCATTGAGTTTGACTAATGCTTTACCTCCTCATTTTATTAAACATTTGGAACCAAACATTGTGAAAGTTAATGAAAAAGCTATATTTACCTGTAAAGTTGATGGTACACCTTTCCCTAATATCAAGTGGTTTCGTAATAAGAAGGAAATTGTTTGTACAAAGAGAATAAAGAAAAATGTTTATGAGACAACGGCTTCCTTAGAAATTTATAATATTCAGGAAGAAGATGTTGGTGTGTATTCCTGCCAAGCCCAAAACATTGCAGGAGTAGCAACTTCCTCTACTAATTTAATACTTTTAGGTACGTGAAGATGATTTTACATTTGTCATAAATGTGTTTGTTGAGTGGTATATTTTTTAATCTTTTTTTTGTTGTTGTTGTTGTTGTTGTTGTTTTTTGTTGTTTTTTTGTTTTTTTTTAACTGAGTTTTTTAAACTTATCTAATTTTTGTTTTCTGTTATAACTAGCCCATCGAGAAATGCTGTGTTAATTACACTGTACTGCATGCTTTACTTTAGTTTCATTTTTCATTTCAGATATATTTATTACCAGATTATTTTGGTGTGTTTTGCATGACTGACTATTCTTATTTTATGGAGCAAAAATTTATTTTATTTTTATGCTTGTTCTAATAACACGGTTCTCTAGCAAAGAGCACAATCTTCCTTTGTGTGTTTTCTTAATACAGACTATTAATGAAAATTGGTATTAATTTCTGGATAAAGTACAAAGGACACTTGTTTATTGAAAAGAGATTAGGATGAGTTAAATAAGGATCTTTTTGTTATCTCTCATTTTTTACATTGTGTCCTTTAATAATAGTGCTATATAATATTTCAGACAATATTTTCGCTATAAACACCTCTTCAAAATTATTTTTAATAATATTAATGATGGAATTATATAAATGCACATAATCTTACTTATTATAAAGTGGTATTATATAAATAATTGGAATATAAATAAAAATTTCTCAGCTTTCAATCAAACATAATTTTAATGTCATTTTTCAAAAGCCCCTTTTGAAAGGTACTAATAGATGGTATAAAATATATATATATAACATTCTTTTTCATCTTCTAATTTGTTGTAGGAGAAGAAGAAACTGGTATTGCTCCACATTTTATTAAGCCTCTGCAAGTACCAAAAATAAGTTTTGAACAACCACTAGTATTAGAATGTGTTGTTGTTGGAACACCAGTTCCTGTTTTGAGATGGTTTGCTAAAAATCAGGAAATTATACCAAAGGAAGGAAAAGAAGTTTCATACAATTCTGAGTTGGGTATTGCAACTCTGAAGATCTTGAAACCCACATCAGAAGACTTCTGTTTTTATAGCATTGAAGCATGTAACACATTTGGCTCTGCAAAATGCAGTATAGATCTTATTTTTGGTTAGTTTATGCATTAGTCTTTGCACATGTTATTGTAAAGAAGTGTTGGTAAGAAAAATTTTGACCCAAATTTATTTTAGGTGAAGAAACCAAAATATGTCAGCCTACAGTTCTTCAAGCTCCAAAAATTACAAAACCATTGGAAGCAAAAGTGGTATGTACTGGAGAGCCAATAACATTGGAATCTGAATTTGAAGGTATTCCTTTACCTGATGTTAAATGGTATCACAATGGCAAAGAAATAAAATTAACAAAACATATCAAAATTACAACAGTTGGATATAAAACAAATCTTCATATAACTGAAACTCAGAGGACTAATAGTGGAAAATACGAAATACAAGTGGTCAATTGTGCAGGAGATGCTCGTAGTTCTGGCACTATTTCAGTAACAGGTAATATTGAGAGTATATTGCATAGTACCATTTTCCTGTTCTCTCAAAAACAAATAACTCAATTTTATACTTTTGTAGAACCACAACCTGAAATGAAAGAAGTGAAACCCCCACGATTTGTGAAACCTCCTAAACCTCAAATTGTTGCTGAAGGAGAAGTTGTCATTCTGGAGACACTTGTAGAGTCACATCCAATTTGCTCTTTTCATTGGTTTCAACATTCTTTTCCTGTTAAGGTAAATGGGCCTACTAATCCATCAAAATTGTATATTATATTCAGAATATACATTTTTTCATTTATTCATTTTTGAACTTGTTGTTATACACACATTGTTTTTATCTTTCAGTCATCTCCTGAATTACGTGTAGTGTCAACAGGCAATCATTCAATTTTGTTAATTGATAAAGCTACTACACATCATGGTGGTACATACACTTGCAGGGCTGAGAATGTAGGTGGCTCTGTTACATATTCAGCTACAGTTAATGTGCTGCCTGAACCTGCTTATGAAGAAGTCAAAGAACTTGAATCACCTCGTTTTGTGAAGAAACTTGCTTCCATACGAATTATGGATGGAGAAGAATTGAATCTGACTTGCCAGGTGAAGTAATATATAAAATATAAGTCATGTTAATTGTTAATCATGTTAATATTTTTCATATTTCTCAACACTTTAGACAGGTAGAAATAATTATGAATATTACAGGTTGTTGGAAAACCTACTCCACATATAACATGGCTTCATAAAAATAAACCCCTTAAAGAAGCAAAGGATGTTACAATCTACCAAGATAGTGAAGGTGTTTGTAAATTAAGCATTCAAGAAGTTTTCCCAGAAGATGCAGGAGAATATACTTGTTATGCTGAAAATCCAGTGGGTGAAGCTGTATGTTCTGCATCGCTTGTTGTAGAAGGTATTTTATTTAATAAAGCATTATTTTAATTTCATATATATAAAAATGTGAAACAGTACATTACAAAGGACATTCTTTAATTTGCAGCCTATGAATATGTACCTGATTCTGAAATAGCATCTGTGACAATAGGGACATCTATGATTATAGAAAAAAGTAGTTCTGAGGAAGATGTACTTGAAAAGGTAACTTAGACTGCATTATATTCCCTAACAACAATAATACGTATTTTAGGGAGTGAATAAAATAATTAAGCATGTATATTTTAACATTTGTAAAGTGTTTCTTGATATTCTTTGTAATGTAAAATAATCAACTAGTTTGTACTACTTTTGAGCAAACTAATTGTGTTCACTTGTATTTTCACTTCATACATGTATGATCATTGTCTTCTATAGCATTTTTTGATTTTATAAAATGGTGAATGCTGTGAAATTATTACTGAATTTACTAAAAATAACTGTAAAAGTCAGAAAATTGGGAATATAGAATAATAATAAAAATAGGAAAATACTAGTTTGAACACATTTGTGAATAAATCTAATTAATATAATAAAAGTCACTCCATACAGAAATAGACAAATATTTTCCTGACCCCTTCAATTTGGTTAACTAAATATATCTACTAGTTTTCATCTAAAAACAACCAGGAAGACAGTTATTTAAGTGAAATGATGGTCTTTCTCATGGATTTTACTACATGCTGATTTTAATGGCAAATTCATGGAAAAGAGAGATACCCTACCTTCAAACTAAATAATATAATAATCACGAAGGAGTCATAGTAATTATACATCAGATTTAAAGAGTCTGTCTAGCTAGTGCTATAATGAGATTGTTGTCTTGAAACAATTTTACTAGCACATGCATGGTTTTGGAGTTTCTTTTTCTAATGATTGTTGTGTTTTGCTTTGATGATTGTTTGTGTCATCTGAAAAAAAACAAAAAAAAACCTGTTGTGTTATTTCTTAAAGCCAAAGGCTGGTCATTTATGTGTATTAGGAATAATATTGGCCCCAGGATGGATCCTTGCAGGACTCCACAATGTATTATCTGAGAGCAGGAATAGTATGAGGAAATCTTGTTTTCTGTAATGTGCTGAAGTGTAACTACTTAGCTGTAGTTTTATAAATAATTTGATCCTTTGGCCTATGATGCCTTGAATCCCTAGCATTTCTGGTTTTGTTAAAAGTATGTGACAGTCAATGATGTCAAAGGCTTTTAACAAATGTAAGAAAAGGCTATTGGGAATTTCCTTCTGATTTAATGCAATATGTCATTTAAAAAGGAGGAGTTGGCTGTGTCTGTGGATCTATCACTGTTGAAGTCATGTTGGGTATATGTGAGAACGTTATTTGCATTGAAAAAATGTTCCCGTTTATTCTTGAAATTCTCAAAATACATTAGGGTTTGATTTGCTAAATACATACGTATTTAAAATACTTCAAATACTCATAATACAGTAAATATAACAACATATTATATATATATATATATATATATATATATATATATATATATATATATACATATATATACATATATATACATATACATATATATACATACACCATAATACATATGAGAGAGAAAAAAGATATTAGTTACAAATATTATTATATATAGTATACGTATATATATACTATTATATAGTATATATATATACAGTACACAGTATATATATATATATATATATATATATATATATATATATATATATATATTATATATATATATATATAGAAAAACAATCATTCAACCGGCATGGATGATTATAAACTAATCTTATAACAAACATTTTGTTTCATTGGATAATTGTTCACCATTTTTAATAAATTTGAGCTTTTATTATTGTTTCAATGAGGTGCATTTACTAGCAGATTCAAACAAAAAGAAACTATCCTCATTATCTTCTTCACCTGTATTTAAAGTATTTATTTTTTTTATTTCACCTGTTTTATGTATTTCAATACATTTCCAAAATACATGTTCACAAAACTCAAAAATACAGTTTCTCAAATACAAAATGTATTTAAAATACATATTTCTAATACAAATAATACTGCCCAACTCTGTTTATACTTATTATAATTTCAAGGTATTATCATCATCATTATTAATTTTGAGGTACTTCTCATTTTAATGAATTTGTTACTGGAAACAGCCTACTGCAAAACCCCCAGGAAACATTAATATATAACTCAAATAACTGTCTTCTTACTATTTTTAGATAAAAAGTAGTAGATACATTGATTTCCAACTTAATGAAATGAATTGGAGAAAATTTTTTTGTTTTTTGTATGGAATGACCCAAAACATTCATGAGTTATAAGGCATGATTTTGTCTTTTTAGAAATGTTTGAGAAAACTGTTTATTTGACTGAGATATTACTAGATATATTATAATTAAATATTTTTACACAGTATTTGTTTATAATTTAATCTTATGAATAACATTTATTAAGGAATATTGTAAGTGGATAATTTATTGCTATATCTGTTTCTAAACAAATTATTAATGATATTTCAGGAAAGTTTGCCAATGCAGCAAACACAATTAAGTAAGGCCCCACATTTCACCACTAAGTTACCAGAAATTGTACCTATCCGGAATGGTGAGCTTACAAGGTAATGCTTTTAAAATCTTAAATCAGTACCTTCTTAAAAGAAAATAATGTAAGATGTATGTCTCTGTAAGTCTTAAGATTTTGTAAATTTCATAGCACTGATATGGATACACTTTTCAGTACCTTAAAAGTTTAAAGAAATGTTTCTATTCTTAAATAGCTTATGATAATTTTCTTTTTATCTCCTTGATTTTTTAACTTAATCTTGATTTTTGTCATCATATTAATGTTTATTAATGTTCAGATACAATTGTGGATAAATTTTATCCACAAATTAAATGAAAATATTACATTGAGTCCACTCCTAAATAGTACAGTTTTCCACTGGTTAATAACCATTAATAATGTAATTCATCAAAAATGTCATTAATAACTGTGACATCATTTGAGGATTCAAGTTACTGTTCAGATGCAAATGAAAGAGTATCTTTACATTTCTCACATTGGACTGAAACTGCTTAATAGCGTCTCCTATATTATTCAGTCATATACATACCTTTTACAACTCTCACACACAACCAATCTTTATAAATTAGGTCTCTAAAGAAACAGAATTTCATGGAGGCATGACAAATTGCACTTTGACTTTAAAATATGAAGGATTTGTTTAAAAAACGCATCTAAATATTAATGTCAAATGCAACCTGCAACACTGCTGCATTTTTCAATATGCATTGTTAAATAACTCCTCAATGAAGCATTTTAGAGCCTTAAAAACTAAAATTTTGAGGTCAAAGACCTCAATGAAACATTCCTCACACCGTAGTCTGTAAACTACAGTGTGACATCTTCTTAAATATTTTGTTACATTTTTGCTGCTTCAATACTTCTTGATTCTACACCACCTGTTCAGAGCCTGTAGAATATGCAACTGTATGTAAAATTAAACTAATTACTTGATATTCTATGCTATTGAATTAAACGGGTGTACCTCTCTGCTCGGTAATAATGTTAAATAAGAATAGTTTGTATTGAAAAAGATGTATTGTTATCAATTACAAGGAGAAACATAGAACAAGTGACGGAGGATGAGAGGGTCTTGAAGAAAAAGATATATGCAAATGGAAAAATAGGGAAGAGAGTGGGGTTTAACATGCGAGAGTTCTCACATGGGTACGCTAGTGGATATTAAATATTACACCCCAGAACTATTACTATTCATCGATTTTATTATAACCATTGATGCTACAATTTAAGCAAGTAACATCATTGAAACAATAAACATTATGATTTATTTACAAAAGAATTAAAATTATCATCATTTAAATGTAAAAATAAAACATGAATATAAAGTGTATAAAGTTGAAAGCAACCAAAACAAAGGATTGACGTGCATCTTATATACATGTAGATAAGAATTAGGCACTTACAGTGGTTCTGTATTAATCTTTATGGCATCTTTCTTTTACAGACTGGAAGTGAAAGTTGAAGGTTTTCCCAAACCTCAAGTTCATTGGCATAAGCAAGGAGTAGAAGTTACTCCATCTAGAGATTTCCAAATAGAAGAATTTGAAAATGGTACTTCAGTATTAACTATTACTGAAGTATTTCCAGATGATTCAGGAGAGATTATATGTGAAGCTCAAAATGAATTGGGCATTGATACTACCAAGACTGAGCTTGTGGTAGAAGGTAAGTTAACCACTCAACTTTTGCCAAAATATTGTAATGCTGGTATATTACATGTAATGCTTCTTGAGGATCCAGTAAACAAATCACAAGTACAAAATACTTTTTAATTATATTTGTTACTAAATTAAAAGGAAATTTCATGGTAACTGTATTTAATAAAGTGAAAATATTTCATAAAGATCTTGCATTATGCCTCTCTGGTTTTAAATTATGAATTAAATCTGACATTCATATAAAATTTGTCTTTATTTTAAACATGTTTCTCATCATTATATCTGAAATATTTCGTATATAAGTAATAATTAATGCAATAAATCTTTAACGTCTAGGCTGTTTTAAAATTTGTGTAACTATGTCTATTATAATGTTCAATAACTACATGAGATCAGGGTGTGAATTGACACAGGGAGGTTCTTACATCCCCTAGGAGAGTTTATTGTCCTCTACTGGAAAAAAATTAATTTGACTCTGTCAAGAATTCAATTAATTCATATCTAAGTGCCTCACTTAGATATGAATGATTGCTATACTTGGAAATGTTGAATTCAAGGAAATTAAAAAAGGAAACTTTCCCAAGAGTATTCTGATAATTTATTCAGATATAGTTTCCCTTGTCAATTCATCAATTTGCCCCCCTGCCCTCCCCCTACTTTGGAGTTTTCAACATCACCCCTGGAGAAATCGACAATTCACACTCTACATGGCAGTCGTTTCATGTAGTGAACACAAGTTTTGTGGTATTCCCTTTGTTGATTATATTTCTGTGATTTGTAATGTTTTATATTTTGTTTATTTCTGCTGCTTCTTTTTACAGACTATTTGGTGGTGGGAGAAATCTATTATGTATTGCTTCTGGCATCCTGGCTTCCTTGGTCTGCTCCTTTGATAATTACCACAATCAGCTCTATTTCCAACAACATACCTATCCAAGAATACACTCTCCCACAATCACTTCTTGATATATTTTGCTTTATTACACCTTACAGTATTCTTTACAGATTAGACTATACAGTTCACCAAGTTCATTTACACTTCTTAAAATATTGACTATTTTATTTATTTGGTGTATTTTAGGATTATACTGAATTAGAACTGACAGTTATTAAAATGTAGTGTTCCTTTTTTTACACTCATGTCATGATGTAACTCCCTACATCATGGCTCAAATAAAGTTAATCATTTTTTAATAATAAAAAGTATAATTTTGCCACCATTAATAGTATTATTTTGTTATTTAATGTAATGGTCATAATATTTCTTCTTTTTTAAAAAGTGACCCACCCATTTTTCAAAATTATTAAATCCTGTTTATAAATCTGCTTTTAAAAGTATTTAAATTCTTTACTGAACTTGTTTGTATTAATTACCACTATACTCAAAATAAAATTACATGTCATGCAATTGGCATTTGTTCATTGTCAAACTATTTCTATAAAAGCCACTCATCACAATGCTCAGAAACTTATGAAGTTAAATTTATGAGTATTACATTTTATTGTTTTGAACAGTTGCCAATCCCATACTATGTATTTTAAAAAGAGTGTAGTATGATTTTTCTTAAACTATAGTTCATAACTATGAAATTCATTTTCACATTTTTCACATATAAGCAAATTAATTGAAAAGGTTACTATAATATGACATTTATTGAATGACAAAAATAAAATAAAAGTTTTAAAATGTCATTCACATATTGAATATATTTTTCAAATAAATTTATGCTGTATGATTTTAAACAGATTTATTATTTTAATTTGTATGTAAAATGATAATAATTTGAGAGATTAAATTAGCTGATTATTGAGAACTGAAATATTGTACAAGAATTCTGTGGGGTTTCAAAATATCTTTTATTTATCAATTCCTAAAATAGCATTGAAAATGTATTGTTTTATAGATATACTTGGAACAAAAGAGTACCGCAAGCCAGAATGGGTTACACACATGGAAGAGCTTCAAGAGGCATTAAGAGGTAAAAATTTCAAAAATAAATTTATTTGTATCTTTTGGCATGAAAGTTGTTGATAAGTTTATAAGATACCTACAATCATTTGTTGATGCAATAGTTATTGACACAAAACCACTGTTGACTTCTCTTCCTCAAAAATGATGAAGCAGATCTAGGCTAGCCAAAGAAAGTTTAGCCTTGCTGTATGAGATTGAACTTTACATTTACGAACAAATCTTAATATTATCCATTATAACATATAGTTGACCCCCAGTTGTGAGTTCCCAGTTGACATAAAATCCTGATATCACATTGAAACTCAAAGAAATCTCTCTGGGATCTGCAGACTTGATTAAATATTCCACAGGCATATATGTGGTACTTGTTGATAGCTATTGCTTATTGTAGGTATTGCTTTCCACTCATATTATTTTTATAGGAATGGTTTTGTAGGCGCCTCATTGTCTTATGTACCTGCTTTTAATTGCTTGCATGCTTTTTACTATTTTTTCTTATCTTCATTATTCAAGCAATTTATTTTTAACAATTTAAGTGTTCCCTAAAATGATCATTCTGCATTAAGATTTACACCTCCCTGCAAATGTAAATTCAAGGGGAGCCAAATCCTCCCCCCCCCCTCTGCCAACATTCTTTTGAAATTTTACTCAATTCAAAACAGTTATCACATAGAATCTTATCCAAAGGAGTATTCACATTTTATTCAGGGTAACAACATCAGGATGGCCACTTCAAGCACAAAGTTTGAAAAATAAGAATTGGAGACTTCTCACTTGCTACAACTTGCAGAATGGAGCTTATCACCCACTGCCAAGGTGTAGAACAAAGATAATATAATTTCTTTGCCCTTCTTTCAAAATATAAAGAATATGATGAAGAAAATGTTGAAGAAGAAAACTTAGAGGATAAAATATTGATGAGCCATTACTGAGTGAAGCACATGAACACTACCAAAATTTTGCAATTCTCAAGTGGTCAGAACTAAAACAATAATGAGGTTTGGAAATTAATAAAAAATAGAACGAATTGAAAATTGGCCATTTAACTATTAGGACAAGGTAACTATTACTACAAAAAGAGGTATTCTAATCACTCTTTGAGTTTTGCACAACCCGGTTAATACTGTAGGCAAAGAATTTTGAGGAAACAATGAAAATGTTTTTAAATGTGGCCACTACTGATGCTTTTACTCTAGTTATAATTTCATGTAAGCAATTTTTGATAAACCTGCTTATAGCCTACTTCATCACCACCAAATTAAATTGAATATGATATTTAATGTTTTGACCCATATAACATGAATAGAAAATCAAAACTTGGCATTTGAATGTTGTTTTTGAGATAAACACATGGGGCTAGACTGGTGCAATCAGGACACGGCACTAGAGCACCTGAAGTTAGGAACCCTAATTATTTTTGTTAGGGCCCCCACAATAATATACTGCAAGCCAATCCAGAAACAGATGGAAATAAATAAGCAAGCAATGCAAGAAAGCAATACAAGTTAATAAGTAGTTATATAGTACATAACATGAAATATATATAGTAATACTAAATATGGATCAGCTTGAAAGTTGGGTATAGCGAATAACTTTGAAATGGATTGAGGTATCGGGATGTGATTTGTACCAAGTTGTTGTATATAATAGGGAAATAGTATATTTTGTTCTTTTGTTTGTAACATGTTTAAGTGTAATTTACACAACTTTGATTCTTTAAGTGTACATGCATTTTTCTTCCACACCAGCATTACTAAGTTCTTAAAGAGAGGAATACAATGATCAATTATGGTGTAATTTGTAGATTCCTAGAACTTTTCCTTTTTGGTGGAAAGTGCATCTGTCTTTTCTTGTTATAATATCTGTCTATCTCTCCATGTGGAACCTTGATTTCATGGCTCAACAGTGAACACAACTCAGCATACTACATTAAGTAATGTTGAAGTGGAATAGTACTACCCAAATACTACTAAAAGTATTTGGGTGGGAGGCTGAGTGGACTATGCAAGTGACAATTATGATAATTTAATATATTTAACAACTTAAAATTAATTTAATATGTAATAGATTTATTGTAGTAATTGTGTATTTGGACAACAAATGTAAAATATCACTAATTTGCAATTTAATGGGTATATTATAAAAAATGGATAGAAAAGCAGTGAATTATTATACTATCTGCAGAACTATTTAAGTGGAATAAAAAAATATGAATTATCACAAGAAGAAAAACCTATGAGAGCAATAAAGTAATAATTTAATGAATCAAAGACCAAATCTACATTCTAATACATACAGATGAGTCCAAGTAAAGTGTGAATTTATTTGCTTTATCATTATTGTAATTGATTGGCCAATAAATGCATTTCATTATGTAAGATGAATGCAAATTGTATTTTCTTTCTTTTCAAGATATTAACAAAGAATTAGTTTGTTAAGCTGCAAGCCAGTATAGAAACAGATGAACATAAGTAAGTAAACAGATAAAATGCAAGAAAACTTTACAAGCATAGTTTCATTGCAAAACAAAGTTGAATGGAGAGCTATGACAGAAAAAAAAAAAAAACACTCTTTTTGCTTTCCATGAAACCATTATGATAAGGCTCAGAAGATTTTTTTAGTTTCTTTCCAAGTATTAACAATACTTCTATGATTGTTTTCCTCCCTTCAAGTACTTACAAATAATGTTAGAAATACATTCTTCCATTTAAAATATCAATATTGCGTTCATATCTCCAAAATTAAAAATGTTACAAACGCATGTCCTGTAGATCATGATAATGTTCATTGATGTATTTGGTTGAAACCCAGGGCATACTTAATTATTTTAATATTTACATACTTGCTTTTTTTTATAAATGACATTTGGCTCAATTACGATATGTTCTTGTGTATAATTAGTTGTGTAAGCCACAACAACTTGGCTGTATGAATACTAATGCTTTGTTAAAAGCCTTGACAGTGGTTTGGAAAGAGCTTCAATTCTTCAGGAAGCAAATGACATAAAATTATCTTTATCTCGAAAACTGCTTTCAATTGCCATGTTTATCTTTCCATTTTATTCATGTTATACAGATCAACACACTTTCAAAGGGTTAAATGTCATTTGGTGTTAAAGTAGTATTTACGCAGTTTTACCCAAGTTTTTTTTATTTGTTGTTGTTGTTATTGTTATTGTTGTTGTTCTCCTCCTCCTCCTCCTCCTCCTTCTTCTTGTTATTATTATTATTATTATTATTATTATTATTATTATTATTATTATTATTATTATTATTATTATTATTATTATTGAGGTGGGAAAATCCTTTATGGAGACCGGTGAAGCCTGTACTGTCGGACTCCCAGGCTTTGTTTACCGACTAAAACCCCCTCCGCTCGCCTTTACCCGTATAGCACCACGTGTAGAAACATCTGGCGAGACATTACGTCGCATGTGGAATTGGGTGTGAGCAAGGTCTCTATCTGCTGTCAATCATGGCCTTCTGTTTTTAAGAATATATGCTTTATTATATCTCGCATTGTGTTCCAGTTTTCTGGAGATTGCAGCATCGTTTCGGTTGTATTTGTCGGAGTTATTTCCACTCGTACTTTGTCGTAGCATTTATATCTGGATTCCTCGCAGGCTTTGCAATTATATATAGAGTGCACATCTTCTTCTTTGTGGCATTCAGAACATATCGGGCTTTCAGCAATTTTTAACCTAGAGATTTTGAAGCACCCATGTCTAGTAAGGGCTTGCGTAAAATAGTAATCCACTGCCCCGTGTTTTCTGCTTATCTATTCTTTGATGTTGGGAATAGAACTATAAGTTCATCTGCCTTTTTCCTCCAAGTCCCATCGGCATTGCCATTTATACCCAAGATGGCTTCGCAGTTCCGCTTTGATTTCATTTACATGTTTTGGTGTCAGTGGGCGCATTTGTTGTTTAGCCGCTTTCAGCTTTAGGTACATTTCTTTCCTTTCTTGGGCTAAAAGGTCGATAGGGGGTGTACTGGTCAGAGGAGGTGTAAGGCTGCATTATTCGATACAGTACGATATCCCGAAATTATGCGTCTTATGGACTCTTTGTTTAGAGCATCAGCCCACATTGGGGCAGCATACAGCACTCTCGAGTGAACTGCACCAGATATTAATCTTCGTTTACTTTTGCTGGGTCCTCATGAGTTCAGCATAAATCTGGAAAGGTTTGTACCAGTCTTTGCTGCCTTAACTGCCATTTTTATGATATGGGGTTCAAAGCTTAATCTCGAGTCAATCTCGATTCCAAGATATATTTGCCGATTCCATCTAATAAGCTTGTCTCTCAGTCGAATCACCGGGGGCCGGAATGCTCTCCGATTTGTAACCAGTATGGCTTCTGTTCTTGCTACCGCCATCTGGAGATTTCTTATATCCAGCCATCTTTTCACCCTGCGACGAGTTTCATTGGTCTTCATTTCCAGTAGCTCCACGTTGTCACTATGGCACACTGTAAGTATATCGTCAGCATAACCAATGAGTTGAGAGTTCTTCGGAAGCTCAATGTTCAGCAGATCATCGTAAAGCACATTCCACAGAAAGGGGCCCAGTCTTGACCCTTGTGGGACACCACAAGTCATGTCTTCCTCTATCCCATATCCATTTGTATATATTATTTTCCTTTCACTGAGGTAGTCCTCCAGAATCCTCACAAGAGACACAGGACTTTCTTGGCTACCAGCGCCTGTATTATGTCTTTCCACCTAGCGGAGTTGAATGCGTTTTTATGTCTATTGCCGCCAGTGTGCAAAAACCTTTCTTACTTTTGGCTGTTTCAGCATGCTGGACTGCTGTAATAGCGTCTATTGTCGAAAGTCCCTTGCTAAGCCCAAACTGTCTCGTTGAGAAATTTATTCC